>LPNX011175911.1:126188-146153 GCA_001517045.1 Pseudotsuga menziesii
ATACACATTGACATACATATTGGCATGATTCATAAAGATAAAGAAAATACTTTCTTATGCACGATGATGCTTTCTATGCACATTAATAGCTTATCATTTTCAGTGAGTGTATGGTTAAATTATTATGCAGCTAGAAAATTGATGATGAAATGAATGTTGTTAACACAAGAACCAACATTCTTTACATCCATGGTTGTCACACAAGAACCAACCATAAGGAAAATGTCAGCTGTTACTCATGCATTTCACATCATGAAATGAATGTTGTTAATACAAGAACCAACATTCTTTACATCCATGGTTGTCACACAAGAACCAACCATAAGGAAAATGGCAGCTGTTACTCATGCATTTCACATCATGAAATGAATGTTGTTAACACAAGAACCAACATTCTTTATATTCATGGTTGTCACACAAGAACCAACCATAAGGAAATGCCAGTTGTTACCCATATATTTCACTCCCTGGAAATATTCATTGTTAAAAAGACATCATCAATGAAAGCCAAAGTTTAGATGTTAAAAGTTCTTAAGAAGATCCATATATGGTTGCATTAGGACATGTAACAAGTTCAGCTGGGGAGTATGTTGGGATGCAGAAATGTCACTTCTTCATCCACTTTATCTTCCGCTATTCCTCACATTTCATCATCCCATTAACCTTTTATCATACCATTTCCATACATATATGTGGGTTTCACCTTATTATTTCCACTTTATTTATTTTTAGTATTATAAGTGAATTTATGATTAAATATTAGAAAATTAACATGTTTTTCACTAATATCTGAAAGTATGGATATGCTTTGTAATGTGTAGAAATATGTGAAGGATTAATTCAAAGAAAAGACTTCATGTATATCTCCTCCACCATTTCAAGGAGATAGTTATGCAAAGAATATTCTAAGGAGAAGATCATGGAGATTTGGTTGAGAGACATTTGGAGAATTTGTGAAAGATATGTGGAGGATTTGAAGGGATCATATCTTGTAATAATAGGAAAGTAGTTGAGTGGTTGAGTGAATAGTGGATCTCTCATTATGATATGGTTATCTTCTTCTCAAAGAAGTTCATGTATAAAAGAGAGTGCTCTCTCTTAATTTGTTAGGGGATATTATCTTAGAATATTTTAGACCTTAGATTATCTTAGAGAATAGTAGATTATAGAAGTTAGTATTGACTTTGTAATATGGAGAAGGGAATTCTTATATTTTGTTCATAATATTGGATTTGATGCTTTCATGATTTGTCATTGATTCTTGTGATGTAAATTAAGATTGCTTAATTGTTAATGTGAGCTCACATATGTTGTCTTGTTGCTCTTTATATGTTGTCTTTCTTTTATGCAATTTACTTTCAGCCGTGTGTTTCATCTTCCAGCATTAGATTATCAATTTCTTGTTTCATCCCAACAAATCGCTCAGCCTCAACTGCAGTATGTTCAAGAAGCACATTACGTTTAGCAGTAACCAAATACCCCATAGCAGCTAGCCCAACCACAATATCTGCAAGCAACTCAATAGTAGTACCAACAGTAAGGGGGATTCCGAGGATGATTTAGGGGATGAGGAGGAGGCTTCGGATGAGGGGGAGGATGAGGTCGAGAATCAATCCAATGTTACACCTGTGGAGTATTTAGACATTACCAGAGGGAGTGTCCTCATGTGCAATGTACATACTGCACATTACGTGAGCATAATGTTGAAAATTGCCCTCATTTTATTGTGAAGTGGCAGTCTTGGAATATCCCTTAGTTGCAGAACCAGTTCCAAAACCAAAACCTCGTACAGAACCATCAGTCGTTGCATAATCAAACTCAGATTTCACTATAGACTCAAAATCATCCTATGAACCCACTGATGAGTCAAAATCCACCCCTAAACCAAGCTCATAACCATAAATCAAGGATGAACAATTGTGGCGATCCTAGCAGAGCCCAGAGTCCAGGCTGTCGACGTTGTTGTCATCACTGATGTAGGTGCGATGACCAACTCCATTTGTTGTAACTGTGCGTAAAACAACATGCTACTTCCATTGATGTTTTAAGTGGTTAATAATGATTATTTTCCTTTATCTTTGATGAATTAAATACTATGATGCATAATTTTACTAATGATGGTTTGTGGAGTGATTTGTCACGTACAGAACACTCATAGCTAGCTGCTACAGCCTTAACCGAAAATGCATGGCACATAAGATAACCTTGATTCGCGTCTTGATTTGCGGGCAGATGGAAGCGAATCTCAAAAAGCCAATATATGGGTTTTTTGCATAACATCCTCATTTTCTTGACTCGTAAATAAATTGCCAAACAAAGGCATGGTTTGCGATACGCAGGTGGTTCTTTAAGAGGGTGTTTTCCATATTTGTTGTTGCAGCCGGTTCCAAAGTTGCCAGTAGTTACGACCATGTTTGAGCTGTTACAGATCACAAGTTGGGGGTTCAGTTCCTCATTTCCATGAGATAATTTTATGTATAAATATATAATCAATCTCATTGAGAAGAGAGATTCAGAGGATAAGAGAAATCAATGTTATGATGTAGGATTTGATCCAGATATATTAGAATCATTCATTATGATAATACATGTTGGCAGTTTCTTAATTCTGGAGTTGTAGACTTTCATTGTGGAGATCCATGTAAATTTGAGCACATAGATATATAGAAAAATACACAACTCACAAAGAAGATCTCACAATTTACTCAGCAATTGAAGAATGAAACAGTGCAAAAGGCTTGCAGCTGTGAATGCTTTCATTAATCAAAAAAGTAATCCGAATGATAATTACAATAATGTAAAATGGCTTTAATAGCCACAAGCAATTCGAATCCACATGAGGAAGCTCTAATTTATTAGACTCTACTTGACTATAGGTAACCAAGAATTTGTCTAAATCACTATCATAGGACCCAGTACTTAACTGTCCTTGTCTAAATCATAACCGGAGTTCATCGGAGCTCTAAAACACAACCAAGTGTTACATTTAGTGTTGACTAATGGTTAACTGACTGTGGTAGGTGAGAAATGCACCCCACATGTGTGAAATCAAGTAAACCTAGTGCTAACTGAATATGGAGGACTTGAACTGAATGTAACTAACTCCTAACTTAGCTTGACTAGTCATTAACTGAAGTGAACTGACCTTGGTTGGTTTCGGCACTCCCAATGGCTTCCTAAATTGTAGGGATTGATCTAGGAGGCTCCTAAACTTATGCAATCAAGTGCAATAAGTGGCAGTGAGATTTAATTAGTGTTCCCCACACTTTAGTAACTGAAACATGTGCCACAATTAGGTCAATTTTACCCAATGGTGCTAATGACTATAAATAGACTGGATGGACTCCCGATTTAGACATGACTCCCGATTTAGACATATGACCAAATTTGGACAAGGGAGGATTAATAATCCTAACAAACCCCCTGAATTCTAACTTGGACAAACTGTGGGCCCTGGTAACTAAGACCATAGGTCACCCATTACGTCAAGTAAATTAAAGTAAATGCTCAAAAACAAGGTGCTGGGGAAAAACCACATGGGAGAAAAACCCCCCTTCTAATTAAGCAGGTAGAATCAGGATCAATATGGTTCTTCTGTGCACAGGTATCCTGGGGCCTGGCATGTGAGCCTCTCGATCATTATTTCTGGAGGAATATTCCTCTTTTGAAGAAGAATGATGTGCTCAACTAAATTAGAAATATAGACAGCTGCAAGATGAAGACTGGACCCATGTAGAGCAACTGAAGTCAACTGAAAAGTGAGAAAAGGTTCTTGAGAATTCAGAGAATGTGAGGAACACTCAAGAAACTGATATGTTGAAGCCATGAACAGAAAACCATGAGTAGTAAGAACAGCCCCAAGTGTTAGGAGCAGGTGTCCAGGCGGATGCAGAAAGTCTTCCTCTTTACTAGTTCTGTGAGGAGATGAGCATGTGATCAATGATAGAGAAGCACTGGGACTGTTGAGAGAAAATGATTGAGCTCCATAGTCTGATATATCTTCTGAAATAGATAATGAATCACATAATAAAATATCAGCAACCTCATATGAGGAAACTAACACCAAATCCCCATCAGCAGTTTTGAAGAGAGTGCGGTACTTGATTTTTCACACCGGAATTGGTGAGAGTAGCTACAAGCATGACTGAATGCTTTTGGATTTTAAAATATGAACCAAATAATATCATATCAGAAAGTAAATTAGATATAAATAGGTTCAAAATAGATCCAAAACTATGAAATGGAATCAAATCCCCAGCAGCAGTTTTGTAGGAGACTTGCGGTACTTGTTTCTTCACACCGTTGATGAGAACAGCTACAAGCGGTATTGAAAAATTATGAATTTGATATATAAAAACCAAGAAATATCATATTAGATCTAAATAATATCATATCATATCCAATAAGGTTAATATCAGATTCAAATAAATGGTTAACCGAGACGGTGGATGCACGGCTTTCTTCTTCTTCAAAATTCTGAATTTTGGTGCATGCATTCTTGCAGGAATTTGCTAGAAAAAATAGATCATGGGGAGCAAATGGATCGCTCTGGTAATCTGATATTTATTCCAAAATATCCAAGGTATCACATATTTTCACACCAGTAGCAACATTAGAGGGAGAAAAATCAAAATTCTCTTCACTTTCGGAAGCAATTACTGGTCAATTTTGCATAGAATTTAAAGGAAAATCACTGGTGAATGTTTGCATGGAAGTGCAGCAGAATTTTTCTTCAATATCAAAGATTCGAATGTCTTCTTCTGTTTCAGAAATATGAGAATATGAGATATCAAAGATCTCATGAACTTCCAGAGCATCAGGAGAAGGACTCACTGCACGGAGACTGTCTTCAATTCGAATTGACTGTGTAGAAGCTTCTGCTTCATCTTCATCTTGAACAACTTCATCAGAGAGAGTAGAGGCTGAGACTTTTGAATCAAGGATGCTTATGGTGCTAGATGTGCTCCATGTGCTTCCAAAGGTTCTGTCCAATATTGTCCATAGTTCCTGTGGATCTTTGATAGATCTACTAAGGTAGCGCATGCTAGGAGAAAGAGCTAGTTCCATTATTTCAAAGGCTGCATCCTTGGCATTTAGCCAATCATATTCACTCTTAAAAGAATTTATACTGAATCCATCAGACACCCAAAAATATTTTTCATCTATGCAGAAATCCAATCATCTTCACCTTCCATTCAAAATAGTCTGAGGATCGGGTGAGAAGAGGAACTGATGAATTCATTTCGAAGTTGTACCTGCAAAACAAAAAAATGATCCAGTAGGAGATCCAAGGAGGAGAAGTGCCTTGTCCATCTAGGCTCTGATACCATGTAAATTTGAGCATATAGATCTGTATACAAATAAACAACTCACAAAAAAGATCTCACAATTTACTTAGCAATTGAAGAATGAAACAGTGCAAAAGGCTTGCAGCTGTGAATGCTTTCATTAATAAAAAAAGTAATCCGAATGATAATTACAATAATGTAAAATGGATTTAATAGCCACAAGCAATTCGAATCCACATGAGGAAGATCGAATTGATTAGACTCTACTTGACTATAGGTAACCAAGACTTTGTCTAAATCACTATCGGAGGACCCAGTACTTAACTGTCCTTGTCTAAATCATAACCGGAGTTCATCGGAGCTCTAAAACACAACCAAGTGTTACATTTAGTGTTGAATAATGGTTAAATGACTATGGTAGGTGAGAAATGCGCCCCACATGTGTGAAATCAAGTAAACCTAGTGCTAACTGAATGTGGAGGACTTGAACTGAATGTAACTAACTCCTAACTTAGCTTGACTAGTCATTAATTGAAGTGAACTGACCTTGGTTGGTTTCGGCACTCCCAGTGGCTTCCTAAATTGTAGGGATTGATCTAGGAGGATCCTAAACTTATGCAATCAAGTGCAATAAGTGGCAGTGAGCCTCAATTAGTTTTCCCTACACTTTAGTAACTGAAACATGCGCCCCAATTAGGTCAAGTTTACCCAATGGTGCTAATGACTATAAATAGACTGGATGGACTCCCGATTTAGACATGAATTTCGATTTAGACATATGACCAAATTTGGACAAGGGAGGATTAATAATCCTAACAATCCAGCTCTGATCAGTGGAGGAAGGGCCCTCTTCCCTGAGCAGATGCTGGTAGTGTTAATTGTAAGTGTGTTATTTGTAGAATTTGTTTATTATTTAGTTCATGCTTTCATTCAATAGATTTATTATAGTTGTTTTAATATTCAGTTCATGCTTTCATGCATTAGATTTATCATAGTTGTTTTATTATTCAGTTCATGTTTTTAGTCATTTGATTTATCACAGTGTTCTTCTGTTAATTCATTTTGATAGATCGTTGGCCAACACAACACTTCTTTTATATTTATGCAATTAGATCTTGTTTCATAGGAATAGATTTTGTTCTAAGTGTGTTTGATTTACAGTTTGAATTTATGAATAGGTTATAGGTTTGTTTTCTTTTCAAGAATGTGTGATCTACTTTGCAAAGAGTTTCGATTGCATACCAATAGATAACAGTGTCAAGTAGAAATTGCACTTGCATAGATCTTGCACGATAACTTTGAAATAAAAGACTTCCTTAGGGTGATAATTTATGTTTAACACTCTGCATGTTAAGTTTTAATTAACTGGCATATAGTGGGCCCAACACTTACACTTCACTAGATTTCTCCATGGGTGAAGATCAACTAGTTCCCATGTGTTGTTATTCTGGAGTGAGCTGAATTCTTATTTCATGGTTGTTTTCCATATTGGATCATGTACTGCATCTTCATATGTCTGTGGATCAGAATCTATCATCAAATAACACTTCTTAGCAAAGAGAGGATCTTTCACACAAAGGGCACTCTTGAATAGAGATCTAGTCCTCCTAGTGTCATTAGGATTTCCAGCTAGTTCCCCAGTTGCATGAATGGTCCTTGCTTCCCACTTTGGTCTTGTAGGTCTATTAGGATCTACAATTAATTAATAATTATTAGACATATCAGAATCTACAAACTCATTAGTCTCTTCACTTATAATCAATGGCTGTGGTGGTGAAGAGGACTCTCCAAATTCAACCGTTGCTAAAGGCTCTTCTTCAAACTGAACACTTCTTTCAATGAAAGATTTGTTTGTACTCAAGTTGATCATCTTGTACCCTTTTGAATATTTATAATACCCAACAAATAGGCACTCTTGGCTTTGGGGTTTCAAATCCTTCCTCTTTTTAGTTGGAATTCTAGACCAAACCTTTGAGCCAAAAAGCCTAAAATGAATCACATCTGGCTTGTGCCCACTCCAAGCTTTGAAAGGAGTCATACCATCAAGTTGCTTATGTGGCACCCTATTCTATATATAGGATGTATAGTTTATAGTTTTGGCCCAAAAATTTGGTGGTAAGGTTTTAGCCTCCATCATACAAGTTGCTATCTCCTTTAGTGATTTGTTCTTCCTCTCGGCAACACCATTTTGTTGTGGTGTGTGAGGGATAGAATGTTGCATCTGGATACCTGCATATTTGAAATACTAGATGAAATCAGACTTGACATACTCAAAACCATTGTCAGACCTGAGGATCTTGAGTTTCCTTCCAGACTAGTTTTCAACCAAGGCTCTAAAGACTTTGAAGAGGTCAAAAACTTCAGACTTATGCTTTAGGAAGTGAGCCCAATAATACCTGAAAAATTCATCTATGAAGGTGAGTGCATATTTTGCTTGACACATGGACATATGAGGGAATGGACCAGCAATGTCACTGTGAATAAACTAAATAGGTACAGAGGTTCTCTCATGATTATCTCTCTCATACTTGTGCTCTGGGTGTTTTCCTTGGATACAACCTTGACAGACTCCCTTAGAAAATTTGATCTTTGGTAACCCTATGACCATGTATTTTTCATTCAAATTAGAAAAATACTTGTAGTTGAGATGGAAAAATATTTCATGCAAAATATTGCTTGATTCAATAGAATGAGTAAGAAGAGAAGAGGGGTTTGAGTAGGGTATAAAATGGGAAAACTTGTATACCTTTGAAGTGTGATCAACAACACATTTTTCTATGACTTTACCATTTGAAATCTCATTGATTTCAACTTCATTGGGGGAGAAGATGACTTTCTTTGGAGACCAGGTGTGAGTCATCTTATACACTAACAAGAGATTAGAGGCAAGACCTAGAACATACAACACATTATTGAAATTACCATGGTCAAGATCAATCCTACCCTTTCCCATACTGTCAGTCAGAGAGTTATCTCCCAAAACTANGAATAGAATATCTCTTTGTGGAAACCATAATCAATGATGAAACTAGGTGAGCTTGAGGTGCCACCAACCAAGCCATGTACTCTCTCCTCGTCTTCTAAATTTGATCCTCCTTCCCTCTTCTTTGAGCAACTAGGAAGGGAGATGTTTTTCTTCTCTGGGAGTTGGATCAACATGTCTATCTTATTTTTCATAAAATAGCTCTCGGGATGATAGCCCTTACCGTAGTATGCACACTTTCTCATTTCTCCTTTGTTCTTCTTCTTCTAGGGGTTCTTCTTGGAGCCTCAGGACTCCTCTTGAGACTTTTCCTTGTCTCTCTTTTGTTCAAGTGGCTTTTTAGATTTTTTTCTTGATTTTTGAATCCACCTTTGAATCTCCAACAACCAAATCTTGGTCTTTGGAAGGTTTGATGGTTCCCAATAGCAACCAAATCACCAATTTATCTTTCTCCCGAGTGAGGCATTCCATGTACTCAACAAGCTTAGGAATATTCCAAGTTCGAGCTGTCAATTCTATGGCATAGAAGGTAAAAAAAACACTGAATAGTTAGGACCAAGATTTGAGAGAATGGCCAAAACTAGTTTCTCCTCCTTTTCAATCCCACATTGTTTTAACTGCAAAACAAGGGCCTTAAACTTGGTAAAAAAGAGTTGCAATGACTCAAAGCTACTGTGATTCAAGGAAATAAATTAATTCTTGATTTGATGCCCTCTCATCTCAACTGTCTTTCCAAAAATCTCTTCAATATTCTCCCACGCCTCATTAGGATATGTCAATGAATCAATATGAAAGAGGAGTTCTCTTGAAATACTTAGACACAAAAGACCATTGGCCTCATCCTTCTTGTTGTGCCAATTGATTTTCTATGCAGCTGCATTGGGATCTTCTTCAGTAGCCATGGTAACCCTATAGAGACATTTTTCTCTCAACAATATCTCCATCTCAGCTTTCCATTGGAAGAAATTGAATGGAGTCAAGATCATCCTTTGAGATTGGTCCATATCTCAGCTCCTGTGCCCTTCAGTTAGCAAAATGAGCTCTCAGTTAGTGATGTCTAACCTAAAAGAACAATTTGGAGAGAGATAAATTGATCCAAAAAGGCTCTGATACCATATGGAAATTGAATCCAAGAGATAGATCAATTACACTCACAAAATTTCTAATCAAACATGCAAAATTCACAAAAAAGGAGACTGAAATTGGAGCATAACTTAATATTGTATTGAATAAGTGTACATTATCAAACCATATGAAATAATAGGATGCTCAAATATATAATTACATGAGATATTCAAAAGCACTAGTTTGCTATTCGAATTGGTCAAAAATCAGGCTTACTAAAACAAGTCAAATCCCCCATAGGTGCAAAAAGGATTTTTCAAATCCATTAAGATCATCACAAATTAGATAAAGCAAGTGGGAAAACTAACATTTGGTGGTGAGACAACTCATTCATGCTTTTGTATGGAGAAAAATAATGAGGATGATGTGGTAAAAAAACAAGGCAAGTTCCCCTAGACTAGCTTTTCCTTTATGCCTTAAAACATATGTAAAGCAAGGCATCTTTTAGAAAAATAAGATATTCAATTTAAGGAAACAAGAATAAGGTATACATGGTAAATATGTTTCCAGGATGATTCCAAAGTACTCCGGGACCCAGTTTAACAAGTATTGACTTCTAGGAACATGTAGAAGTCAACTAGAATAGAGAGGGAATCTAGGATTATAGGAATAAGAAAAAAATTATTTAAGTAATTTAAAATATGGGTAAATATGGGTTTATTATTCTAACATGGTCCTTCCTTGCAGTCAGGCTTATCCCGCGCTATCTTAAGGACCCAGTTCCCTATTCCTGCAGACTTAGTCAAATGCGGCAGGAATTCTGGTCCCATCCGAATTCCTCATGGGTGTCTAAGTCGACACCTCAGACCGAATGGGAGAATAATAGCCAAGTATGAATTTTATAGAGACTTCTATCTCATATAAACTAACCCGCGTACTCACAAATTTTTCATCAATTTCTGCTGAGACAACATTCTCACTCATAGGCTTCCCTGTATCAAGGGAGGTCTGCATTGCCCATTCACCCACCACTTCCTTACATAGCGGAGCTTCCTTCAACAAACCAACCCAAATATTTTGCAACTTTGCTTATTTTATCACTTCCTAATGGGGTTTATACAGCTACCGGTTCTTAGCTTATAACACCAAATTCGAGTGAGATGCCATCATGACTCGATTGCGTGCATCATTATGACTGGATCCTCCAAGTGTGTGCTAAATACGTCGTTGATTTTGCCACCCTACCTTTCATATTTTCTATCATTAACTTATGACATCAGCCATTCCATCATTTTCTTATTTGACAGTCATTACCGAGTATTGACGTGACATCCAGTCACCGTCATGGAGTCTCCCATACACTGTGAGCCACTCTATCTATCTCGGGTGACCGACTGTCACATAAGCCCATCACTTTTTCATATCGAGGGCCTATATTCTTAGCATAAACTCCTACAAACGCACCATCTTTACTTGTCGCACAACCTTGGTCCAACAGACCACCTTTTCGTATCCCTCTTCCCTCAATGCATCCTCCTGCTGACACATGAACTTTTGTCTGTCGTACCCATTTGCTCTGGTGGACCACCTTGTCGCAGCTATCTTTCCTCAGTGTAGCCTCTTGCTGACATGCAACCTTTTATCTATCACACCCCCTTGTTCCAGTGGACCAAATTGTCACATCCCTCTTTCCTGAGCACATCCTTTTGCTGACGCAAAACCTTGTATCTATCATGCCCCCTTGTTTTGGCACAACCATTTTCTATGGCTAACTGGCTATACTCTACTGAATCACCTACCCTTTAACCGAATACAACCCCCACTCATGGGCCCACCTTTTTTCTTCATTGCACAGTGATTCAGACAATGCACCCTTCTACCCTTGTCCTATAGGGCTTCAAGTGCCTACCATTTACAAGCTTCGACAACACCGCTCCATCCAGCTATTGCAACTGAACTGCACCCCCAGAAGTAATTGAATGAACAATATACGGGCCTAACAAGTGCATTTGTAACTTTCCTGGATGATTTATAAACTTGTTGTCATATAAAAACACCAAATCTCCTTGAGAAAATTGTTTTCTTTTAATGTGGCGATTATGCGACTCCTTCTATCGATCCTTCTCGACACGCTGTTGGAGGCCTACAATGAAGTGATCCTCTTCTAGTTGAAGTAGCTGCATTGCTCACTCCTAAAGTGCTTCTTCTTTACCCATACCAGTTGCTACAATGATGCGCAAACTAGGAACAATATACTCCATAGGCATAACCGCCTCTTACACATATACCAATTTGAACGGTGTCTTCCTTGTAAGCCTCTTCCAAGTGGTGTGATACACCCATAGTACCACAGGGATCTTTAAATGATCGTCAGCCCATTTAGCATTACATACCTTTGTCAGCGCTATTTCCAATATTTTTTTGAATGCTTCTACATTTCCATTTTCCTGTGGATGAAATGAGGTGCTTTCCTTATGCTGCACCTGAAATTCCTCTGTCAGTGCTTTTACAGTGTGGTTGAGAAAGTGGCTACCCTGGTTGCTCATCAATATCCCAGGGAATCTAAACAACTTCATGGATTTTTCAAAGATGAACTTTGTTTTTTTCGCAATGGTGCAATCCACAAATAGTGTGGCCTCCATCCACCTTGTCAGATAGTCAATTGCTCTGATTATGTAGTGTACATCGGTTTGCTTACCTGGCGGGTTGATTGGACCCACAAATTCCACTGCCCATTTATCAAAATGTTGTAAATTTACTTGTGGTAAAAGAAGCATCTCATCTCACCGTGATGGTTTCCTGACACATTGATAGACATCGCAGCCCTGCGCATGTTCTGTAGCATTATTATGCAATGTAGGCCACCATAGCCCAGTGTGCAGTACCTTATGCGTAGTAGTCCCTCCTCCATAATGTCCACCCGCAACTCCTGCATGTGCTTCTTCCAAAACTTTCCCTTGTTCATGAGGTATAACACACCGTTGCAGGATCTCATCAGGTCCAAGCTTGTATAAATGTCCTGCGATCAACTAGAAATCTGAAGCCTTCAGTACCAGCTACTTCTTTTGACTGGTCATCATCTCCTTCGGTGCAACTCTGGTTTCCAAGAACTAAATTATTGGTGTATAATGGTCATCTCAATATCAACTCAAAATAGTTGTGCATCCGACAATCCATCATCAATATTGGTAGGATCTTCACCTATCTCAATGCAGATAGGTGATCAAGACCAACATTCAAGCATCCTAGTTTCATGATTATTTCAAAATCAAATTATTAATAGAGAAGTATCCAACAACAGATCTCCCCCCCCCAACACAAGCTTATTGACCAAATACTTCAAAGCCAAATGGTCAGTGAACATCTTGAAGTGACCGCCCAACAAATAATGCCTGAATTTCTATAGCACATATACCATCGCCAACCCCTCTCTTTCTATGGTCATGTAATTCTTCTCTACAAAGGATAACTTTCTTCTAGCAAAGGCAATCAGATGATCCAGATCTCCTTCTCTTGGTTGCGCGATTACCACTCCTAGCGCAATAGATGAGGCATTGACATGGACATAAAACTCCTTGGTCTAATCGAGGAACACAAGTATGGGCATTGAAGCCATCTTGGCCTTCAATGTATCGAAGTTGCTTTGACATTCCTTGCTCCATATGAATGTGGAATCCTTCTTTAACAATTTCTATGAAGAGAATATTTTATTCACTTCACACAATCAATATTACAAGAACAACTGAAATATTCGATAATCCATTAATAGGAAAAATATATATTGATAATTGGATAGATAAGAAATGATTACAATGGTTGATAACCCACCTGTTAAATAAGGATTGGGAACTGTGAATGAAAGGTCATGCCCTTTTGTCTTTACATACAATTAATTATTTTTATTATTAATTAGTTAACTAGTTAATTATTATATTTATTTACATTCGTTACAGTCTTACAAGGTGATGGATGAGGAATTGGATGCGGCAATTGATGACTAGCCTGCAGCATGGTAGGAGCCGGTTAGGGCCAACAAGGTATCAGTAGGACCATGTTGGGCCCAGAAATGGCCTCTTTTGACCACCCTTAATTACCTCTTCTTGTTCTATCCTACCCCATTGAGCATGCCAAATAAACGTTTTACCCCCACTCTACTCTTCAAACCACCAAGGTATGATTGGTCATTGTTTTATTTTATTAATACTTATGATTGTGATAATTAAGACTTCATATCTCTCAATGCACTAACATATGATGGTTTATAAAGGTATTTTGAGATGTATGGACTGCATGAATATTGGGCTGGACATGCTATGAAAAGGATGGGAATTCATTGCTCAAGCTGATCCCCATCCATCCTATCATTACCCAAGGAATGCGGTTCCAGTGTGATATCTCGGACAAAGCTGTGCCAAGGTAGCTGTAACAGAATGTGTCATACTTAGAGGTCAATAGTGCATTGTTGCTCATGTATAGTTGTAATCTGAAGATATCGTCACTCCAGGGGTGTTTAACCGTTTTCCTATATTTCCTATTTTTCATCCTGCCACATTTGTAATAGCTGTTGTCATTTAGGGTGCCTAAAGATCAGAGATCTTCATGGATGCTCCATAATAGGATAGGAATGTTATTATTTACATTGTATAAATATGGAGAATTATTTCAAACCAGGGTTTGTTGAAGATATAATCAATTCATTGTATTAGTTGTGAGGAGGAATTGTGTAATCAGTCTGTCTTTTAATACAAGGAGATACTTCTGATCTAAAGGTTTTTATGTGTGTTCATCTAGCATCTTTGTGTGAAGGCTGGGCCCACCTTCCATAGGGATCGCTGAGTTAAATTAGGAATTTTCAATTATTTTGTTGTGTGATGTTATGTTAATTTTATTTCTTCATAGGAAGTTGTAACAAGTGTGGATTTACAGTGTGTCATGATTGCATCTCTTGGATACCTCTAGTGGCATGGTGTGATAGTCGACTGAGTAGGTAATTATTTCTTATGCAATTCATGTGGTAACTGTAATAGCTCTGTTCATCCTTAGATCTTTTAATTATTGTTTCCATGAATCTTTGCAGCTTGTCTCTTATTTTTATAATTACAGAATTTCATTCTTGTACTTCAATTTCATAGAACAACTTAACTCAATTTATGTATTTCGAATTCCTAGATCAATATTCAATTTATGTCTTTGGATTCTTAGGATAATCAGATTAGATAGTTGAGTTAATCATTAAGAGGTTTGAACATAATTTCCCTTTATCTGCAACTATGATCTAGATGTGACTTTTATCTTTCCATTCTTATATCAAAAACAACAGAAGGTAAGTGTGATTGAATTCCTTAGAAGGTAACTAGATTAATTAGATTCTTGGGATGAGCATAGCCGAACAGAGGATAGGATTGTTCAATTATAGTAATTTCATGTTTAAGCATATACTGTGCATGTTATCCTTGAAATACAAGACTCCCCTGGGTTGACAATAAATATTGTACACTCTGTATGTTAGTTGTAATTCGCATACATATTGGGTGCCCAACATTTTGGTGCCATTGTCGGGGAAGGATAAAGATTAAACACCATCATTAGTTGCATCCTGTAATTGTTTCTATTCAATCTCTTTAATTTTTCATTGTAATGATTTGGGTTGCATGAATACAATAAGGGTAAAGTGTGATCATATTTCGACTCCCAAAACCCACAAAATACTAACAGTGCAGGTGGTCGAGGTCATGGTCGAGGTCCAAAATTGGTCAGAAGGACATTCATTGACAATCTTGTTGACAAAACTGATTCATCCACCAGGGCTTTCCATTAGAAAACTCCTATCAGAAGAATCCCTGCCGATCCTGGGGCGCTAGCATCAAGGTCCACAGTGGAGAACACACGAGCAACTGCGACAACCTCAAATATCCCTGCAGAAGAGGACAAGGCTGGTACAACCGGACCTGCTGGTAGAATCCTAATCTACCACATTTACGGGAAGGTTGTAACTGAAGAAGAGTGGACATAGTTCCACCAGAAGATTTCTGATTAGTGGAAGAATGAAGAAAAGAACAAAGAAAAGAACGAGGAGAAGAAAAAGGATAAGAATGAAGAAAAGAAATAGGAGAGGAATGAAGAAATGAAGGAAGAGAGGAACGAAGAAGAGAAAACATAAGAAGGAATGAGTAACAGACAAGAATCTGATGAGGAAGAAGCAATGGGGGAAAACCATCATCATGAAGATCATTCCCTCCCTGAAGGAACGGTGGCTACACTTCAATTCCCAATTCAGTAGCCAGAAGGAACAAACCCTATGAAAAATATATCACCATCGGTGTTGCCTCGCTTCCATGGAAAAGCGACAGAAGATCCAGATGAATTTATTGTCAAGTTTGATATCCTCTGTCACAGCTACAACTATGTCACTTATGCACAAAATCTGAAGCTCTTCCCCACCACTCTGAAGGACAATGCATTACATTGGTCCATGAGCCTAGGAGGTGGAACTGTCACTAATTGGGACAGGATGAACCAGGTGTTCCTGGAGAAATATCAGGAATATTGCAACACCAAAGACAAAAGAGAAGAATTGTTCAAAATGGTACAGAAGGAAGACAAAAGTATGGAATATTTTGTAGAAAGGCTCTTATACAATGTGCAAAGAGTTGGATAGATAAAAATGGGGTTAGATGTGCTCAAGATAATCCTTCTTCGTGGGATTAAGGATGATTGCCTAGATATGTTAAACCTGTTAGGAAAGGGGGATATCTCCAATGAGTCTTTCTAAAAGATTGTAGATTTATGCAAAAGGTACTCCAAGGTATATTCTATGAATAACAGGCGGGACAAACAGGATAAGCTAGAATGCGATGTCTTCGACAGAACTTAGAAGTCATCTAATGGAGGAGCCACCCATGCAGAGATAGGAAACCTCCTTGAAAATTTCAAAACCAAAATGATGAGCTCTATCTCCTCAAAAATCGACGTCCTGAGGGAAAAGAAAAAATAGGTAGTAGAGGATCCCATACTAGGTGTGTTCTTCCCTCAATGTAGAAAGAACCACCCTCTGAAGGAGTGCCCGCTTGACAAGGTAGAAGTGTGTCAGCTGTGCGAGCTGAACCACAACACAAAATAATGCCCCTCACTTTCCCAAGTGAAGGTTGTTTTGTAGGCATCAGCTCTAGAGGTGGAACCGACCTACTTCATTACACAAAAGAAACCTTGGCAGCCTCAAAACCAAGGTATGACCCCCGACTCATTTCCATTTTTGAATAATATGAGTAATTGGAA
This sequence comes from Pseudotsuga menziesii, assembly GCA_001517045.1. Taxonomy (NCBI): domain Eukaryota; kingdom Viridiplantae; phylum Streptophyta; class Pinopsida; order Pinales; family Pinaceae; genus Pseudotsuga; species Pseudotsuga menziesii. The sequence goes on from LPNX011175911.1 coordinate 142,800, forward strand.
TAATATGCAAAATGTGAATACACAATTCCCTTCATCTTATTCTCAGTGGAACCCTTCTCAACCTTCAATGCAAAATTATAACTCATGGAATCCCTGGACACATCCACCACACCAACCAACTTCTTAGTCTCCTGGTTGGAGGAATTTCCATCCAAGGAACCAGTTTCTTCAACAACCTCCACATCAACAGCAACCATACCCTCCTCAATATCCTCAATACCCTCATTAGCAGTTGCAGCTGCAGTTGCAGAACAATTCTACCCCTAATGTACCGATACGACCTCAGCTTCCTGCTCAACCTAATCCTAATCCAAACAATAAAATAGTCCATCAATTTGAGACTGTCAACATGCCTACCTACTCCCTTTCTCCTGTTCCTTGCAACTATATTCAGTTACAGTCAGGGAAAATAGTAGAGCTTGTAATCATAGAAGATGTTCCACCCTCTGTACATGAAGAAGAGATGAATCCACAACATCTATCCGATACAACCCCTATTATTAAAGATGCTGAACATCCCACAAATGGGACAGCTAAAACAAAGAACGATAAATCCAGTGATACGCACCCTACCCAGCTGATTAGGCAACCACCGTATCCTAAGAGATTAATGATACCAAGGATAGGGGGACAACCCTAGTTTAACCTCTTAGGAGAGTTAAAGAATCTTTGTGTTAAAATCCCCCTCCTTCAAGCTCTTCAAGACGTACCTATCTATGCCAGAACTATTCGGGACCTGTACACAAAGAAACTAGGGAGGAAACCCAAAGATCCTCCCACTGTCCACGTCATAGGAAAATTATCTACATTAATAACAGGAAAAACCGTATTCACCAAATATGATGACCCTGGGAATCCCACAGTCACTGTGTAGATTGGGAATACATAGATACCCAACATACTAGTATATTTAGGAGCAGCGATTAATGTCATGACAATCAAGACTGTAAGAAAAATTGGGCTCACTAATCTTAGGCCGACCCCCACTATTTTAGAATTGGCAGATAGATCCACCATTAAACCTAAAGGAATTTTGGATGATATCGTCATCTCAGTTGACTCTTGGGAGTATCCTGCTGACTTCTTGGTTTTACAATCTAAGTCACATCTAGGAGGACACCCATTGATCCTGGGAAGGGCTTGGTTGGCCACAGCTGATTCTTGCATCAGCTGTTGATATGGGTATATGACCATATCAGATGGCACCAATACTAAGAACCTCACTCTCTACCCTCCAGCTTGGCCGAGTCTAGAAGCTTAAACTTCTTTTTGGATGGAGCCAGAGGAAGAGGAGGGCGTTAAGCCATTATTAACTATAGGGAAATCCTTAACGTTTAAAGATGAAACTGAAGATGATGCCATTAATAACTTCATCAATGAACCCACCTCAGTTAATAAAGAAGTTTATCAAATTATGAACATTACTCTGGGTAAGGAAGAACAAGAAAATCTCACAGAAGAAGCACTAGTCGATGACACACACATAATCCCAGTATTGAAAAACTATAAAAGTATTCCCATTGAGGTAGAGTCTAGAAGAACTTTGAATATTAACCCCAACCTCTCCTTAGATGAATAGAAGCGCCTGATTAGTCTCTTAAAAGAACACAAGGGGCATTTTCTTGGGAGTATACAGACATGAGGGGTATTCCCTCTAACTTGTGCACCCAACATGTTTATATTAAAAGCGACTCCCAGCCTGTGTGCCAGCCTCAACAATGAATGAACCCCAATATTTGGGACATAGTGAAGGAAGAAATTCAGAAACTCTTGGAAGTAGGATTCATATATCCTATTTCAGATAGCGAGTGGGTCTCCTTGCTCATAATTGTACCCAAGAAAAATGGTAAATGGAGAGTCTGTGTCAACTATAGGGAGCTGAAAAAAGCCACACAAAAGACCACTTTCTCTTGCCCTTTATTGATCAAGTACTCGACACCTTATCAGGGAAGAGGTTCTTCTCCTTCCTAGATGGGTTTAGCGGGTACAATTAGATTCATATTTCTCCTAAAGACCAAAATAAAACTACCTTCACTTGTCCCTAGGGAATGTTTGCTTACAGAGTGCTTCCCTTTGGTTTATGTAATGCACCAGCAACATTTCAAAGAGCTGTAATCGACATATTGTCTGAATTAGTTAATGACAGTATGGAAATTTTTATGGATGATTTCACTCCTTATGGCAAGGATTTTGAAGAAGTACTGGAAAATTTAAAAAAAGTTTTAACTCGCTGTGAACAGACCCAGCTCTCTTTAAGCACTGAAAAGTGCCATATGATGATGAGTGAAGGAGTAGTATTGGGGCACTTCATCTCTGTTGATGGCATTCAGGTGGACCCCTCAAAAATCAAGGTAATAAAAAATATACCTACTCCTGCAACTCAAAAAGAGGTGCGAAGTTTTCTGGGACATGCTGGATGCTACCGAAGATTTATAGAGAATTTTTCCAAACTTGCTTCTCCTTTGTTTTCACTGTTAATGAAGGATGTGCAGTTTGTTTGGAATGAAGCATGCCAGACAGCATTTGTTAAGCTTAAGGAGAAGCTGTCCACAGCTCCTATCTTAAGAGGGCCCAATTGGACCCTGCCCTTTCACATTTCTTTAGATGCTTCTGATATCACTATTGGAGCAGTTTTAGGACAGCAGGATGGTCAAGTACCTTATGCAATTTATTATATTAGTAAAAACTTAGCCCCTACTGAACTTAATTATACTGTCACCGAGAAGGAGTTCTTAGCTATTGTCTACTCCATTAACAAATTTTGACACTACATTACTGGGTATCCTACATTTGTGCACACTGACCACTCTACCATTGAATATCTAATGAACAACCCTGTCACTAATGCTAGAGTGACTAGATGGCTCTTATTATTACAAGAATTTGATATTACCATCATAGATAAACCCGGAAAAGAAAATGTTGTCGTTGATTTTTTATCTCGTTTCACTAACAGTGATGATAATTTGCCTGTTGAGGACTCCTTTCCGAATGAACATTTATTCGCAGTTTCAGCTCATTCCCCTTGGTATGCAGATGTCACTAATTACTTGGTTGCAGGAAATATTTTGGCACATATGTCTAAAAGAGAAAAGAGAAAAATCATCCAGCAAAGTGCCAGGTATTGTTGGGTAAACGGTCATCTCTTTTACACAGGTCCTGATCTCGAAATCAGAAGATGTGTAAGGGAAGATGAAATCTTTCATATACTGAAGGCCTGCCATGATGAACCTTGTGGGGGAAACTTTGCAGCAGGGATGATTTTAAGAACCCCCCCTAGATTTATATGTATAAAAATTGGGCGAATCTCTCCGATATATAGGAAAATTTGAAGGCAATTTTATCAATAATATA
>LPNX011175911.1:148768-205829 GCA_001517045.1 Pseudotsuga menziesii
CCGATTTAATGTCAATAATGTGCCAGCCACAGAACACAGAATTCCCCCTTACAAGGTGTGTCAACCCTTCATACCTTTTGACAAAACATATGCACTACTCAGCAGTGTAATAAATGTTATATAGACTGAGATATACATCCATTGGATCTTAAATCTAATGATGCAGGTTCCATCCTATACAAAATTAATTATTCTGCTGTTAAGTACATAAAACAAAAAAATAACAAGATGAACCACCTAATAAAAGACAATGTTGTTTACACTGTGATTTAAAGGCCTTGATGCCCAACCAAGGTTCAAACAATGACCCGAAACAACTGTCTTCATGGTCCAACCACAAAACAAACAATGGCTCTCTTACGGAGGTTAGTATGCCAACATCGTTGGAGAAAAATCATGTAAGAGGAATCAAACCTGGTAGAAGATATAAAAGAACCCCACTCTCACCAACCCGACCTTCAGCAAAAGACCACATCATATAAGAAGAATCGAACCTGGTGGTAGCTGTAACAGAGCCCCACTCTTAACGACCCCATTCAACCCTAGTGACTGACTTATTTAGAACTAAAATCATATAAGAGGGAGTGTTTCTTAGTCTTGCAAAATAATGAGTTATAATCAAAGAGCCTCCAACATGGCATGGAAATTAAAATTGATTCCTTTTAAGAGGACTTACCTCCCAAATTTCATTGTCAGAATGTTCTTCAAGTGGGTTCAGATTGCTTCGTACAGTTCCTTCAAACAGTATTGGGTCCTGCGGAATAATTCTTAATTTAGACCTTAGATCATGGAGTCCAATCCTCGTGAAGCCTAAGCCATCCAGTAATTGCTACTGATTTTCTGCACCTGGAACAGTATGTGTGCTCCCAATATGATAGGAACCAAGGCACCCTTATATGCTGCAGTTATAAAAGAAGAGTAGACTTGCATTTTGACCTTCCCAGATTCTCTTTCTTCTTCCTTTACAATCTATCCAGATCTATTTTCATTGATTCTCGTTGCTTGGTCCTCTGCATCCTCATTTTTGACATGGTTTATCAGATTCAGAGTCCATGGTATTGTAGAATCTACTTTTGTTATTGCTTATTTGTGGCGCTATCCTCCTAGATGAAATCTGTGCTGCATCAATTGCATTCAAAGTATGTTGGTGTGCACCAACTAGCTTTAATAAATCTGCACCACCCAGAATATCTTCACTCCTCCCAACTTGAACTATGTCTCCATCTTGCATAACCTGCAAATTTTCCCAAAAGATCCCTAAAACTTTTTCATGACTTGACACTAGCAATTTCCTATTCAAAGAGTAAATTGTACTGTACATAAAGGTTACACATTTGCAAGTGTAGAAAGTGGGCTCACCAGTATAAGGTCAGATGCAGATAAAAATTACTGATAAATCTCTGTTTTTTGGGCAGGAGAGAGAAATCTTTGTTTTTTCTTGATGAAGCCCTAATTGGGTAATTTTTGTAAATCTGGATTTAAGGAACATTTTGAAGAATTTCCTAAGTCATCTCATTCACGAGATGAGCTACTAATGTTTTTGGGGTTTTTGTCCTTTGAAGGTTTTCCAGTGAAAAACTCTCGTGTCCATTGTGCTGATGTGATGAATGTGTTTTTACTGCACTTGTCATTTGTTTAAGCTAATCTGCAAAAAAATTTAAGTATTTATGCTAATGCTAAAATTCAACAGACTTATGTGGATAGGATCAGCACTTCTAAGCCTCAAGTCACAAGTGATAGATAGAGGAGCTTCTATAAGACATCAATGCTGCCATACTTCTTCACTTGTGAGTTTTATTGCCCAGATTGGACCCTAATTATGCCAAAAATGGTGCACAAACCTATTGAAACAGGAATATAAGGTGGATTGGCCCCTAAAGAAAGTACAGACAACCTTGCTGGACCAAAACCTGCAAAACGTCACCCTACAGTGCTCGAAAAACAACATAATATGCCATGTGAGCCACTCAGAACTGATAATGATGAATTACTACCGCTGAATTGACGCCAAGAGATGTGTCTTTGCTGCTACAACATGCCTAGGGACACTTTTATGCTGCTGTTCTTCACACAGATTGTACCCAGACTTGGGATTTTGCATCTTACTGCTGTTTTACTGTCATTTCTACCCATAAATTTTGCCCAGATTTAAAGGTTTAGGGCTGTTCTCACCAATAAATCTACCCAGAATCAGATTACTGCTGATTAGCCAACAAAATAAAAGAGTTACTGGCAATAGCCAGCCCCCTTTTAAGAGTTGATTGTGACATTACCAAGAAAAACACTGACATGGGATTATTCTTACTCTTTACTCATGAATTTTCAGAGAAATTTTCTTAGATTGCATATTTAACCACAGAGACTTGATACTGAATGAATCTGCCTTCATTTCACTTGCCAACTCGTTACTCAACTAAGATCAAGCATTTTCAACTGGATCCTCTTCCTTGGAGAGGCTCTTTTCATGATCTTCCTTTTCACAGACTCTTTCCTTCTATGAAGCTCTCTCATGTGGTTCTAACACTTGTATAATCCTCTCTCATTTTGATTATGATCCTCTGACATGTATAATTGTCACCAAATTTTGCAACCAATGCTAGCACCAATTTGATTGTGATGATTTTTTTATCGGGGAAAGTTTTTTTTTCAAGATCTACCCCTTGCAATTGCGCATAGCCTTTTACAACATCCCTTGCTTTGCATTTGATGGAGCCATTTGCCTTGTATATTGTGTGGAAGACCCATTTGCAGCCAATGGGTTTTCTTTCCTTTAGACAGTTTGACTAATTTACATTTTCTTGTTCTTTTGTAATGATGCAAATTCCTCATACATTCATCTCTCCATTCATTGATTTGCTTGGCATTTATGATTGTGAATTGGGTTCAGGTGGAGAATTGACAATTTCACACATCAAGGCAAAATTCACTGAGTTTACCTCTTTCCGTGTCTTTGTGTTTTGCTATAAGGATTGACCTCCTTGGCACTGAAGGTCCTCTGCTCTCTTCTTGCTATTGTTTTGCAATTGTTGTCCTCTTTTGAAATATTGACCCGTTTCTTCCGTAGTTGTGCCTGCTGTGATTACAAGCAGAACTTGATGATAGTGTTGAAAATTCACAAGCCATCGTTAACCTCTAAAATGTTAAAAATAGCAACATAGGTGGAATCTTTGATGTATATGAGGAATCAAACAATGGGAAGTCACGAGATGCTGGAGACTTATCTATCATGGAGCATCTTGAATTAACCCCCAGATAGGGTTGATTGTTCTAGCTTTCCTGCAGTTTCACTGTGAGGCACACTATGATGGCATTACTATTTTGGGTGTTTTTTGTAAAATTATAATAGCAAAAGCTCTGATCATTCGGTCACCACAATTCTGTAGCATAAGGGAAACAAGTATTTATCACTGAAATCTGGTAGTTTGAAGTGACACTCCTGTAGAATCTAACTAGGTAATTGTGACATTTGCCAAAAAAAATTCAAAGGGGTTTGTTGTAGGTTGAAGTTATGGGTTTGGAAGTGAATTTTTTAACTTCCAAGCAATCTCAAATGCACTTCTGTGCATGTGTTTGACAGATTTAGGTGCATTAGAGAGGTTAAATTCTAGCCTAAGGTATCTCCAATAGTAAAACCTTCAGGGACACTTGACAGTGTTTTAGCATTTCAAGAGTCAATTTGTAGCAGATGTATCATTAATCATTCAAATCCCAAGTGTGCGTAGGGAAATGCTACAGTGAAGTGGTAAAAAGTTTTCTGTTTGCTCAGATCTAGCAGATTAAAAGTAGGAATAGAACAGACTAAAGGGATTGTTTTATGAATTTGATTGTTTACTTAAGTCAACCGCAATACAAATAAAAATAAAAGCACCTCAGGTACGCTCAATGTGCATTATAGGAAGGTTCACTGTTAGTTCTCTTTCTACCATGGCTGAGGCTTTTGTTAAGGCTATGTTAGATTAGTGTCAAAACACAGTTGCTAATGTGGAACTAAATCTTGCAGGCAGTTATGTATATTGAAAAAGCATTTTCCAATTAGTCTTTAGTCTTTTCCAAATCTGTTATTAGTTTTTAATAATAAAACAAATAAACTAAGAAAATTCACTGTTATGCATTGTTGGTTACGATTTAGTATTTTTAGAGAGATCTGGTCATGATTACTGAGAATATAAATTGGAGAAAATATTTAAACTTTGAAGAATTTTACCACCTTATCCATTGGAGAGTTCCCAGAGCACATCTGCGTACTCATCTATCAGCTGTTTTACTTTCTTTTCTCTTGCTGTTTTCTGAGATTTCACCTTGACATGTATGTCTTTATTGAATTACATTGAAATAGATATCATAATTCACCTTTAGCAAGTTGTTTCCCTATTTTGTGAGAAGAAATCAATTCATTTACACCTGCTTGCAGCCCAGTAATTGTCATTAGTGGCTCTATGCTCTGAAGTGTCATGAACAGCTTATCAAGATTCATATGGAATTCTCCCAAGGCCTTCAACAAGTGTGCCCCTATGATCACATCAGCCCTTCTCATTTCGTAGCCATCCAACTGTAATTTCAGCCCTTTGATCATAGTCTTTCACTGCATCATGGTGTCATTCTCCATTGATACTTGCAAATTTTGCAATAAACAACTCTCAGGGACAGAAGCCACCTTCTTTGAGTCTATGGAGTTATAAGTGCTGCTGGAATAAATGATGTTCACCACAGTTCCTCCCTTGACTCTTCTTTTTCCCTAAAATTTTGATATTACAGTGAAATGGTAAAAAGTTTTCTATTTGCTCAGATCTAGCAGACTGAAAGCTACAAGCATAGAACAGACTAAAGGGAGTGTTTTATGAATTTGATTGTGTGCTTAAGACAACGGCAATAAAAACAAAAATGAAAGCACTTCATGTACACTCACCTTGCATTACAGGAAGGTTCACTATCAGTTCTCTTTCTACCATGGCCGAGGCTATTGTAAAGGCTATGCTATATTAGAGTGTCAAAACCCCTGTAGTTGTTAATGTGGAACTAAATCTTGCATGGGAAAAGAAGGGCAAATAATTAACAATTGAAGAACATATCACTGCAGAATTAAAGAACATATCACTGCAGTTTGTCCCCCAGTCATGCATTTACCAGAATTTGTCCATTGGTGCTCAATTAGATACTCCTTTGATAAACGAGTAATTTTGTCCCCAAACCAAACCAAGACCCTGTGCATCATGTCTGCAGACGCCCTAGCTAAAGTACTATGCTTTCAAGACTTACCAACCCTGCAATTTTTGGATGAAGAAGCCCTACCCTCGTCCTATCAAGCCTTAAAACCTATGGAAAGAAGTAACCTCCTAGCCCAGAATCTAAAAGAAGGCCCCCCTATCCCAACCAATCCACATCCTTATGTAATTGTTGATTTCTCAGATAAATCAAAAGAAGCCATAGCCTTGATTTGTATCATCTCGGGATATGATGATGACAAGTTTGTAATTGAAATTATCCTGGGATTCTTATCCCTCCTGACTCCATCAAAAGGGGTGATGCCCCCCAGATTTGACCTTTGTCATCACCTGGCTGAGAAAATCCACAACCAGCTAGCAGAGTACCTTGCTCTGGAGAGATTTAGATATCCATTAATGTTATTTTATATGTTTCTGTATCAAAATTTTCAACATTTTAAAATGCTAGAGATGAAACTGAAGGACTAGGAAGGCAAACAACTACCTGTCTATACATGGACAGATCTAGTCCTCAAGAAACCAGGGAATCAGAATTTAAAGAATTTACAGACAAGGTCATGACAATAGCTTACTCCTTGTTGCATGATGCATCTCCTCCTAGAATTTCTCCTAAGTATCAGAAGCTTCTCCAGCGTAGCCCTGATACCAAAGTAGGAGATTGGTTCTTGTATGAATATTATACTATTTTGAGGGGATATGCTTTTGAAGAGGAACCTTATAAGTTACATGCCTTTCTAACTCCAAGAGTGTTTGCCATGGAGTTTATCAGACAATGATTTATCTCTAATCAAGTTCACTTTGTGAAGTATAAAAATCCCATCACTTTCAGGTTCCCTAAATATCTAAGACCTTTCTTGGTAAATACTAAAGACAAAAAATGCCCTATCTTACAAAGAAAATCTGTTAAATCAACTAAATTTGGAAAAGACAGGAATGTGGCCCTATGACCCTCACCAGATCATTTCCAAAAAGAGGGTCGAAAATAAGAATTCAGCATAAAAATGCATGCCTCGTCCTGGCTAGGAGAAAGTGGCAAACCTATTTAATTGGGAGCAAGCTCAGGATATTCTTGGAAATGATGCAGAGCAAACCCCCACAGATTCACAAATAGGGGCTAAGAGAACAATTGTAGAATCCTGTACAAACATGGATGTAGATGGAACTGAGGTGCAGCCACCAAGCAAGAAAGCCAGGGTCAAAGCTGAAAAAGAGTGAGAACAAGAAATTGTTGAACATACTCAAACTGAGGATCTACAAAGTGAAGTGGAGGAATTACTAGAAAAAACCCCAGCAAGCAAAGAGGTGCCACCTATTACTACTAGGCACTACCCTTCATTGGTGCTTCCCACACCCCTAATGTAGCAAGGGTCATCTCCTGCAAGCACAGTTCAAGTGCAGCCAAACCTACATGTTAAGTATATAGGTACAAGATAGCAAAGTATGGACACAATCAAAGAGTTAAGATAGATCCAGGAACAAAAAGATTGCTAACTGCGGAATATCACAAACCAAATACCCTTAGAATGTCAATTCTGGAACCAAAAGTCTCAGCCCCCCAATCATTTGATGATTGGAAGACAAATGAGTAAAATGTACATTTTGGGTTATTCAGCCCCCTTGACAAGGTTGATTTTTACAAGCAAGCCAGCAATATGTTGTTCACGGATGTGTTGCACTCCTCAGTTAATCAAAAGAAGCTAAGAATGGCATTGCAAAAATATGACAAACTATTGAAAGCAGAGAAAACAACGGTTAAAGCCAAGCAGTTTACTATCACGGAGCTGGAAAGTAGGATAGTGGCCCTAGGGATAAATCCAGCTAAGACATCTCATTCCCAATTCCTCTTGCAACAAAAGGATAATGAGATTGCTCATTTAAGGAAGAGGCTAAATATCCTTGATGTAGAGCCTGTTCAAACCCCAAAATTATTAAAGTTGTAGGAAGAGAAGGACATGATTTATGATAGCATGAAGGAGTATAGGTCACAGATGGAAGAGTATAGGAAGAAAGTGGGTGACCTAAAGTTACAAATTTCTGCTACAAAATTAAAGCAAACATCCCTTTCTACTCAATCAATTCCCCAATTAGTATCTCCATTAGCTCAGGAGACCACTCAGCCCACAGGGGAAACAGAGCAAGACTTGTAGACCTCAGCAAAACATACAGAGGAAGCCATGGAGGAAGATGTTCTATCTGAGCAGACTAATAAGAGGGACAGCAGAATAAAATAACTTGAGGAAGAAATAGGTGAGAAAGATGACCTCATTGAGGATTTGGAGAGTCAGAGAGATGATTTGAATAAAGAAGTCTCTAAACAGGTAATAGATCTGGAAGGGGAAGATCTTCTAAAAGGAGCCGAAAGAGTGCTATGGGAAAAAAAAAGCACAAGAGATCCTCAGCAAGTGGGACCATTGTGAAGTAATCCAAGATGAATTAGAACTTGCCACTATAGCTACTGAAGAAACAAAAAGGATAAAAAAGGAGCTTGAAGACAAACCTAAGATTGCAACAAAAGTAATCAGCTATTTGAACAACCAAACTAAAAGACAACTGGGAGAGTTTGATGAGCTACATGGTCCACTAGGAGGAGATGTTGCAGTGGAGGAACTAACTGTTGAATTTGAAATATGGATAACGTTGAAAATTTTGCTAAGAAAATTACCCCTTATATCTCATGAAAAAATCACAAATGTTGAGAGACTTTTAGAATCTCTAAAATCCCAACAATATCCTATGGGAAAATATTGGCACCAAGTCTCCAAGTATCATAAGCTTGTTCTACCACCACAAGGGGAGCCTTAAGTACAGCCAGCACAATAGCCAATAGGGAAGCCAAGTGGGCAAAGTGGGTAGACATTCACATAGCCAATTCAGCAAGATTTCATGCCACCAATGGGACAGTTGTCAGGGCAGGCAGTTATCCAGGAAATGCAACATATGTTATGGTAGACATCTAGCCAGCCAGTAGGGCCAGCTAGCTGTGTAGAAAGAGTATAAGGGAGTGGTCAGTCACCTCAGCCAAAGACCACTAAAAAGAGTTTGAACAAGAAGTAAAGGCAAAAAGGGGCAGTTAGATAAGTCTAACCAAAGTTTAAAACAAAATGATAGTGACAGGAGTGAGGACAGCTGGCAAGGCAGTTAGAGCAAACAGAAAATGGTTAGGTTTTCCTCTCCTATATAAAAAAGATTCGAGCTCAGACACAAGGCTGGCAGATTTTTGAGAGGACCTCTGAAGGAGTTATTGAGTCAATGGTGTATAAATTTTGTATATAGGAATTAATCCAGAGATTAAGATTCTGATGTGTTTTCAACGAATGTCTCTAATTGTTCTCCCTACTGTTATTTCTAGATATAATCTGTATCTGCGTAGACTTTCTTGAGAGTAATTAAAGCTTTTCAGCAGGAGCTTTACATTGTATTTGTGTCAGTGATACAAATGTATGTTTGAGTAGTGAGATTGAATTTGAGATTTCATTTTTCATGACCTCGGTTCTGTCTTTTGATGTTTCGGTAATTTAGAGTAATCGAAGGTTTCTTTTACAGTGAAACATATGAATGTCAAATGTTGCCATTTATTCTGCAAAATATCAAGACTTCTTTGTTTTTTGTTTGATTGTTGAATTCTTTATAAGACCAACACGTCTGCTATCACCTTGAATGTGTAAGATTTGTCTGAGGGGCACCTTGTACAATTCTTTTGTGTTCCACATGCTCAATTCAACATCATTTTTACCTGAAAATATGAATATGCGCCATTAAATTCTTCTATAATAAATCCTCATACCAAAATTAATCCAATATTGTTATATCTACAAATATTTTTCAAAGAAAACCAAAATTTCATCACAATTCTAAATATTAAACTCTAAAACCCTAATAATTGAGCTACTCACATACATAGTAGCTGGGGCTACCATGATTCCAGAGCAGTTTTGAGCATATTCCTGAGCCAGTCCTTTACTATGAGATCAGCAGTTGATGAGCATTCAGATGATGAATACTCTTACAGTCAATGGATCCACAACATTCATGCTTTCAGCTTCATGCCATGACTGAGCTTCATGATCCCAAATTTGATGACTGAGTTAGCCATTCTTTGTTATTCAGCAGCAGTGTTCCACTGCCTTTCAGTTGTGCAAATCAGATGCAGGTATATGACCCAGATATATATGGTTTGTGCACTTGGATTATGGTTATGCTCTTTTATTATTTTAGTAACTTGAGTTGGTTTATAGTGGTTATACATTAGCCATATTCTACCTTGCTCTTATTGATGGCCTAGAGCAGAGGTAATTTAGTTGTTTTATTCAAGAGGATCTTGTGTATACTCATTTGTCATGCCCTTTATTAGTAAGGACTTGGTCATTTCCCCATAGGGACTCAGCTTGCTAGTCTTGGTATCACCTTATCACTTTCTTCACCCATCCGTTGCCATCCAGATTGGTTTTACCCATGACTTGTATCTTGACTAATGACATCAAGGATTTCCCCCGCTTATACCTCTATGTTGGATTAGATCCCATGTTTATCTTGTGTCTCGGTGTTGGTTTATGTGATTCTCATCATAGGGATTGCCTTTCTCTTGTCCTTGATAACAAGTAGTCCTTGTTGATGAAATTGTCATTGATGCCAACATGGACTTGCAGTGGCCCCACAGGATGTCATTGATGCCACCAAGTCCCACCTGTAGTGCCTTGATCCCTTACAGAGTGGGTTTGTGCCTTGAAGCACCTTGTACCCAGTTGACAAGGTCCTTGTACCCACAAGGATGGATCTTGAAGCCACCACTTTGCTGAAGATGTTGAAGACCCTACTGATGATGCTGAAGACCCTACTGATGATGCTGAAGACCCTAGAGATGGTCCTGAAGCCTTGGTAGATGATGGAGAAGCCCTAAATGGATTGGAGAGGCATTAATGACCCATTCTATGGTCATTCATGCTCTGATCGTGTCATGGTAACCCAAGAGAAACCAAGCTACCCCACAGGTGATATCATGTTGGATCATGTGGTTGAGGCGGTTAAGGAAGCCCATGAAGCCCCTTGGCATGCCAAAGAAGCCTTTGGGCCAAATGAGCCATTCTGTGGTCATTTGTGGCTTGCATGGTTATTGATGGTTTGATGGAGTCTTGAAACCCTTGGAGAAGTCTTGGTTGACATGTTGAAGCCCTTTGAACCTTGAAGATGTCCTTATGTGGAACCCTTGATGTATGGTGATGAAGACTTGGTGGATGAAGAACCCCTGATGAAGACCTTGATGCCCTTGCAAAGGTCATTGCTTGTATGATGGCATGCTGAAGGCACCCACACACATGTGATGGCATTTGGACACACTTATTTACATTTGGTAATGATCATTGATGATCCTTGATGATGTAGTTATAATGCTTCTGATCTTAGAACCAGTGTTCCACGAGGACTCGCCCCCCAGGTTCGGGGACGCGCCCCCCTCGCTCCCTGCGACCCGGGGGCTCGGGGGCTTCTGGGGAAATGTTTCCCAGCGTCCCCAAAATTAGGAAACTCCCGGAAACGTACAAGGGGGCACGTCCCCTATTTTTCAGCATGCTCCAATGAAGGGGGGCTCCTAGACGCCCTCCCACCCCCTTTTGAAACTGGGGGGCTTCCAGACGCCCCCTCCTGAAACTGGGGGGCTCCCAGACGCCCCCCCACTCTTTTAGTAGTTTACATGGGATGAATCATTGAACTTTTATTGCTGGGATTTAATAATTTATAATATTATTTTTTATTAAGACTTGGACGCCCCCCCGCCCCCTCGCCCCCCCTGAATTTCGCTAAAATTTGGGGGTGGTCTCCACACATCCCCAATGTGTGTTTCCCTGCTCCCGTGCCCCCGCGTCCCGGAAACTTGGGGGAACATTGCTTAGAACCCATACACATGATGATGGGATCCTTGATGACGATGTGGTGGGCACACACACATGGCACACATACATTGATCCTAAGGTCAAATGCACATTGCACACCCTTGACTAAGGGTCCCTGGTCCCTCTTATGATAAGAAGGTTATTGGGATGTTGATGGATTTAAGACATACCCTTATCTTGTGATGACCATCTAAATGGTAAGAATATGTGACACAATTCAAATTAAAATATAAATAAATAAAATTTAAATTCATATTAAATAATAAATAAAATAACAAGTCTGCCCTAATTTCAAGGACGTGGACATATTGAAAGTGTATAAAAGCAAATCACTTTCCACTCCAAATACATCAATCCAAGCAGTAAGAAGATAACTCGCTGAACTAAGTCAATTTGTGGACTAAGGAAGGCAATTTGTGGACTGAGGAAAGAGCTCGTTGGCTGAGCAGAGATGGACTGAAGATTCGGTGATAGCAGCAAAATATTTTTTTTTTGTTTTGATCCTTGGATATCCAATGAAAGAGAGCTGGCAGCTGAGACTAGTCGACTATTTTTTTTGCAGCTGAATAAGAGGAGCAGACCCGAATTATTTCACAAAGGTATTCTGGTTAGTCACGAATTGCATAAAAGAGAAGTGTGCTCGTGGATTGAGGCGAAGAATTCACTGAGGCAAGTTTACTGTGGAAACTCGGAACAGTAGCAGCAGTAAATCTTGGTGGAATTTTTGGTTTGTGAGCTCTAATTTTTGGGTGAGCTAGCTGAGGTAGCCGCAGTGAATAAGTGGAGTGTGGATGACGATGTGAACTCTGATATTTCGGGAGTGACAGAGGTAGCCGCAACAAACTCTTAGAGCAAAGTTTTTTTTGTTTTGTTTTTTTCTTTAAATTTTTTTTGGGGCATAAATATTATGGGTGTTATTGAAGAAATCGCAGTAGTGGCATAAAAAAAAAATCTATGGACAGACAGTCCTATATTGGACTTGTTTTGGGGTTATTCTTCTTCTCTGTAATTGAAGGTAAACGTTGAGTACGATGGAGCAGAGATTGCATGGTTATATTCGCAAATAGCAGAGATTGTATGAAATCGCAGGCAGCATGGAAAATCATAGAAGTGTTTTGTGAATTGATTGGCGTTGTTAATTCTGTGAGATTACAAGTAGTATTGTAGATGACCAATCACAAGAGTATGAGTAGTCTGGGGTTATTATTATTTTTCTTCTGATATTACAAACAACAAATATGTTATTGTGCTGGAGATCATTTTTGTTTAATTGAAAATGTGATTCATTGTTTGAAATACGGGGAGAAGAATAGAGTATTGTGAATTTACGGTTGTCATTAACAGCCTGTGCTTGGGAAATCCAACAAGCAGCAGCTTCCTTCGATTCGAAGTGGGTAGCCCAGTAATGACCAGAAAGCTGGTCCTCAGGGATTCTCTTCAATCCCCAATAACAATGAAAACCTAATGAAGACTGAAAATTTTGGTTCTGGTTCTTCTTATAAATTATCGCTGTTGTTGAGATGGACAGTAGCGGCCCCAGTACTTCTGCTACTGCTGTAGTTGCGCCTAGAAAATCATCCTGGAAGCCCGAATATTGTGCTTAGAGGATCGATGGACATAGTGACTGAAGCATTGATGTGAAAATCATAAGTCTTCACAGGATTAACAAGGCATAAACATCTCAGAATATTGAAATGTGTTGAGATAAGAAAATTCCCTGATACCATGACCGGAAGCTGAGTTCCTGTGATTCCTATTGAATGAAGTTTGAAAGTGATTAATAAGCAGAATACTCAATCTCCGTGATGAAAATGAACATGACAGAAGTCCATGTTGAATAAGAGTCGAGGTCACAGGACTGCAAAGGAGTTTGCCAGAGAAGAACATACAATCATGGCAGCTTTAGGTGTATGAAAATGTCAAACAAAGGTTGCTATAGACCTCACCGATAGCACTCCAGACGCCATGCGCCCACCAATTCCTATTTGGGCCAACAGACACTATTGCACTTCCCTCAGTTTTCCTCTTTCAACCTCAGATGTTAGGAGTACTAGACCTTCCTCAATCAACTTGGCTCCGGGATCCTGTCCACCAGAACTTCTCCACCCTTGTGTAGGGTTATGGTTTTGTGACTAGGCCGGGAGTTCTCCCATACTTCATCCCAGCTCGCTTTGTACACTTTTACTTCTATTTTACTTATTGCATTGTATTTCTTTTAAAGGTGGGTCGTTTGGTCCTCCCACATGCATGAACATCATTGTAACCAATAGTCCGGTTGACCTACTTATTGGTCATTAGTGGACATAAATAAAATTATCTTATCTTATCAACTATATGTTCCTCCTACTCGAGTTGGGTTTCACTGGATTTCTCCTTATTCTATCATGTCTACTACTTATGCCCACAATGCACTCCCACGGACTATGTCTATCATCTCCTCTACATCCAATGCATATAAGAGGTCCTCTTCTCCTTCCACTTTCAAAATCACAATGGCCTCCACATCATTGAGTTATAATCAAGGATAATAAGACTATGGCACTAGACGTTCAAAACATTCACTTTCATCCAAATTACCAGAAGTACCTAAACTTGATCTATCCACAGTTCCACTGGATTTGATTCAATCATCCCTTCTCTTGTTGTTGTTTATAAGTTTTATTCCAGCCTTTAAAGTCATTCTCAAGGTTTTCTCAATAGTTTTTAGGTTCATAAATCCCATCTCCTTTTGGGTGGAAAAAACGAAAAACTAAATCTATTAATAAATCTCATAACCCCAATTTGAGGTCCCCTTTTCATTATTCTGATCCTTTCATTATTCTGATCAAAGTGGAAAAACATTCATTGTAGTCAACCACTTACTAAGTTACTCATCTTGTTTCTTATATATTGGAATTCCTTGAATAAGAGTTGCTCATAGTCCCAAGTCCAATATTCACACTTTACCACCTGTAAAACATCTCCCATGAAATAGGCAATAAACCCTATGTTCCATCAACCTAGTGAGTGTAACTCATCTATTGCACATCTGCATTGCCCTCAAGTTTTGAGATATCAAATCTTCTTCCTTGTGCTTAGAAAAATTAGAAATGTTTAAAACATCACAATCCCCATATTCTGCACTTTATGCTAAATCTTGTTGCAAAGCGTCAACCTTGTCTTTCAAGTTAACCACTTTCTCAAACTCTTTCTTAGTTGGCATCACCACTGCCACATCTCAAAAGAACAAAATCCTTGCAAAACACCAAGCTTTCTCTTAAATCTACTCCTCTCTACCACTACTCAAGAAATTCCTAACCTTGACCTTTCTTGAAGTTTATCCTTTTTACCTCTACCAAACAAATTGCAACCTTCTCCTGTATGAAATACTATATAGCTATGATCCACTATAGATCCACAAATCAAGAGATCATGTATATGTCTGTTAAGGAGCAAAGAGAAGAGAGAAGAGATTTTGAACATTAAATGTCAAGAAGACATTACAACAGAGAAATCTTGAGATTCTTTCTATGGTCCGAGAAGGATTGTTTTGGAGAAGACCCCATTCCTTAATTACTGCCTGGAAGCCTAACACCCTATTAATTACACGTACAAGATGCTTCCTAATCAAGATGTGGTTATTTTTTGTTGCAATACCCTAGTTATCTACTCACTCCCAAAAGCAACACTAACTCCTGCTTACATCCTCACTCTAGAAGCATTGTTGATAATATCCTCTGGGCTATAACCAAACGGGTAGTTTTTGTATCTAACATTATTCTGTTTTTCCATGCCTCTCCTCTAATTTAGAATAGATGCTCCTACTGGACCATAAGGGAATTTATAAGTATTAAATGAAACCAAATTGAAGAGAAGAGATAAAGAAGTACGAATTTGTCCATTGTGTTTTTTTGGATTGTAGCTGTGTAGAAAGTATTTACACCATCTCTGCACAGCTACAATACAGGAACACAAAATCTATCAAGCTGTGAAAACGTCAATAGTTTAAGTAAGGATTTGTAATAGACAAAGTAATGGGAAAGTGGAATTGACCTAATGGCAAGATTTAAAATATAGGCCATCTTCTGCATCCATCTTCTCGTGAAATGAAATATTTGACATTTATAAAATCTAGTTGTTCTGAAAAGAGCATTTTGAATGGTTTTGATGCGAAATTCTGTTTGCTAACAATCTATCAACAATCCAACACAAAGGTCACATCCAGCTAAATTGCCTTAATGATCTTAACTACCCTCATAGCAATTTCCTAAGTTTGCAATATTGTTATTGATTCTGTGCCAACTGAAAATCACATCAACAAATGGAAAAAATAGAAACTCACCTGCTTTACTCTTGGATCCAAAGAATGAAGAAAAGTTTGGGGAGAAGCAATGAATTGCCCAACAGGGGCAGAAGTAGCCCCTGCCACCATTCTGAAGAACTTCTCTCCAATGAACTCCTGAACACCCACCATGGGCAACACTCCTTTCCTCTTCTGTCTCTGCCTTCTTCGTTGGTAATAGCCGACACCACTATCCTACTCCCGTATCTCCTCGTTTCCCGATATCTATTAGTATTTTTCCTTGAATCGACTGTGAATGTTGTTCTGAAAAGGGTATTCTCCATAGGGTATTTTGGGAAGAAACCACTTTGGTTCGAAAAAAACAAAGAAGTGAGAGAATTTGAGCATGGGTGAATTGCACGGAGCATCGTCCCTGAACTTAAATGGGTAAAGTGAAATCAAATGACAAATGAGATTTGATCATCGTTCATTCTTCCTCCTAAATTTCCCGTATCCAAAGGAAGCTTTGAACAACAATCTTTGTGACCATCCACTTCCAACTGCTCTATAATCCAGGCAAGTCAATTTCTTATCCATCCATGGATCGTGAACCCAGTCTCCTGGCTGACCCTGTAAGGAAAACTCTCCAAGGAAATCGATGTAGCAGACCTGTGCCATCCGTTTTCAGCTGAAGCAGACCCAAATCTTGTGCTCCTCCATACCCAATGCATGAACATCCAGGGCCTGCAAATCGGGACGCACTAGAACAAATTTACCCAAAAATCCATAAATAGGGGCGAAATACCAAATTTTTAACCTATCTACCAAAAATTTGGGCGAATCATCTTCATTTATCCTCCAAAACTGTAAATTTTTGGCGATTTCACCTCCATTAGGGAAAAAATCGGGGGAGAATGTCACGATTTTCCCATCGACTGATTGGCGAAATTAGGTTTTATGAATTTTCAGAGGTTAATCGGGCGGGCTATTTAGTAAAGATAAATTATATATAAAATAAAATATGGGCTAATTTATTAAATTAAAAAAAACCATTTTAATATTAAAAATTCGCCCATCTTTTTTTGGGTACCCTTTAAAATTCACCAATGGGCTATAATTCGCCCCTAAAATCATCCCTGCTTTGCAGACAGAAGGACAGGACATAAAGCGCTAAGAATGGGCTACTATTGGCCAATTCTTTTTAGGGATGCAAAAAGATATGTTCAGTATTGTGATAGCTACTAAAGGATGGGTCAACCCAACAGATTAGATCAAATGCCTTTGCAACCACAATTAGTAATTGAACCATTTGATAGATGGGCTCTAGATTTCATTGGCCCTATCATCCCTCATTCCAAATAGAAATCCTACATCTTTGTCTGTACTGATTATATGACCAAATTGGTAGAATCTGTAGCTCTGGCGAAGGCTAATGACCAGGCTATGATTGAATTTCTATACAGTGAAATATTTACCCGTTTTGGGGTACCTAAGGAAGTAGTTACTGATGGGGGACCGCAGTTCATGTTGCATCAATTTGAAGCTCTCCTACGGAAGCATCATGTTCAGCATAAGGTAGCTTCACCTTACCATCCCTAAGCCAATGGCCAAGTGTAAAGCACTAATAAATTTATTGAAGCTATCCTTACCAAGACAATCAAGAGCCATTGTAGAGATTGGGATGAAGCACTATGGGAATATTGCACCACTTGGCATAACACCACAGGTTTCTCTCCTTATGATTTAGTGTATGGAAAAAGTGCCATATTCCCAATTGAATTTGAAATCAAGACCCTAAAGACGGCCACAAAAGTAAACCTGGATGTAACTGAAGCCCAGAAAAGAAGATTGAACCAACTAAATGAACTAGATGAGAATCAGTTAGCTGCAGTGGACCAAACAGTGTTAATTCAACAACAGAGATCCAACTGGCATGACTGATTCATCAAAAATAAGGTTTTATATGAGGGAGAATGGGCACTATTATACGATTCCAGATTCAAAAGAGATTTCAAGGGAAAATTATGCATAAGATGGCTGGGCCCATACCTAGTAGACAGGGTATTTGATAACGACACAGTCCTCCTGGTAACTATCGATGAAAACCACACACCATTATTTTCCAATGGTCACAGGCTGTGACTATTCCGTAAACCAATTTCAAAGGATGCATTTATCTTGCAAATTGCCACTGATCCAAATTACCAACTAGCACAAGGGTAGGAATTTCTCTCTTCCTCTGTCAATCCTTAATTGACCACTATAAATCATGCATGAATCACTGTACATAAATAATTTCTTTTTTTCTTTCGTTATGTTGTCTTTTCTTTTGCACTTGATCTATTTTTTTTGTTTTTCCAAAATGTGCAGGGAAGCGCCCAAGGAGGGTGGTCGGATCGGGCCTGTCGACCAAAAGTCATTTTTTTTTCTCTGTGCCTTCTTGCACCAAGAATATTTTTTTTCCTTTAAATAAATTTTTCGCAGCTGCGACTGTAACACCCCGGTTTTGACCCCATTTGCATGATGTATATGTTGTAATTAATCGTGGTGAGGAGCTAAAGGCAAAATCCCCACCATAGATTTGGTTGTGTATGTTTCAGCAATGGGGATAGTTGCAGATGGCATGTCGTGCTATCCGGCACATTATAAGTTGGCATCATGTAAACATGCACATCAATTAAAATAAACCACAACCAGCTACAGTAGTGCAACGTTGAATGAAAAGGGCATGATTTAGAAAGATAAGGGGTGGGGGAAGTCAAAACTTAGTCTATAGGGGGGGAACCCATGTGATTGCCATCTTCCTTGTCTCATCCAACCTCTTCAACCTATTTATTGTCTTGATGAGTTAGTTGGGGCAGTTATTGCTGAGTGGTGGTGGGTGTGGCAGGACTGTCCATCCTTTCCCACATGCTCACTCCACCAACAGCCTCTCCTCTTCACCATCGCGTGGGGTAGAAGAAATGGTTACTATTCTCTCCCACGTTTTCCAACCCTCATGATGGTGGTCTGTTCGTCCTCCCGATTGCTTGTTCATCCGTGCGCTTAGGATTTGGTTTGTTCATCTTCCTCACACAAAAGGCAAGTCTGTCCATCCACGTGCATAAGCAGAGCTATCCCTACTCACGCAGGGACCATTGTTTGTTCATTATTTGCACGCATAAGATTTGTCCTGGTTTTGGCTCACTCAACGAGCTGGGAGCATGCTCCTTCATCCACGAATTGTTGTGAAGGGACCATTCATGTTTTCAGATACTTGTTGTCTTGCTGGGGTCTCCCTTACCGATTTGTGGATGTGCATATGTTTTTCCTTTGTGTTTTGGGGTCGGGTGCAAGTTTTCTTCATGCACAGGCTGAGAGTATGTAGTTTCTTCCCCAGTGGGGGACTGTGTAAGTCTTTTTCATTTTCTTAATTGTCCAGGACGGACTGTTGTTTGTCTTATGTGGTGATTGTGGCTGCTGTTACCTTTGGGGATGTTGGAATTCACTTGGAAGTTGTTTTCCCTGTTAGGCCGTAATTCCTGAGTAGTTACATGCATGTAATTGTTGGTCTTCAGACTGTGCTGGAATTTTGGCTTCTTCCCTGTTTTGGGACTGTGTAAGATCACCATTGTTTTCATTTGGAGGTTGTGGCTATTGATGCACCCTGGTTTTGGGTTGCTGTTGAGTTGTTTTGGCCACGCTAGGGCCAAGAACAACTCTGAGTTGTCTTGTGGCTTGAGCTATGTTCACCGGTTGGTTGGGATTGTCAATCGGTCATCCTTGCCTTCTTCACAGGGCTTTGAAGGGATTGTGTTGCTGCGGTATGCAGTGGTTCGTCTTCAGACTGTTGTGAGTGGGATTAGAGGCCGGAGATGCATGAGAAGACTGGTGTTGAGGCCACCAGCTTAGCATTATCCTTTCCTAGCTCCTTGATGAGCTGGTAAATCCCAACTGTGTTGGTTGGCTGCCTTGTGAACCATGGCTATGTGTAATCCTGCATTGAACCTTATTCCTTGAGGAATCATGCCCAGCTCGGGGGTGGCAGCATTGCTGAGAGATTGATGAGAATGCTGGCATATGGTTGGGTGGAACGTTGCAACGGCATAGCTGGTTGTGAGGCAAGTTTTTCATCAAAAGATAAGTAATCCTGATTGATTCCATCTCTGCAATTATATTGATGTCAAATGAGCTTCTATTTCATCTCTGCAAATTATATCTATTGTTTTATGAATTATAATGAACATGTGAATGCTGGAATGTACATGTTGCTTCCGCTGTATTATTGATGAATTATGCATTCTGGTATGGTGGATTATGCATCTTAGCATTCCTATTATGCATTCTGTTAAGCCTTTATTTCAGCATTGATAACTATTCTTCTTCATGGGGCTGTTTTCCCGGTTGCTTGTGGTGTTCGTCACATCCTCTTTGCTAGTCAGAGGGTCGGGGATGTGAAAGTTAGTGGTATCAGAGCTCATGTTGTAGCATGGGCCTGAATGGACCACCAAGGTGCAGTGACAGAGGCAAAATTGCCTTCTACCCAGCAGAGATCAAAATTGAATGACTGGAAAAATTCAAGTTCAATTTTTTTTTTGTAAGTGTTGGGCAGTCGGGACGCTAGCGGGAAAGACTTCCGCTGTGGTGGAAGAGCTAGTGGGAAAGACTTCCGCTGTAGTGGAAGTGCTAGGTGGAAGCATGCCCGACGGAGGACCATTGAGAAGAAAATCCTGAAAATTTCTAAGTGTTGAACAGTCTATTCAGTCGGAACCCTTAGTGGAATAGGCTTCCGATGTAGTAGAAGAGTTAGCGAAATCGACTTCCAACGTAGCGGAAGAGATTAGGTGAAGGCGTGCCGACGGGAGAAGTTGGAAGGAAAATCACCTAAGAGTTCGAATTTTGTCGAAAGAATTTAGCTATTCGAGCGCCCGCTGTTGCGAGTGGAGAAACAACTAGGCATCCGATGTGAAAGACCACCGATGCCACGAAGTTAAGTTTAAAAATTTTCTAAGTATAGAAAGTTGTTGGCCATCGGAAGAAGAAAATTCTTCGAGCATCCATCGTTGCGGAAGCCAAAGGCACCAATCTCCCGATGTCAAAAGACCACCGATGCCATGAAAGAATTTTTAAAAATTATTCTAAGTAAAGAATTCGTCGGCTATCGGAAGGAAATAGTGGTTCAAGCACCCACCGTTGCGGAAGTCTAGATCACTAGACTTCCGATGTGAAAAGCCGCTGATGCTGATCGGGTCATGCCACAGTATATTTGGCCACCAATCGAAAGGAGATAGGGGATGACGAGCCGCCGTTGCGGCTGTTGATGAAACTTTTTCACCGCCGTAAAGAAGAAAATAGAGCCGACCAAGCAGCGAAGAGGGAAAATTCAAAAAAATTTCTAAGTCTTGGGGTCATCGGCCATCGGCAACGATTAGTGGATCAAACATTCGCTGTTGCGGCTATCTGAAGGACTATCCTTCCGAAGGATAGGAGGTTTGATCACCGATGAACAGTGGAAGAAAGATATGGAGGGTGCCGATACGTCGGCTCAGTTAGCCAAAAAGACTTCCGATGCCATCAGCAGAAGAAAGAAGAAGGACAAAGTTTTGAAATTTAGTCTAAGTATGGAAACCGTCGGCAAGTTTAGCTGTTTGGGTAGCTGATGCAGCAGCAAGAATCAGAAGAAGGAAGAATAAAAGAAGGAAGTTCGGAGGAAATTAGTGGAAGTCAGAGCTGCAGTTTCGGCAGAGATATTCCAAAGATCGTCGAAACATCGGAAGAGGATGGTTGTTTGAGCGTCTGATGTGGTGACAAGAACAAGAAGAAAAATTTAAATTTTTCAAAGTATAGAAGAAGATCAGAAAACTTTAGAAGATCGTACCACCAACACGTCGGAAAACTTTAGAGGATCCAATTGCCGATGTGTTAGAGCTTAGTTGTTCTGATTTTCGATGAACAGTGGAGAAGCTAGTGGTTTGGGAATCTGAAACAGCGGAAGAAGTTAGCTGTTTGGGGATCCGAAACGGCGGAAGAAGTAGTTGTTTTGACAGCCAAAACATCAGATCAATAGTGGAAATGAGAGCCAATTTTGAAGAGGAAAATTTTGAGTTTCTCAAATGGGATTTTTCCAGTAGATTTTGACTATTTCAGTGGGGTTTTCAGCTGTCTTTCAGTGGATTTTATAGGTGGCTGAAGTTCGCACCTAGTCCAAAATGCAGTGGTGTGTAAAAATGCAAAGATTTGGTGAAAGTATTCATTCTTAGAAGTGGTATGGTTTTCACACCCAAGGTCGGAATGAAGCATGTGGATAGGCGTTGGAAAGCTTATCCAGTAAGGAACAAGGGTAAGACACCAGAATCTAAGCATGAAGCAACAAAGTGCTAATAATGGCCGCTGCTATCAAATGGACAAACCTGGAAAGTTGCATGCCAGAGGTAGCAAGGACTATGAAGGCTAACCAGCTGTTGTGTGGAAGCATAGTTCCATGCAAGGATGAAAGATGTTGGGGTGCACACCTTAACGGTCCCTAATTTTGGTAACTTTGCGGTTTTTGTGGAAAATGTAAGCGGATTTATGACTCAAAATAGTCTTAGGGGTGTCGGGGTTGAGTAAAAACCTTCTTTTGTAATAAACTCGTGGTTTAAATCCAGGGTTTAGAGTTTGGGGTGCCCATGGTTTAAGCCCATGGTTTTGTAATAAGTGCACTATAAATAAGCACTCTTGTAAAGAAGTCAGTTTAAGATTTTTGATGTAAGAGGAGTTGATGCGAAGTGAAGGCTTGTATGTAAGAAGGTTAAGTCCCAGCTGTGTGCATGGATGACCTCTGCAGTTGTGTGCGTAGAGGGTTTTGGGTGGTTAAGGAAATCTGTAGCTATGTGCACAGAGGCCTGCAGCTGTGTGCATGGATTTAAGGACTTGAAAGGATCTGCAGCTGAGTGCGTAGATCAAAACTGTGATTTTAGTAAAGAGTTGAATAAAACAAAGTTCTGTGGACGTAGCCCCTACACTGGGGGTGAACCACGTTATATTTGGTGTTGTGGTTCTTTGTGTTATTTTTTATGTTCTTTCATGCATTGATAGATATATATCTGATAAATAAGATCATTGCTAACTAAATAACTTCTCTGTGAATTCCCAGTAAAGGGTTAAGCAAGTCACTGTCTGTTTATTTAGCTGTGAAGTTATATATATGAATGTTGAAGGTCTGTGTTATAGGAATATAGATTATTAAGGCTAAAGGTATAGTAATATACCTCTTCTGCTTGCAGAAATCTGATTCTGCGGCATCCCATAGTTGTTTCAGGTGAGACTGCAACCTATTCACAGGTTGTTGCCAAAATGGCCAACACTGTGGGTCTTTTGTTGGTACGAAGTGAATGGTATAAAACCCAGGTCTACCCTATAGCCCAACAAATTGGTTCCGCTGCCGGTTGAACTCAGTATCTTCTCAAGAGGGTTTTACGTCGTACCTCGAGGGCTATGTTCTAGAGTCCCTCTGTAAAATAAATCATTGATTGGCTTGATCAGACTTATCTAAAATTCGCTGAGCAAGAGAACAAAGATCCGTGTCGTAGTGCAAACGAATTTCTGCAAAGGTATGTTTTTGTGAAATTTATGAAATTTTCTTTGGTAGTATCCACATAGAGTTGTACCAGTGGTTATCCAGGTTAACAGAGCGAAGGACGAACTTCCAAGAATGTCAGTTTCCTGAGTGGACCCCCGCAAGAATTAATATACTGAAAAGGGTGAACAACGAGATTTCCCGCGCTGTTGATTTCTGGACAACGCGAACCCTCGAAGCATTTGTGATGGAGTTCACCATCGACACGAGTAATTCCTTTAGTGAAGCCGAGCAACATTTTTTCAAAGGACCACGGGGTAAGTTTTTGAGTTCATTTAGTTTGAGAATTAAAATGCTATTAGCTGAAAAAGGTATATTGTTAATTGAATTAGACTGTTATATTTAGTATTACTAACCTATGGTTGCAAGTGAAAAAACCTTCGACGAGCAAATTGGTTTGCTACGAAGTGAAAAAAGGTACAAGAGATATTTTGGCTATTATTCCCAAGGTCAGCATACTGAGTATTCCCTTGTAAATCTCACCGATTCAGAACCCGAAGAAACCCCTTCTATTGGAAACCCTCCTGTAACCCCACAGGGAAGACCTACTATCCCTGAGAACCCGTCGCAGTCTGAAAGTCACCCTAGCCTGAGTATTCCTGTCGCAGGTCAGTCTACCCCAGCGAGTTCCCCCCCGCTTACTTCCAATCCCCCTCCAACCCCCCCTAGATCCACTATGGCCCACATGCATGATGAAATTAAGCTACCTATTTTCAAAGGAACTAGATCAGAGGATCCAGAATAGTTCTGGTTTTTATGTGAAGCAGTGTGGACTGCTAAGACCATTACGGATCAAGATACAAAAAGGGCCCAGTTGGTTACTTCTTTTAGATATCGTGCTCTGACTTGGTTCATGAAGTTTTCTAGCACTCAGAACCATGCATTGGCTGACATAAAAGCAGCAATGATAAAGGAATTTAAGAAACCGAAATCTGAGTTACAGTGCATCACTAAGTTGAAAGAGATTCAGCACATGCACGATGAATCAGTGTGGGACTTTGATCAAAGATTCAAATTTCTGCTAGACCAAGTCAGTTTCCCCATTGGACATGTGCAGCACAAGGAATGGTTCATTGCAGCATTGCTACCGCATATCCGAACTCCACTCATGCAACAGAAGGTTGCTGACCAGCAAGAGGCTCTGGAAATCGTGATGAAGCTTGAAACCGCTCCTGTCGAATACAATTCTGGTATTGCTCAAATCCAAGCGCAGTTGGCAGCGATGGCTCTAGAGCTTCGCGATATGAAAAAAGGAAAAACTGGTCGTGAAGAGGTTTGGTGTACCCAATGTCGGACCGAAGGTCACGACAAGGAACAGTGTCCTGTGGTAAGAAATTACCTGAATACTGGTGCGCCAAACCCGTTCAACCCTACTATTCTATATTGTGAGATCTATCGGACAACTGGCCAGCATCGACCTGAAGACTGCTATCTTCTACAGAGATATGTGCAAGTCCCTACGAACCCTTATTGTAATTTCTGTAAATCGGTGGGACACAACGAAGATGAGTGTCGCAGCTTTGACCTCATGAGAGAATGAACTTATGACGCTTATCGGGTACAAAATGAGGAACAGAGCAATGATGGCTATGGTTACCGCAGTGGTGCATCTGGTAGAGGTGATTTTGGAGGTCGTGGTTGTGGTGGTATGGCCGGAAGAGGAAGAGGCCAGGTTGTGTGTTACAACTGTAACCAGGCCAGGAATCTAGTGAGAGACTGTCGAAACCCCACTATGACATGTCCTTATTGCCGAGCATTCGATCATGTGATCGAGCAGTGCCCGCAGTTGATAGCTAATATTTAGGAAAGAACCAGTGCCTCTACTTAGAATCTTCAGATCATCTCTATCGAGGAAAGACCTGCCCCAGCTATTAATGTTGTTACCCGGAGTGGAGCTACGATGCACATACAGACTAAGGAGAAAGATCCTACCGAGGCTTGGGTTCGTAAGGCCCCCGTGAAAGTTCCCACATTTGATATTGAAAGAGAGAAAGAGACATTCATGGACGCCAAGAAAGATTTTGCTGATCCTAGCACATCAGTCGTACCTGCGCAACCACATCAGCAGCAGTTACAGCCGCAAGAAGCTCCGACGGATAAAGTAAGTACACTATCCTCCTTTTTACAGAGATGTCTAAAGCTCCTAAGAAATCAGCATGCTTTAGGTGAGTTGCAGAAAGTTATTGCTTCCTGCGAACCTTAGCAGATTACTGGTTAGGCAAAAGCTATTAATAGAGTCAGAAGAACTAGCAGGGAAATGAGATTGAATGTTCAGATAGGAGAGTATGATATGACTGATGTTATATTGGACCTAGGATCAGAGGTAAATGTCTTAACTAAGCAAACCTGGGAGCAAATGGGAAATCCTACCCTTGATTGGTCACCTATACAATTGAGATTAGCCAATCAGCAGAAGATTGTGCCCCTAGGACGATTCTCTAATGTCCCAGTAGACATTGATGGCATCTGTACTGTAGCAGACTTTGAAGTTATTGAGATCATTGACGACAGCAACCCCTATCTAGCCTTACTAGGAATTGAATGGGCAATGGAAAATGCGGCAGTCATTAACCTGAAGAAGAGACAGATGACTTTCGAAGGGAAAGATTTGTGAGTCATAGTACCACTGGATCCCTCACAAGGAGAGAGATACACAGAGCCAGTAAAAGATGAAGACTGGGATGTTTTGTACCACATCTACGATATCACAACAAAGGAAGAATATTATGTTGATCCTACTACCGAAGGCATCATAGATTGGTAGTGTGACAGCTCCTGCATGACGGATTCAGATGATGGTATAGAGAATTGGCAGAATAGATTGTATGAGCTACATGGCCACCGCTGTGCAAGAATTACCAAGTCTCTTAGATGGCTTAGCTCACAGACAAGAGCCTTACCTATTGTGCAATTCTCAGCCCAGATACCAGACTCACAGAAAATAGCAACTTTGGATTCAGCATTCAGAGCTACAGCAACCCAATGGTGGAATGGTCACAAAAAGTACATTCATAATTGGGAAGTTTGTCAATAGTCCCTTCGCCTGAGATTCATGGATCGACCACAAGAGGTCCAGAGCAGGTTTAATGGTAATACTAATCCTGAGAAGCATTTGGAGCAATGCTATGAAGCATGGAAGCATGTACCTTGCGAAGAATGGGTACATAGGTTTGTGCACACCCTGGAACCTATAGCAAAGAATTGGTATGCGGAGGTCGAGCTTCGCCACGGTACTGTAAGTTGGGATTGTCTTATTGATAGCTTTGTGCTGACATTTTCTATTAATGAGGTTTCTCTTGCTTTGGACGTATCTGTTAGGTTGATTCACACTAAAGTATTTTATCATCAAGAAATAGCAGAATATCAACCTGATTGGAAGGTACAGGAAGCCAATGTAGTAGAATGTTATAACCTCGCAATTGACGAGGATGACGATCCGCGCAACATTAACATTCTTGAGTCAAAAGGACACTACGAAGTGCATGGACCAGCAGTAGAGGCACTTGAAGTGACTCAACCCCTGAAGACATAGATCGTAAACATTGGGTCAGAAGAAAACCCTAAGTATGCTACCATTGGAGATTTTATTGGAATGACGAAATGGTAAGCAAGGTGACCCAACTTCTCCATGAATATCAAGATCTCTTTTCGACAAAGATCTCAGAGATGAAAGGTATCCTTGGGGATATCGGAGTGATAAAGATCCCGTTGAAACCTGATGCGAAGCCTATGAATCAACGTCTTTATAGGCTAAACCCTAAGTATAAGGAAAAATTTCGAATGGAGCTGGATAAGATGCTTGCTACAGGAATTATTGAGCCCGTTGAGGAATCCGAGTGGGTCAGTCCTATGGTGGTGCAAGAAAAGAAGACTAAGGGAGAAATCAGAATCTATGTCAATCTGAGGAAGCTGAATGATGCCTGTCTGCATGATCCTTTCCCCACTCCCTTTATAGATGAAGTTTTAGACAATGTGGGAGGTCAAGAAGTGTACTCTTTTAATGATGGATTTTTAGGTTACCACCAGATTTGAATTGCTCCAGAAGATTGACATAAGACAACATTCGCTACAGAAATGGGATCCTTCTAGTATACAGTTATGCCATTTGGATTGAAGAATGCCCCTGCCATGTTTTCTAGAGTAGTCATCTCTACTTTTAGGTAATTCATACATAAATTCTTAGAAGTTTATTTTGATGATTGGACTATCTTCGGGTTAGTAAAAGACCACATAGCTAGTCTAAGACTTATGTTGGACAAATGTAGACAACATCAGATTTCCTTGAACTTGAAAAAGTGTATCTTTTGTGCCCCTTTTGGAATTCTACTAGGTCACATTGTCTGTAAGCAAGGACTGATGATGGATCCTGCGAAGATAGCCATTATTGTGAATCTGCCACCCCCGAAGTCTGTTAAACAACTGCGCACTACTCTTGGTCACGCTGGTTATTACAGGAAATTTATTAAGGGATATGCTCAGATAACAGCCCCTATGGAAAGGCAGATGAAGAAAGATATTAAGTTCAAGTGGACACCTGAGTGCCAAGCAAGCTTGGATATTTTGAAGGAAAAGATGGTAACTGCTCCTATCTTAATATTCCCTGACTGGAACAAGGAGTTTCATGTGCATGTCGATGCATCCTCCATTGCTCTGGGTATAGTATTGGCCCAGTCAGGTGAAGGTAATATTGATCACCCCATTTCTTTTGCAAGTAGGAAACTATCCACAGCAGAGAAAAACTATACTACGACAGAAAGCGAGGGTCTAGCTATGGTGTATGCATTGCAGAAGTTTCGACATTATCTGTTAGGATCTCATTTTAAGATGTTTACTGACCATTCTGCTTTGAAGTATTTGGTTAACAAGCCTGTACTAGGTGGAAGGATATGTATATGGCTGATTCTGTTTCAGGAATATGACTTTGAGATCATAGTCAAACAAGGAAGACTGAATCTAGGTCCTGACCACTTGTCGAGGCTCGAGTCGGGAGAAGAACCTATCATCTTGGATGAAGGTCTTCCTGATGCCCAGTTGTTTTCCATCCAGATGGTTGATGAATACTTTCAGGATATTGTTCAATATTTGTCTACAGGTTTTCCACCCGCGGAGATGACAACACAGTAGAAGAAGTAGCTAGTGGTTCGAGCAGCTAACTTTACCTTAATAGCAGGACAACTATATAAGATGGGACCAGATCAAATACTATGCAGATGTGTCCTAGAGCATGAAAAGCCGTTAATTTTGGCTCAGGCACATTCTGGGGTAGCAGGAGGTCATTACGTAGGAAAAGCTACAGCACAAAAGATTCTGACAGCCGGATTGTGGTGGCCCACAATTCATAAGGGTGCAAGAGAATATTGCCACAGCTGCGACATTTTTCAGAGGACAGGCAAACCATCCAGGAGGGATGAGATGCCTCTAGTTCCACAGGTAACTTTAAAACCCTTTGATAAATGGGCAATTGATCAATCCCCCTGTAAAGAAATCTGGAGCAAGATACATTATTACAGCAACTGACTACCTTACTCGTTGGGCCGAAGCTCAACCAGTCAACACTTGTAGTGCTGCTATCGCCATGAAGTTTATCTTTGATAACATCTTGTCAAGATTTGGGTGTCCTAGAATTCTTATGAGCAATCAAGGATCACATTTCTTAAATAAGACAATTGAAGTATTGACTGAAGAATTTCAAGTATATCATCAGAAGAGTACTGCCTATCATCCTCAAGCAAATGGAACTGTCGAATCCTTTAACAAGATCCTTGAACACGCTCTGACGAAGGTTTGCAATGCTAACAGAAATGATTGGGACCTTAGAATTCCAGTGGTACTATGGGCTTATAGAACCACCTGCAAGAAGTTGACAAGCCATACACCGTTTAGGCTGGTTTATGGACAAGAAGCAGTCATGCGCATGGAATACATTGTACCTAGCCTTAGAACATCTGCTTTTATAGAGATGGATGATCCAGATATGATGAAAGAAAGGCTGGAAAAGATACTAGAACTTGAAGAGGACAGATTCATTGCAGGGTTCTAGAAGCAAGTTCAAAAAGCTATAGAAAAGGCATGGCATGATAGACACATCAAGAAGAAGCAGTTCCAACAGGGTGATCTTGTGCTCCTATATGACAGCAAATTCATGAAATTCCCGGGTAAGTTCAAGACACATTGGAAAGGACCATATATAGTGCAGAAAGTTACTAATGGTGGCACAACGCAGCTAGCTAAATTGAATGGAGAAATTTTACCTTCTATCATGAATGGAAGTAGGTTAAAGAAGTACAGGGACAAACCAGGACTCTGTGATCAGGAGTAACAGCATGAAGGATAGTCTAAGTACCAAGAATAGTTGCAATTGGGTACTAGACTATAATGAAGCTGTTCTCAGAGCTACAAAGTGTTGAAGACTGACAAAGTCTGAAGGTTGAAGTTTGCTTGCCATATAGGTCAGGATGGGTCGAAGGTGCATATTGTGTCGAAGGTTCTTGTTAAGGAAAAGCTAAAGTTAGTAGTTATGTTAGATATTAAAGGTGTGTCGCAGCTTAAAATGTGACAGATGGGACAAACTATACTTGATGGCCCCGGCATGCGAACTGCCCTCACTGCCTGCAATAATGAGATCTTGGAAAAATATGGTGTCATGTGGATAGGATTTCCACCACTCCATCAGATTCGGCGTCATTAATGCACCATGATGACAGATTCTGTGCGGGATTCTATAAGAAGCTACACCGGCTTGTGACTCCTCCATTGTGCACATCTTTGAGTTTCTTCAGTTAGCACTATGTCGAATGACTGTGAAGCCCAGAAGTTATTACGAATAGTTAGGGAGAGAGGTCTGCTGAACCTTCTGAGTAATCCACCTGAGCATCCATGCTCGACCAAGGCACAAAGAAAGGAAGAAGTTTTCTCTAAGGGGTCGGAAGAAAGGCAGAAGTGCGCTCTATGCCGCACAAAGAATAGCACTAGTCTTCACAAAAGAACTCTGCAACATCCCAAGATGTATCCTCCTGGTTTGGCAGAACCACGGCAGCTGTTTGTCTTATGCACCTTGACACACAACTCTAGGGACCTTAAGTTGTGGATGGTCAAATGTTCGGTAAGTAGATCGAAGGATGGGGTCGCTGATAGATCCAGAAGGCCTTAACCAGCATATTTTGAAGGAAAGGAACAAGCAGCCAACAACTGCATGTATGGCTTCAGCAAACAGCGCACCAGGCTTCATCAACAAGATTCTACCACCGGAAAAGTAGTTGAGTGTCCTGGGACGGGCCATTGGTGAGTCTTAGGGGCCTGTTGGGGCGTGCACCTTAACGATCCCTAATTTTGGTAACTCCACGGTTTTTGTGGAAAATGTAAGCGGAGTTACGATTCAAAATAGTCTTAGGGGTGTCAGGGTTGAGTAAAAACCTTATTTTGTAATAAACTCGTGGTTTAAATCCAGGGTTTAGGGTTCCGGGTGACCATGGTTTAAGCCCATGGTTTTGTAATAAGTGCACTATAAATAAGCACTCTTGTAAATAAGTTAATTTAGGCTTTTTGATGTAAGAGCAATTGATGCAGAGTGAAGGCTTGTATGTAAGAAGATTGAGTCCTAGCTATGTGCGTGGACGACCTCTGCAGCTGTGTGCACAGAAGGTTTTGGGTGGCTAAGGAAATCTGCAGCTGTGTGCGCAGAGGCCTGCAGCTGTGTGCACAGCTTTAAGGAATTGAAAGGATCTGCAGCTGAGTGCGCAGATCAGAACTGTGATTTTAGTAAAGAGTTGAATAAAACACAGTTCTATGGACGTAGCCCCTACACTAGGGGTGAACCACATTATATCTGGTGTTGTGGTTCTTTTTGTTATTTTTTATGTTCTTTCATGCATTGATAAATATATATCTGATAAATAAGATCACTGCTAACTAAATAACTTCGTTGTGAATTCCCAATAAAGGGTTAAGCAAGTCACTGTCTATTTATTTAGCTGCGAAGTTATATATATGAATGTTGAAGCTATGTGTTATAGGAATATAGATTATTAAGGCTAAAGGTACAGTAATATCCCTCTTCTTCTTGCAGAAACCTGATTCTGCGACATCCCATAGTTGTTTCGGGTGAGACTGCAACCTGTTCGCAGGTTGTTGCTGAAAGGGCCAACACTGTGGGTCTTTTGTTGGTGCGAAGTGAATAGTATAAAACCCGGGTCTGCCCTATAGCCCAACAAAAGACTTGAAAAGGGAAGTTTTCCTTAAAACCCTGTCTTGCTGATTATAACTACATTTCCTAAGTTTTATAGCTGAAATGTATGAGGATATGTTTTGTATGAACCACTAATGATAATCATTGCTTTGATGTTGGCATTAGTCAAAAAAACAATGATGACATGGACCCAGATGAATATGTTGCTGATGCTGGAAATTTTGGCCAGCAACCCTATGAATAAAGGGATAAGACAACAAGTCCATGACAAAATTTGGTGAGAAAATTCTCCAATCTCCTGCAAAGGACCAACCAAATTGGTCATGTCAAGGGTGTAAGTAGGACCCATGCAGGTAAGAGTTTGATTTTTGACAAATTCCAAGGAGTGGTAAAGGTAAGAGACCTCATACCATGTGGATATTGTAATATAGAAAGGTGTCATGCCTATATATGTTGATGATATTGATTATAGTAATGCATCCTATGTGAAGTGGACATGGATAGGCCATGCATGGTATGTTGAATGCATTGAGATGAGTGCATGTGATATTATGAATGACTAATGACTGAAATGATGAATTGATGACAATTCAGGAACCATTTCAAAGGTTGTTATGAATGCAGGATAGTCATGATCAATTGGCTGCCAGAAATGCTCTATTGAAAAGCAAGGTGGTATGAATGATACGCTTGTGAAGTAAGGAGTATCTAAACATTTCATTTAATTGCATGAATGATATGACTATACCTTGCAATGTTAGTATGATAATGATTGCATGAAGTAAATGAGCTTTGATCATATTGATGTGACTAATAGCTGGAAGTATTTGAATTTTATAAATTCTGAAAATGCTTCAGTGATGGTTGTAGCAATGAAAAAGTTATATGCATCCAGACTTACCAAGTGTTTGGTTGATTGAAGCTCATGTTTCAGGTAGATTATTTCAAGCATGGAAGTGAAAGGAAAGACCCTGACCAATGCCAGAATCTACCATATGGTATGCATAATAGGTTGTTAAATTCGAATTGTGAATTTCAGATTTAAGAAATTACTGACAACTACTAGTCACTATTGGCTTGCATAAGATTGTGTTGGATGATTGAATCTCAGGTTTCAGGTAGATTATTTCGAGCATGGAAGTGAGAGGTAAGACCCTGGCCAATGCCAGAATCTACCATGTGAAAGAGCCAAACCTTATGAGAAGAGTCTCATGGTTGTGAAAATAGTTGATGTGCATAATGGGTTGTTAAATTTGAATTGTGAATTCCGTATTTAAGAAATTGCTGACGACTACTGATCACTGTTGGCTTGTATAAGATTGTGTCAGGAGGATACATGGGGTACACACTACAGGAAGACCATGTGTGATGGGCTGCAAGATCCAAACTTCATGGGAAGGTTTTTCCTTGGAAATGGGTTTTGGGTGAAACGCCATTGGACATTTTGAAAATGTCTCATCTACACTGCATGTTTGGTAGTAACATGAGTGAGATGGTATAAATTATGTTGGTAAGACATGTGTGAATATGAAATGTAAAAAGGAGTTGGGATGCCTAACTAAGGGACTGTTAACTCAGGAAAGGAGCCCCCATTCCTCCTTAACAAAGTCATACTGCGACGGCAACTAGATAAGTGTTCTGTGACCCTTGCTATGAATATGCATGTTTAGTTATTAAATTCCATATGCAGAACCTGTTTTGATTTAATATCCATTATGACCGATTGCTTGAGCATGAATAGGGCCTACATGGTACACATTGGAGAAGAGTGCACACTTTTCCAATGTTGAGTCATGAAAGGGTTTTCAATATTGATTACACTCTAGGGAGTGGATGCACTCCTGGTGTCTCAATACTTGATAGTGAATGATGAGAAATGTGATTACAGTTTTAGAGCAATAGAGCTGATGAGTTTTGCTTGTATTGCTTGTGTTGCTTGTGTTGACAGGATAAATAGATGCAGTTGGGTGTTGCACCCTAAAGGTAAAGGTAAAAGGTAAAAGGTAAATGGTTGTTGTGAGGGGTTGCGGAGTAAGGGTTATTGTTGATATAAGTGTGTGCTGGTATAAGTGTATGTTGGGCTGTGATATGCTTGAGGATCCATAGTAGATCCTAGACCTAGAAATGGTCACGGTAAAGTTCCAAGCCCAGTTGACATGAGAATTTACTGGCTGGACATTAATTAATTGATGTTGTGGAGTAGCCTGCGTGCTGACCTAACATCTAAGTCCATAGGTGATCCTAAGGCTTGCAAAGTGAAGCAGGATCCTGTGGACGAACGAGAAAACGCACAATATAGATAAGTATTGGATTATTTTGTTTATGAATGTACATGTGTATATGATTTGATTATGATGTTTTAAGCTCTTGTTCTAGAGATAAAACCGATGAGAATAAACTAAACATGTGAATCTATTCAATGTTTGGATATAGGTATCGCTGGGAGAGAAAACTATGAGAGCATCCTAGGGGTGCATGTGGACATGTGACTATCCTGGAAAGCTCGAAATGAGCAGCAATGAAAAAGGTGCTAGTGAGACCATGAGGTTCCTAGCAGTTGAGACTAACCATGTGGAGAGACTCCATGGTATAGAGGTCTAGAACGGACCGGAGACACTAAGTGTCATGACCAAGAGAGATTGGTCCAGCATTCACGGTAAAGTGAAAGAGGCTGAGAGCATGAAAAGCCACCGTAGTGGTGTGGGTTCTAGAAAGGAACAAAACAAAGAGGGAAAAACTCTTGCTGCTCTCTCTTGCCTTTTGATTATATATACATATATACTTATGCATTGTGAAAACAAAGGATTGTTGAATGCATGTATGACTGAAAATGGAATGTGTGTTTTGCTGAAGGTAAATTGTGAATGCTGGAGTGGTTAATTCCCTGCCCAATAATGGACATGAATGAGCTCGTGTTCCTGTTGGGGAAGGCATGGAAAAATATGAAAGTCTCCTTGATGAGGCTTGGACTATCATGCCAAATGGGTAATTAACTGACTGATTTTAATGTCTATATTATGCTTGGTCTGACAGAATTTCAATGCTGCATTTCACATGTGAGAAAAGTGAAACCAGGTGGTGCACATTGATCATGGCAGCAGCTCAAAAGTTGCTGGACTTGGTTGGAAGTCTCCTTCAAATGATTGCCAAGACCCAAGAAAATCTTGTGGAGATGCTCAAGCTACAGAAAAGGCAGAGTGAAATGAACCACTAGATTTTGCAAGACTCTATTGGTTTGCAAAGGGAGGTGAAAAGCCTTCTGGGAGAAATCAGCAAGGGAAAGGAAGGTGGATCAGCGATGGGACAATTGTCCAAGTGACCCAATAAGAAATGGTCCAGGCCTGAAGGCTCAAAGGAAATTGAGTAGGTAAAGATGAAGAAGCCAGTGAAATGCTGGGAATGCGGAGGACATCATTTACGCTGGGATTGCCCAATGACAAAACATGATGAGGGAAATAGCCACAAAGTTCCTAGACTTCGGGATAAGCTGGAAGCTGAGAACCAGCAGGACAAGTCTGTGGAATCCGAGGGGCTTGATCGTGAACGTTCAAAGTAGATGATTGAACATGGGACAGATCTGCAATTTTGAAATTTTGATGTGCAATTGTATATGTATTGTATATATGTAATGGAACACCAAGGACGGTGTTATTCCAAGGGGGAGGGGAATGTAACACCCCGGTTTTGACCCCGTTTGCATGATGTATATATTGTAATTAATCGCGGTGAGGAGCTAAAGGAAAAATCCTCACCATCGATTTGGTTGTGTATGTTTTGGCAATGGGGATAGTTACCGATGGTATGTCGTGCTATCCGACACATTATAAGTTGCCATCATGTAAACACGCACATCAATTAAAATAAACCAAAACCAGCTACAACAGTGCAACATTGAATGAAAAGGGCATGATTCAGAAGGATAAGGGGTGGGGGATGTCAAAAATTAGTCTATGGGGGGGGGACCCATGTGATTTCCATCTTCCTTGTCTCATCCAACCTCTTCAACCTCTTTATTGTCTTGATGAGTTAGTTGGGGCAGTTATTGCTGAGTGGTGGTGGGTGTGGCAAGACTGTCCATCCTTTCCCATGTGCTCACTCCACCAGCAGCCTCTCCTCTTCACCGCCGTGTGGGGCAGAATAAATGGTTACTCTTCTATCCCACGTTTTCCAACCCTCACGGTGGTGGTCTATTCGTCCTCCTGATTTCCTGTTCATCTACGCGCTTAGGATTTGGTCTGTTCATCTTCCTCACACAGAAGGGAATTATGTCCATCCGCGTGCATAAGCAGAGCTATCCCTCCTCACACAGGGACCATTGTTTGTTCATTATTTGCACGCACAAGATTTGTCCTGGTTTTAGCTCACTCAATGAGCTGGGAGCGTGCTCCTTCATCCACGAATTGTTGTGAAGGGACCATTCACGGTTTTGGCTACTTATTGTGTTGCTAGGGTCTCCCTTATTGATTTGTGGACGTGCATATGTTTTTCCTTTGTGTTTTGGGGTCGGGTGCAAGTTTTCCTCATGCACAGGCTGAGAGTATGTAGTTTCTTCCCCAGTGGGGGACTGTGTAAGCTTTTCCATTTTCTTAATTGTCCAAGACGGACTACTGTTTGTCTTATGTGGTGATTGTGGCTGCTGTTATGTTTTGGGCTGTTGGAATTCGCTTGGAAGTTGTTTTCCCTGTTAGGCCGTAATTGCTGAGTATTTACATGTGTGTAATTGTTGGTCTTCGGACTGTGCTGGGAGATTGGCTTCTTCCCTGTTTTGGGACTGTATAAGATCACCATCATTTTCATTTGGAGGTTGTGGCTGTTGATGCACCCTGGTATTGGGTTGCTATTGAGTTGTTTTGGCCATGCTAGGGCTAAGAACAACTCTGAGTTGTCTTGTGGCTTGAGCTGTGTTCACCAGTTGATTGGGATTGTCAATCAGTCATCCTTGCCTTCTTCATAGGGCTGTGAAGGGATTGTGTTGCTGCGGTATGCAGTGGTTGGTCTTCGGACTGTTGTGAGTGGGATTAGAGGCTAGAGATGCATGAGAAGGCTGGTTTTGAGGCCACCAGCTTAGCATTAGCCTTTCCTAGCTCCTTGATGACCGGGTAAATCCCAACTGTGTTGGTTGGCTGCCTTGTGAATCATGGCTATGTGTAAGCCTGCATTGACCCTTATTCCTTGAAGAATCATGCCCAGCTTGAGGGTGGAAGCATTGTTGAGAGATTGATGAGCACACTGGCCTATGGCTGGGTGGAACATTGCAGCGACGTAGCTGGTTGTGGGGCAAGTTCTTCATAAAAAGATAAGTAATCCTGATTGATTCCATCTCTGCAATTATATTGATGTCAAATGAGCTGTTATTTCATCTCTGCAAATTATATCTATTGTTTTATGAATTATAATGAACATGTGAATGCTAAAATGTACATGTTGCTTCCGCTGTATGATTGATGAATTATGTATTCTGGTATGATGGATTATGCATCTTAGCATTCCTTTTATGCATTCTGTTAAGCCTTTATTTCAGCATTGATAACTGTTCTTCTTCATGGGGCTGTTTTCCTAGTTGCTTGTGGTGTTTGTCGCATCCTCTTCGCCTGTCAGAGGGTCGGGGATGTGGCAGTGACCCATTTTTCGGCAGTTGCAACACCTTTTCCCAGTAGCTGCAACACCCATTTTCTGGCAGCTGCAACACCTTTTTCCGGTAGCTGTAACACCCATTTTCTGGCAGCTGCAACACCTTTTCCCGACAGCTGCAACACCCATGGAAGCTGCAACACCTTTTTCCAGCAGCTGCAACACCCATTTTTCGGTAGTTGCAACACATTTTTCCAGCAACTACAACACCCATTTTTTGGCAGCTGCAACAATCATTTTCTGGCAGTTGTGACATTGTTTTCCGATGGCTGCAACACCGTTTCTGGAAGCTACCGCATCGTGAAGCTCTGCCTTCTTCCAGTTCCACACGCTGTGACCCCATTTCACTTTTGACTATAAAACCCATTTCCTGTCACTCCAGCGCAGTTACTTTCCATCCGCTTAACATTTTCTTCCCTCTTTTATGGCAGCCATGACATCTTTTTCGGCAGGTGTGACATCTTTTTCGGTAGGTGCGACATATTTTTCGGCAGCTATGACATCTTTTTCGGCAGCTACAACTCCACTATATTTAGCTAATTTTTCTAGAATTGAAAGCCGCATCTCTGCTTCGTTTTCTTTATGACCTGTGGCTGTGAATCCTATGTTATTAGCAGATCTTTTTGCACGCTATCAACTCCTCTAGATATGGCTCTGATTCCTAATGCTGGCAATCTGACCCATAATGTGATATTTTTCATATTTCTGACCATTTTTGACATGATGGTTTTTTCTTCACTGACAGAAAGAGTTATTACAGTACCTCTGTAATAATGATTATATTTCATTATTGCACAGCGCACAAGTTCGGCTTCCGCAATGTCTGCAACCACATGTTCTATTATTCTTCGAAGGACATCCAGCACACATCTTCGAAGGTATGGCTTTGATTAACCACTTAATTAAGTATCAATATGATTTAACAAATATCAGTCATACCTCCCTTTTTATGCCCATTATTGCATCGATTAACTCTCTTCCTATGCAATGTAAAGACTAATTATGCTACCTAATAACTGCCACCTTTCCCAATTCAGAATAAAATTTCAAATAATCCAGTGTGCTGAAACTTTCCAAATTTTCCTAACTCTCCTCTGAGCAGTCCATGCATACTCTGTGCTGTAACCTCCATTGTCGGAGTCTGTAATGTGTTGAACTGTAAACT
The DNA here is from genome assembly GCA_001517045.1 of Pseudotsuga menziesii. NCBI lineage: Eukaryota > Viridiplantae > Streptophyta > Pinopsida > Pinales > Pinaceae > Pseudotsuga > Pseudotsuga menziesii. The sequence goes on from LPNX011175911.1 coordinate 186,715, forward strand.
AATTCTGAATTCAAAAACATGGGAATTCCAACTCATTATGAACCTTCAAACACACGAGAACTCAGGAGAAACGCTGCAGTCTTCGCTATCTTTCAAGCTGCTGGTTGGAATGAATTTTTTCAACGTCTGAATGGATTTCACTGTGAAGCATCTTTACAGTTTGCTCTGAACCTCACAGAAACTCACTTAGAGGTTTGGGGATTGCGCATTGAAGTTTTTGAAGCCATTATGGCTGAGATCACCGGTATTCCTCAGGTGGGAAGGGCTTGTTTTGGATGTAGAGTCCCCACTACTGCAGCAGTATAGGATTTTCTAATAGAGGGGGAGTAGGTTCAAACGAAAAAAAGGGGGATAGTATTACAGTCATTGCCACAGCCATGGAATCAATTCATTGTTTTCCTCAAGAAATATATCACCTATGAAGGTAGGTACCAAATAGTCTATAATTCTGAATTCCCTTTACTATCTCATCTCTGTCACAGGGTTCTGTTAAATATTCCTTATTATTTGTTAAATGATTTATATCATACGGCGGGGTTTGTTCAAGTTTCCAGACATCCAATCACCTCACTGACCCACCATGGCCTCATTAAATTAATCATCTTAAGGACCCTTGCTCAACACAATATAACCTGGGAGCAATTTATAGCTCAAGTTCAGGAACCCACTCCTTTTCCCGGTATCCCAATAGAAGAAGAGCAGGTCCATCCACAGTTGGGGGGAAATGAAGCACAACAAGAGGATCGAAGCCCCTCCGATATAGTTGGGGGGGGGAGATGAGAATGGATCAGAGGATCAACCGGGGGCACAAGTAGAACAATTTATAGAAGATGTACATAAAAACCCTGTGGAAGAACTAAATAATATGGTAACTCTAATAGCAGAGGGTGAAATTGGAGCAGCATTAGATGCTACGACAATTGAACCCGAAGATGATAGAGCCATGGAAATAGAAGAAAATACTAAGATGGTGACCATTGAATCCTCACCTAAGTGGGGAGGAACTTTTATTGAGGAAGAAAATTCCGAGGAATAAGAAAATGCTGGAACTGGAAACATTCCTTCTACCTCAGCTGTGAATCCGGAAACTCCAGCACCACAAACAAAAGGAAGAGATCAAAAGATGAAATTAAGATATCTCCACCAATAAGAAGGAAAAGAACGAGGTCGGTTGCAGTAGAAGAAGTAGCAAGGAAAAGATGGGAAACCTTAGAAGCACAAATTGAGTTCCCCATTCTTAAACCCAGGCCAATTGATGCCCCACAGGGGCTAGTCGAAGAAGAACCCCAAATTGAAGGACTTCTATTTGAAAATAGGCTATTAAAAGAGGAATTCCAAATTCTCAGAAAGGAATTGGAAAATTGGAAAGGAGCGTGCAGAAAACAGGGTGAAAGGAAGTTGCACACATTGGTGGAGGCTGCAGATCAATTGGAGGGACCAAATCCTACCGAGCCTGGCAATGAGGAAGAAAGAGTGGTCTGCCCCACTTGTGGAGAAATATTTAAGGAAGCAGGCCACAATATTGTAATTCATGCCTTTACAACAAAACTGTTTGCACCTACAATGGAGGAAGTTGCAGAGAAAGAAGATGCTGTCACACAAGAACCAACATCTTTAAATATTCTTACTGAAGTTGCCACTAACTTTGGGATAGAGGAACCAAGGGATGAAGTTATTCCCGATTGTGGGGATGAACATTGCACTGTGACCTCGGAGTCCTCCCATGACCCAAAAGTTATAGAAGTGGAACCAAAACAACAAGGCAATGATGGGGTTGAACAGGGTGTTGTCACACAAGAACTAGCACCCCTGAATGTGCTTGTCCAAGTGGCTGACCAAATGGGAGGAGAACCAGGAATTGAGGGCACTCTGGAGTCTAATAAATAATTTTGTACTATGACTCCAGAATTTTCCCATGACACAAAAATCATAGAAGAGTAGGGAGATGAAGAAGTGAGTTAGGATGTTGTCACATAAGAACCAACATCCTTGAATGTTGCGGTAGGGACTCTTGAAATACAACAAAAAAATAACCCTAAAGTGGATGTCATTTCTGATTTGGATTGGAGTGAAGATGAACAAGTTCAAACACAATCCTTAGGTGATACTGAAATCCTTGAAGAGAAGCTGCATACTAAATAAGACATACAATCTCAGCAGCAGGAGGAAAAAGAAGAACAGGGCTCCATTACACAAGAACCAGAAGCCTCACATCCTCTGGCTAAGAGAGCAGCTGATAATCAGGTAGAAAATGGAATTAAAATTCAGGAGGATGTTGCTCCACAAGAACCAACGTCCTCACATTCAGCTACCAAAATTTCCATGAGAGAACCCTATAAAGAGGACATTGTTACATAAGAAACAGCATCTCCAAGAGTGGTGGATGTTGTTGCTGAAGAAAGTCCAGAAAAGGTTGCTGTCACACAAGAACCAGCACCCCCTAAAATAGCTTTAGATGTGCAGGGTGTCCAATGTGGTACATTAGGTGACAAGGTGTGGATTTATCCTCTTCAAAACTTCATTGACCCAGATTCTGACAAGGAGGAGCATCATGAAGAAGAAACCATGAACCTTATAGTAGAAGTCTCAATTCTAAGGATGGAAGTAATAAAATGGAAGAGCCAGGTGGAGGAATACCAAGAAGGGATAATTTCCCTTACTGAGCATAAAAATATTATTAGGATACTAGAGGAGAAATGGGTAGAAGAACATATGACCCAAATAATTTGAGAGGAAGAGATACAGATCAATTTAAGGGAGTTGAAAAAGTTCCAGTCTATGCAGAAGGAAAAAGAGCAGATGTATTCTCTCTCTCAAGAACTCTTGGGCACTAGGGTACCTTCTTCTTCTTATCCTGACTTCCTGTTTGAACATTTTGTTTGGTTTAAGTTGAGAGTTGTGAAGGAAGGGAGGTCATTTGAGATAACGACCTCAGCAAAATTTTTGGAAATGTTTTTAAGAAGTAATTTTGAAGATCAAAATTTGTTGTGTGAATTATATTTGCATGAGATGGCTTGCCCTCTGGACCGCCATTCAAAACCTGTTCCTTTTTTAGGGGATGTTCAGTTGAGGGCCTTTGCTTCTTTTGTGAGTAATCATGCTCAGTGGGAAGGGCCTTTTCAAACCATTTCTCATAATGAAGCTCACTCTAACCTGTGGGTTCGTAGTGAGCCTCAAAATTCGGGTATTTTTCTTATTCGCCACAGGAGTTTTCTTTCATGCCCCATCTAGACTCGACACATAATGGAACTATAGGAGGAATTTATTTCTACCTGTACCAACCATATTTATATACACCAATAAGCAGCCTTGGAAGGAAGTAAGCAGAGATGGCAGGTTTCCTCTCCTACACTCAGGAGCAGAGACCCCTATTATTTAAAAAAATTTGAACAGGCACTTTCCAGGGTCGAGGTTTATGTTGGATGTATCAACGAATGTGGGGCTAATTGGTTGGGCCTGAAATTTAAATTTCCCCTCATCTAGTGGCTAACAAAACCATATATGATGGACTTCTCACTAACCAAGGCAGAGGAGCAGCATTTTTGGAGTTATTGGATTGCTCGCAGAGGGTTCATATAAAAAGAAGGGACATTTGAGTTCCCCTACAACTTCTCTTCTCTTCATGAATAGAGCTCAGTGCAAGATTCGGATTCGGAGAAATGGAGGTTGCTACATGAGGAAATGCAACAAGACAGTTGGGGGGAGATGTTGGGCCCAGAAATGGCCTCTTTCAACCACCCTTAATTACCTATTCTTGTTCTATTCTACCCCATTGAGCATGCCAAATAAACGTTTTACCCCCACTCTACTCTTCAAACCACCAAGGTATGATTGGTCATTGTTTTATTTTATTAATACTTATGATTGTGATAATTAAGGCTTCATATCTCTTAATGCGCTAACATATGACGGTTTATAAAGATATTTTGAGATGTATGGACTGCAGGAAGATTGGGCTATACATGCTACGAAAAGGATGGGCATTCATCGCTCAAGCTGATCCCCATCCATCCTATCATTACCCAAGGAATGTGGTTCCAATGCGATATCCTGGACAAAGTCGTGCCAAGGTAGCTGTAACAAAATGCATCAGACTTGGAGGTCAACAATCCATTGCTGCTCGTGTATAGCTGTAATCTGAAGATATCGTCACTCCTAGGGCATTTAACAGTTTTCCTATATTTCCTATTTTTCATCCTGCCATGTTTGTAACATTTGTTGTCATTTAGGGCGCCTGAAGATCAGAGATCTTCATGGCTGCCCCATAATAGGATAGGATGTATGATTTACATTGTATAAATACAGAGAATTGTTTCGAACCAGGGGTTGTTGAATATATAATCAATTCATTGTAATAGCTGTGAGGAGGAATTGTGTAATCAGTCTGTCTTTTAATACAAGGAGTTACTTCTGATCTAAAGGTTTTTATGTGTGTTCATCCAGCATCTCTATGTGAAGGTTAGGCCCACCTTCTACAGGGATCGCTGAGTTAAATTAGGCATTTTCAATTATTTTGTTGTGTGATGTTATGTTAATTTTATTTCTTCATAGGAAGCTGTAACAATTGTGGATTTACAATGTGTCGTGATTGCATCTCTTGGATACCTATAGTGGTATGGTGTGACAGTCGTCTAAGTAGGTAATTATTTCTTATACAATTTGTGTGGTAACTATAACAACTCTGTTCACCCTTAGATCTTTTAGTTGTTGTTTCCATGAATCTTTGCAGCTTGTCTCTTATTTTTATGATTACAGAATTTCATTCTTGTACTTCAATTTCATAGAATAGTTGAACTCAATTTCTGTATTTCGAATTCCTAGATTAATATTCAATTTATGTCTTTGGATTCTTAGGATAATCAGATTAGATAGTTGAGTTAATCATTAATAGGTTTGAACATAATTTCCCTTTATCTGCAACTGTAATCTAGATGTGAGTTTTATCTTTCCATTCTTAGATAAAAAACAACAGAAGGTAATTGTGATTGCATTCCTTAGAATGTAACTAGATTAATTAGATTCTTGGGATGAGCATAGCCGAACATATGATAGGATTGTTCAAATATAGTAATTTCATGTTTAAGCATATACTGTTCATGTTATCCTTGAAATACAAGACATCCCTGTGTTGACAATAAATATTGTACACTCTGTATGTTAGTTGTAATTCACTTGCATATTGGGTGCCCAACAGACCACCATCATATGCACCTGATGATCTGGTATGAAGAGCTAACCAGAAAAGTCACCATGACTTTGATGGAGAATCATCGATAGAGACTAACCTTGAGGCACAACACATGGAGCAGAATGCAAGCAGCAGCACAATCTCAGCAATGGAGGAGCAACTAAAATGAATTTTTAAGGCCGTCAATGATGCAATGGATACTGCAACAAGAAAATGAAGAAGTGCACCCAAGAAGGATTCACTAAGGTTAGGACCAAGTTGGATTATATACATAATGTTTTTTTACGATGACCACTAGAGAGTGCAGCTATGTAGGACTATGCGTTAATTAGCACTGAGCTGCAAGTAAGGAATGTTCATATTCCCCCAACTACAATTGACATTGGACGACAAGATGTGAACTCCTTACTATAGTAGATGCAAAGCATTGCGATGGATATTAATAATTTTTCCACCAACACCTTAGTACACATGTAACAGGTCGCCAACCAGGAGTTGGCCGATTGATAGAAGCATATCAGCGACCAATACTTGTAGTCGTAAGAGGAAGAGGAGGCACTGTGAAAAAGAGATAGAGGAATTGTGCCATGCAAAGGAAACATTGACAGCCAACAAATTTAAGGAAGTTGAGGCATTGAAGAAGGTAGAAGTGGAGATAAAGATGAAGACTGCAAAAGATATCACCGAACTGAATAAAGAATCCGACCACCTTATTATTGAGAAGGCGCACCTTTTTTCTAGTAAGGGGAAAGTGGAAGAGGATTTTACAGATTCTTGTCAGTACATCCATGAAAGGACTACGGATTTGGATGTAGTAGCAAAGGAAAAGTGACTCAGGGAATTTATCATGTCGTTACAGCTGGACAACAGTATTTTGAACGCTATGGTCTACCCAGACACACTAGTAGAGAAAATTACAGAATGGAAGGGTGCCATTGAAGAGATAGTGGCACAATTTGAAGAAATGGAGCAGGAGGCAAAAATATTACTGAAGCAATGACATAATTTTGGGGTAGTGTCGTTCAGGATGAACAAATAAAGCAATTGACAAAGCAGTTGCAGCAAGTCAAGGTCCATTTCACAACGATGAAGATGACATTGAGGAAAATTCCACCTATTCTTTCGATTACATAGTCAACAAAGTTAAAGGAGCTACATCAATGAGTTGGAAAGGCTCAAGAGCGACAGCGGAAGCGCAATGACTAGCTCGATGAGTTCTGAGTAATTGGAGCCCAATTGTCAATAAAAGTAGTTGCTACGGTGCAGGTTGTGCAAGAGGGTAATAAGGAAGTGAATGCAAAGCTGGTGGATCACCCATTAAAGTAGGATTTCCTTGGAATTTGGGACCTTCCTGAGAAAATTAAAACGTAGGTAAAAGAAATCAATCAATAGTACGACGAATTCAAGATGAAAAATTAATGAGTACACCAATTCAAAATAACGTGGCTCGAGGGAAAGCCACAAGAATTTGTTGGGGGCCTGTTGGCAGGGTTTTTGGGATAAGTCAAGTGCGTAGCATCACAAATGTTTTGCAATCTTAGAAGACACCACGCAAGTGGAAGATGGTGTGCAAGAGAGAATATAGACTATTTTGACAATTTTAGGTCACTTTTTGTACTTTTGGACCATATTTTGCGGATATTGATCATTAGTTGGTAGAATCAGTTAAGAGTTAGTTAGAAAATAGTCCCATTGGACCATGAATTTAAAGGCGCAAGCTTAGAAATAGAAGAATAATTGTAAATGTGATCATGATATCATAGAATGAGAATTGAGAGATTGAAAGTCAATTGAAATGTGTCTATTTTAGATCTGTGGTTGATTGCGTAGAATTAATATGAGAAGATGAAGGTTGATCTGAAATACTATTATCTTTTTGTTTCTATGAATCCAATGGTGAATGAGTGCAACATGGATGCATGATGTGATGTTTATTGCTTATTAATAATGTTATCTTTTTAGATATTTTTGCACAATAGTATGGTTATTTATGTTATGAATAAATGATGGGATCTTTCAAAGAGAAATAATGAATGGTTCTATTGATAATTAAGTAAATGGTCAGATCTGGTAGATAATTTGATGAACTGTCAATGCCCATAGTCCAATTTTATTCTACGAAAACTTGGTTTCGTCAGCCCTCCCTCAAACATCTCGGGTGAGACTTCATCCGCTTCGTAGGTGTTACCAGTCAGGGGAAAACCTGTCTAGGTTGGTTTTCAGGGAAATCGAGATGAGTTGAGTGTAGACAAAGTGGGAACCCCTATTGACTGGGTTTTATTCATTGGGTTTGCACCAACAACTCCTAATTTGGGATAAAATAATCTAATAGATAGTTTGGTCAAGGGAGGATTATAAATCCTAACACATGTATGTCCCATTGTTGTGTGCAATCGCTTAACAGTTGTCGGTGGTGGTAGGTCAAGGATGATAAAAAATTTAGTAGGTTGACTAACATTCCATTGTGACAGACCACATCACCAAACATAATTCCAAAAAGGGCACAAAATATACATTTCTTTAACTTTAACGAAATTTGATACTGATGGCAACGTTCCAGGATCATCTTGAGGCTCTCAATATGATCCTTAATGAGCCCAAATACTGTCTAATCGTCAAAGTAGACTTCAATAAATTTTTGAATAAATTTTAAAGGCAGTGACTACTATTCTGAAAAAAATAGCAAGAGAATTATTGATTCCAAAGGGAATTACAATGTAGTGGAAACACCTCCACTCCATCGCAAATGTGGTATTATTTTGATCTTACTTTGTGATTCTAATTTCATGGTAACAAAGAAACCATTTGTGAATGAATAAATATCTTGACCCTAGATACTTTACAATACCTCATTTGTTAATGGAGTCATAAATGGTTCATGCAAACAAGAATCATTCAATTTTCTCAATCCGATGCACATTCTTACTTCACCAGTAGCCATTTTGTCCTGCACCACAATTGGACTAATCCACTATGATTATTCTATCAGTTCTATGATACATGTGTCCAAAAAAATTTCCATTTATTCCTTGACCTTTTCTTTATACCGCGGATTCAATCGGTATGGTCGTTTCTTAACTAGTTTTGCGTCAAGCCTCAAAGGTATCTTCATTTCTGCAAGGTCTCTGATGATCACTTTCATCTCTAAGAATTTCATAGGAAACAGATCCTGTAACCAATGCTATAAGTATGCGATCTTCCTGAAATTCTCATCATCCCAATAATCTCCAATATTGGAAAATTTTGTATTCTTCGAGGAGCTAATATTAACTTTCTTAACTTTTAGTGGACTCGAGAATTGGACACGAGATATACCAAATCATTCTATTGTGTGCATACCTTCCAAATCAGGTATGTTTACATCAATTGGGTCATCATCATCAGGTTCTCCTGTCATGTTGTAGCATTCCATCCAGTGGTGGTTTTTCCAACTACACTTAGTGAAGTTTTCCATTGCGACAGGGATATCTTCAAATATATTTGTTTTGATCACTTGCAATGCAGCATCAATCAAAGGGTTGTCATCTGCAAAATCAAATTTATGTGTGAAGCTAGAAGCTAAATCCTCCCATTCAATCATTCATCATTGTATCTCAATTGATGTATACTAATTCCTTGGTATCATGTCCAATGTATGTATAAACTGATGTACACATTCCTATCATGGGCATGCCTCCCATGTCGCATGACAGTACTCAATATGTTTGAAAGTATTTTTCAATATTGTATACATGCATCCAATATAATTGATCTCTTCTCCAAATATTATCTCCATAAATATTCTACATTGTGTCCATGAAGATATATATTCTTTATGTGTACCGCACTATCTAGAGGGTGTAGCCTATAGCACAACATGTAGGGCAGAAAAGCATAGATATTTTGTAACTTTCACTTCAAGCTCTGTCAGAAAAGATGTAAGGTAAGATAAACCTTCATATGTAGGTACCTCACTTCCCTTGGTTCCTACTCGTCGCACAGATCGTGTAATTATTGCACATATTCTCATGGAAACTTCAAGCATCTGATTTTTCCAATTTTCTAATGCTTCACCTGAATCTAATGTACAGAAGCTAATAGTTCACCAACTTGTATTTCCATCGGTTTTTGGATTTACATAGTCATCTCCTGTAGATGTGAAATTATATATATGGTCGAGATAGTATCCTTGTCCTTCACTATGTATTGGTTCAAGATATCTCTATCCTTCTAGTCGATCAATTGGTGTGACCACCCTTATCTCTGAATCTTCAAATGATAAGTTTATTTTCTTAAAATTGATGATGGTATTATTGTCTATCACCTAGTCAATCCTCAAAAGTGCAGGATATGTGTTTGTATCATTGACCATGTCGATAACTTCAAAATACATATATGTTCTCAAGATTTCTACCTCAATAGGAACCTGAGTTAGTCGACCATTAGGTAGTACCTTCAACTGATCCAAAATGATATAGTCCATATCATAATCTCCTATCTGGTTGGGCTAATATCAATCCAATCCAAAAAAAATAATATTGGTGTCGTGACCATCTTTTTCTTTAATATGTTAAGACTCTTTTTTCAATAATTTTTCCATTGTTGCAGTGATCACTGTGTATTCTCTTATAAACCTCTTGTAGTATCCTGTGTGGCCTAATGTGTCCCACAACTACTTTATTGTCATTGGTGCAGGTAATTCGACAATGATTGCAATGTTGGCAAGGTCAACCAACATGCCCTCCTTGCATACAATATGTCCCAATAGGATTCCAAATGGTGCGTAAAATATACATTTCTTCATATTTAGTGAAAATCGATGTTGTTGACACATTTCCAACACCAATCAAAGGTTTAAAGTATTGTATTTTACCAATCCATAGACGGTCCAGTCATCCATATATACCACTAGGAACTTATGAATGAAATATTTAAATGCAGAAACAACTAACCATGAAAAAATCATGGGTGCATTCTTGAGACCAACTGGAATCACTGTTTCGAAAAGCATCCCCATTCTTTCATGAAAGTAGTTTTGCAAACATATTCCCATTCAAACATATCCAGGCCAATTCAAACCACTTCATTAAGAAGGTATATTTACTATGCTTCTTTTATTGATGACTACTCCCTTAAGACTTGGATATATTTCCCGAAAAAGAAGGATGAAGTGTTTGAAAGGTTTAAGGAATTTAAGGCCCTAGTAGAAAACCTTTCTAAAAAGAAAATACATATATTGAGGTCAAATAATGGAGGAGAGTTCACATCAAATGAATTCAATGAATGCTGCAAGGAAGATTGGATTAAGAGGGAGTTGATTGTTCCCTATAATCCACAACAAAATGGTCCATAGAAAGAAATAATATATCTATCATGGAAGCTATGAAAGATATGATACATGATCAATATCTACAAATGTACCTATGGGTAGAAGTAGCCAAAACAACAGTATCTGTATAGAATAGAATCTCCCATAGTTTCCTTGGGAACAAAACTCCAGAAGAAATTTTTTACGGAGAAAATCCCGAAGTAAGTCACCTGAAGATATTTGGTTGTACTATATACATTCACATTCCCAAGGAGAAAAGGTCAAAGTTATATCCTTCAAGAAATAAAGTATTGTTCGTAGGATATAGTGAGCAATCGAAAGCTTATTGAATCTATATCCCAGGATACCATGAAATTGAACTTAGCAGAGATGTCACATTTGACAAAGATACAACCTTCAGGAAGTCAAACTAATACAAGGAAGATGAAGATAAGCATGAAACTCCCAAACCTGAAGAAAGACCTAAACTAGTTAGGAATGAAGAAGATTATCATATTATTGAGGATCATGATATGACACAACCTTAGTTACCTGAAGAATTACCCAATGAAATTATTTCTTGAAAGAGAAAAACCGCCTGGGATCGTGAAGTAATTGAAGAAGAAAAAATACATGGTTCCTTAGAATGAACCATCCGAGAAAGAAAGAATCCAAATTCATACCCTAGTTATATGGCTTTGATGTGTGATCTAGTTGATAAATAACCGGCATGTTTTGAAGAAGAAATAAAATAGAAGGAGTCTGTTGATTCAATGGTTGAGGAGTACCATTCCATGATAAAGAATGCAATGTGAGAAATAATACCATGACCAAAAGACAAATCAGTGGTATCCTCGAGATGGATCTTCAAAACTAAACACTCAACAGATGGTAGTATAGAAAAGTACAAGGAAATATTTGTAGCTTGAGGATTCTCTCAAAAAGTGGGAATTGACTATGAGGAGACCTTTACACCAGTGGTTAGGTACATATCAATCAGAACCATCCTTTCCTTGGAATCCAATTTGAAGTGGAAGTTACATCAAATGGATGTGAAGACAACCTTTCTAAATGGCTTGATTTAAGAAGAGGTATATATTGAACAACCGCAATGGTTTGAGACTAATGATCAGAAAACTCATGTATGTAGACTATAAAAAAGAATTCTATGGGTTAAAGAAAGCACCCAGAGCATGATATGTGTTGTAATCTCATAGATCACATAAGGTTACCAATAATACATACTAAAACATAACTATAAATAAGAGACAAGAGACAAAAACAGATAGGACGAAACAGATTATATTATTACTGTAATGAGTTCATACAAGGCAGAGAAATGAACTGAGTTCTTTTCTTGGCTCAACAGCCTAATATATACAATTTACAAACAGTTACAAAATAAATACCTGTCGGTTCGGTGAACCGACACGACTGTTAGTTAAGTCGACTAATCTTTTAGTTTAGTCGGCCGACCGACTTAATCGACTGATCGACTAAGTCGGCCCATCGACTTAGTCGGCTGATCGACTAAGTCAGTCTTCATTCAAGTTGACTTATGTCGAATTGCTCCTTCTACATCTCCCCCATGAACAAAACGTTTCTTCGTCCCGAAGAAACAGGGAGGGACAAAATTGATGTTTGTGACAAACCCTTCAAAACTGGTTATTGTTGTGGACTGTGCAGACGGATGGTCGGTCTCTTTTGCACGCATATTTCAACAATAGCTGGCGCTGTGATGGCAAGGTGATGCTGAAAGTCGGTCCAACTCTACAATGCCTTCTGGATATCGATGAGGATGGTCGAAGATGATGATGTCGATGATCGAAGTAGTGAGTTGCTGTCATGGTTGTTGTGTGTGATTGTATTGGTTTTTTTGGACATTTTTAGGTTTTTATGGGTTTTTGATTGACGGTTAAGGTCGTTATTTGATTTTATTTATTTATTCATTTTTTTTTCAGTTTCTGTAACGTTTGAGTCGGGCTCCATTAACGAGCTTCCGAAATACTAGGCCCTGTAATGTCTTTAGTCGGACCGAACCATTGGGGTTTATTCTTCGACAATGTAAGGTCCCATCCATTCTGTATGTAGTTTCTTGGGTTTTCCCTTGACTCGACTGTTATAAAGTAAAGCAAGGTCACCGACCGACATGTTTTTTTTTTATGTTACGATTGTGCCAGGCTTTCTGTTGTTGTTTGTGAATGTCCTGATGTTGGATAGCCATGAGTCTATGTTCTTCTAGCTTACTGAGTTGGAATAGTCGGTCCTTTCTTTCCTGTTCAACATTGACATGTAGTAGCTGTGCAATAATAGGTGCCCACTGTCAAAAATGTAGGGGGACGACTGCTTCCTTCCTGTAGACTAGTCGAAAGGGGGTTTGGTCGGTCGACCGTTTATATGCTGTCCTATATTCCCAGAGAACCACAGGGATTTTCTCATCCCAATCGTATTTATCAGTGTTGCATATTTTGGTTAACCCTTTTGTCAATGTTTTGTTAAAATATTCAACCACACCGTTTGACTGAGGATGATATGCAGTGCTTCGTCGGTGGTCGATGTGAAACTGGTCGGTCAAATTTTTGATGGTTTTGTTGATAAAGTGTGATCCTTGGTCGCTAATCAATGTGATTGGGCATCCAAATCTAGTGATAATGTTTTTGTAGATAAACTTAGCAGCTACCTCACTTGAACATGTATCGACGGGTTCATCTTCTGCCCATTTGGTGACATATTCCACTGCCGTGATAATATATCTTACACCTGATCGTTTAGCTGGGATAGGAAAAGGTCCTATGAAGTCTATATCCCAAAGTTCGAATGTGAGACTAGGGTTTACAGATATCAAGGGAATTTATGTGCTTGGCAGAGGTCGACCAAGTCGTTGACATCTGTCACATCGACTAACGAAGTTTTTGCAATCTTTGTGGATTGTCAACCACCATAATCCTGACTGTTGGATTTTCTTGGCAGTTGTGTCTGCTTGAAAGTGTCCTCCTGCAGGTCCATAGTGTGCTTCATGCATGATTTGTTCTCTTTCGTGGTCGAGTACACATCTTCTGAGAATGTCGTCTAACCCCATTTTGTACAAAAATCCATTGATGAGGCGGTAGGGGGCAGCCTTCATAGCTAAGATTTGTTTTTTCTTGGTGTTAAGATCTTCTAGTGCCTGACCTGTCTCTAAGAACTAAGTTATTTCTTCTAGTTCTTTGTGTACTANCGGTAGGGTGCAGCCTTCATAGCTAAGATTTGTTTTTTCTTGGTGTTAAGATCTTCTAGTGCCTGACCTGTCTCTAAGAACTAAGTTATTTCTTCTAGTTCTTTGTGTACTACTTCTATGTGAAATAGATGTGCATCTGAAAATTCATCATCAACTCCGGTCGGTTCCTCCACTGTGTCGATATGGGATAGGTGGTCGGGCCCGACATTTAGCTTTCCTAGTTGGACAACGACTTCGAACTCAAATTCTTGAAAAAGAAGGATCCATCGACAAATTCTCCCATGATGAAGGGGTTTATTCGCAAGGTACTTCAAATATTGATGGTCAGTATAAAATTTGAAAGGGTTGGCCAATAGGTAATGTCGATACTTTTGGAGAGAAAAGACCATACCTAGGGCTTCTCTTTCAGTGGTCGAATAGTTCCTTTCAGCTTTATTTAATTTTCGACTGCTGTATACTATAGGGTAATCCATCCCATCATTCCCTGGTTGAGTAAGGATGGCTCCAATTGCGATGCCTGATGCATCAATATGCACATGAAATTTGGTCGACCAGTTTGGAAATTTGAGTATGGGGGCTTCGACCAGTTTTCATTTCAGTTTGTCGAAGGAGATTTGGCATTCTTCTGTCCACTTAAATTCTTGGTCTTCCTTTAGTAATTCTTCTAAAGGGTATGTCATGTCTGAATAGTGTCTGATGAACTTTCGATAATATCCTGTATGTCCAAGTAACACTTTGACCTGTTTAGGGTTTATCCGGGGTTTTAGGTCAAGGATGATTTTAATTTTTGCAAAGTCGACCTTGATACCATCTTTACAGACAATATGACCTAAGAGTATTCCTATAGGGGTCATAAAGATACACTTCTTAATATTCAGGGAGAGTTGAATATGTCGACATCTCTCCAGCATAATTCGGAGCCATGTGCAGTGATCTTTTAAGGTGGAGTATATAGTCCAATCATCGAAGTATATTGCCATGGTCTTATAGATATATTCTTGGAAGGTCTTGACAACAATTCGAGAAAACACTGCAGGTGCATTCTTTAGCCCAAAAGGCATAACTCTGTAAGCAAAAGATCCAAATTCATAGACAAAGGTTGTCTTCTTTTGATATTCCTTTTCTATTGGGACTTGGTTATACCTTGAGAATCCAACTGTGAAGGAATAACATTCATGTCCTGCCACTTCATTTAAGATTTCATCAGCATAGGGGGTTGGGAATGGATCTATCAATGTGACTTTGTTAAGCTCCCTAAAGTCTACACAAATTCTCAACCTTGTCGGGTCATGTTTCTTTGGCTGGATGACCATGGGACTTTCCCATTCAGACTGATCGATGGGGTAAATGATCCCTGCTGCTAGCATGTTGTCTATTTCCTTTTTAACTATTTCTTTGTACTTATGAGCTAGTTTATACAGTCTTTTCTTGACAAGTCGGACATCAGGTTTAGTATCTATTTTCATTTCTCCCATCTCGTGTACTAATCCTTTTAAGTCTTTATATTCCCTTGCAAATACATCCTAGAACTCTCTAAGTAAGTTCACTATTTCAGTGGTCTGCTGTTCATTCCAGTAGCCACCAATCTTGGCTATTTTTGGTCGATCGTCGTTGGAAATGTCGACCTCCTTAGTTTTCACTTTGGCATCTAGCCACTCTGGTGCTTTAGCTTCATTGATCGGCCAACTTCCTTCTGTGAACTATGAGAATGTGGCAGGGAAGTCGGCTGCAGTCATTCTGTCAAGATCAGGTTTGTTGGTGGTCTCGAATTTCAAGATTGAGTAGATCGGTTTGGTTGTTTCAATGTGGTCGGTCTTCCATCTGAAGCTCTTACCTTCTGTGTGTTCATTTTCTAAGTGTAAATGTATCGACTATGATTTTGATTCAGTTTGTATCTTGTTACATTCCTTGATATGTCGATGGTCGTGGAAGGGTTGTTTTTCTGTCGGTTGGAGAAATTGTTTGATTTGGTGTGCTGTCCCAGCTAATTTTTCATTTTGAGGTATGAACTGGAAGTCCTTAATAAAATTTTATTTAAGTTCATGCCAAAAGAAGGTTTCTCCTCAAGATTCCTCCATCTTATACCATTTATTAGGTAAGTCGGCTAAGGTTGAAGGAAACAGATGTGTCTAGGCTCGCTCATCTTTGTATCCAAGCCTTCTCCACTCCTTTTCACATAGGTTGATGTGTTCTTCGGGGTTTTTTCCTTGGACAAAGATAGGGAGTTGAGCTTCCTAGGTTAACTTTTTCCCACCAAACCGTTCGACAAAGAAAGTTGAAGCAGTTGTCCAGGTCTGCAATTTTGATTGATGGGTGTCCCACCATCTAGCTGCTTGACCTGTAAATGTTTCCACTAAGCTTTGAAGTCTGCCACGTTCTCCAATATTTTTAGATACTTGTTCGACATGCATGACTGGGGATTCCCTTTCCTTATACCTGGGTAGTTGAGTAGTATGTAAGTTGGTTAGTTGTAAGGTGGGTCATTCCCTGACTTTCTTTTCAAATATTTTAGGGATAATTGATACAATGAAGCACTGTCGAGTGGGTTTTTTCTGTACTTTTTGTATAGTCGAGCACCTTCTTGCTTGTGTTTCATAATTTTCCATTTCCCAGTCATATAATTCAGCATCTGAATTATACCCAATTGAGTCTTGGTTACCTAAGTGAAGTTCCCCATAGATGCTTGGCTCTGTATAGTCCGTATTATTTTGGATTTGATACAACTGTCTAACATCTACTTCCTCATCCATCAGTTCTGTCCAAGGTTGTCCTTGGGTAGGATTAATTGGTACAATGACTTTGTGACCATTCCCTTTTAACTTAATTCATTCTTTGTCTAAGGATATGGATGCTTTCATCTTTCGTCCACAAGGTCGACCAACTAGCATGGGAAAGGAGCTAGATCCCTCTTTTGGGTCGATAATTTCAAAATCAACCTTAGTCAAAATTCCTTTGATGGTCGTTTCGACATCTTTCCAAACCCCAATGGGTTCAATGAGACCTCGATCGGCAAGTTTTAGGTATATGCCTGACTCATAGAGTTGAGGTCAGCCCATCTTTTCCCATGTATCCCGGGTCATGATATTTACCTGAGACCCAAAATCGAGTACTACTTGTCAGACGTGGAACCCTTCGATTTCCAGGTCGACAAGTGGGTCGACATCATTTTTGTCTTTTTGATTGAGGCTGCATATGTTCTTAGTTTGTTTTCCACAGTTAGTACTTTTTATTGCATGTAATAAATCAATGAATTGGGCTATGGATTTTTCGTTTTGAATGAGATAATTTAATTGCTGTGTCATGCTAAGTCGACTGTTAATAATGTCTTCTTGTTGTGCAATGTCGTGGAATGTGTGGGTGGATTCTTGATATGTTTGTTTTTCTTTCATAGGATCCAAATAACCATTTGTGTTTTTAATTTTACTAATTTGAGGATTATCAGGGCCTGTTTTTGTGCCTTATTGAGTAACAATATGTAGATTCTTAGTAGTGAGCACATCATGCTTTTGTACACAAGATAAGACATTAACATTTTTCTTATTATTGATTTTCTCTAGCATGGTAGGACAATCCTCCAGAGAGTGATCGCCTACCCCACAATGGTTATAGAATTTCAGATCAGTCATGTCCTTGTATGGACAGTCAGCGTATCGATGCCCTTCTTTATGACATATAAAGCACTGGTTAGATCGACGTGGTCATATGTCATGATTCTCGACGAATCGACCTCTTCCTCCAAACCCTTGTCGTCGATTGTCGTACCGGCGCTCATATCATCAACCTTCGTATCTTTGCCCGCTCTGGTCATTGGTATTATTTTTCTCATTGTTTTGCGCTATTGCATTCATCTGGTAGATCGCCTGATAATTCTGTCTGTTTTTCAGGTTTAATTGACAGTTGGACGTATTGTGACTTTTTGTCTCATAGAAGGCGCACCAAGAAGCTTTTGTGTTCTTCATGTTAAATGGGCATTCTTTCATAGAATGATCTCCGGCCTCCTGAAAAATGTCACAAAATACTTTAGTTTGCACAAAGAAGACGTCTTGTCGACTGTATTCGTGTCGACAATTATCTTTCAAGTGTCCGGCCGTCGAACATTTAGTACACTAGATTTCTTGATTTTTGAGGGTTAGTTCTTTCAAGGACTTCTACACATTCTCAAGTTGTTCTTCTATCCTGTGTTCTATTGGATACGTAGGCATATCT
The DNA here is from genome assembly GCA_001517045.1 of Pseudotsuga menziesii. Lineage (NCBI taxonomy): Eukaryota > Viridiplantae > Streptophyta > Pinopsida > Pinales > Pinaceae > Pseudotsuga > Pseudotsuga menziesii. The sequence goes on from LPNX011175911.1 coordinate 204,613, forward strand.
TCATCCATTTCCACCTACAGATCTTTGGTCAGCACATCTTCATATGTCTTGAATGTTTCCAAACTGATATGTCGACGTACTTTCTGTGATAATCCTGCAAGGAACCATTAAATTAGTAGTTGTTCATCAATAACATAATCTAATTGGCTTAATAGGTCCTTCCAGTGTTTGACGTAGTCGTGGACTGTCTCCCCTGGATTTTGTTGTGTTGTCTTAAGCTTTTTGGCGGCCAGGTGCTTGGCATCTGGGGTTTTAAAAAATGATAAGAACTGTGCTTTAATCTCAGCTTTCATTGCTCTGGGTTTCCTTTCTGAAAAGGTCATGTACCAGGTCAAGGAAATTTTGTGTAAGGATCCCATGAACTAAGCGATCTATCGATCTTCATCTGTCACCTAGTTTTCATCCCAGATCGACTCACAGACGAACCAATGTCGTCTGGGGTCTTCATCCCCCTCGTAGAGAGTAATGTGAGCTGATCCGTGACCCATGTCTGAGTCACTTTCACTGCTCTCGGAAGTTGGCGAGGTTGGAGGTGTGGGTGGTGGTGAAGGTGGTGGGGTTGTTGATGTAGTCTCTCCTGCGGAATTTTGGTCGACGGAACTGGTGCCTCCATCGGTGGTCGATTCGTCTTCGACGTATAGTGGGTTGTTGTGGATTTCTACTGTCGATGGTCCACTGAAACTTTGTGTTCCATTAGAGGAATTTTGGGGTCTAAAATGGGCCTCCTAAGGAAAATAATAAAATAATAGTTAAAATAATAAAATAATAGTTAAAATAATAAAATAATATTGATTAATTTTGGAGGAAGAAAGAAAAAAACTACTTTTTGTGTTCGTATTTTCGACATATCTCCCTGTGTTTTTACTCAAATTTCGATCAGGAGAGCTCGTTGGATGCGTAATTTGATTCCACATCCAATTAGTACCCACACTGCATACTTTTGATGGACCCCGCTACCCCAAAAACAAGAAATACCTGAAAACACATGATGATGATGTCATCATCACATTTTTTCAGGTATTTCTTGTTTTTGGGGTAGTGGGGTCCGTCAAAAGTATGCAGTGTGGGTACTTGTTGGATGTGGAATCAAATTTTGCATCCAATGAGCTCTCCCAATTGAAATTTGAGTAAAAACACAATGAGATATGTCAAAAATACGAACAAAAAAAGTAGTTTTTTTAATGACAAATATGTCAATTCAACCATTATGGTTGACT
>LPNX011175911.1:206061-264864 GCA_001517045.1 Pseudotsuga menziesii
CACCCAGTTCCCTTTGAATGGTCGGCGTATGACAAGATGTCTTTCGGTGTACGTTTCATCGCCTAGTCGACTCCAAATACTATAGTCACCAGCTCTTAGTCGGAGGTCGTCTTCGACAATAGTCTATATTCTAGTATGTGGATTTAATGGGGAAAGGGTCGTTCCTTCACCAGGAGATATTAATTGGAGAGATTCTGGCGGCTCTATCCATAGTTATTCCTTTGTAGGGGACACCTCTTGTTCTACGCCCTCTTCCTGTCGGTCATGACCCGACTCTGGCAGATTCTCTTCACGGTCGGTCTCCCTAGGGTTTTGTTCTCTGCGCAGACTGTTGGATCTTTCACGTCTTGCTTCCATTCTCTGTTGTCTTTCATCCCTTTCTTGTTTCTGAATGTTTGACATACTTTCGTACAGTACTATTTTCTTCAAGTCTTCTACGGTCAAATTTTCATCACTGGTGATGTCTATCCTCCTAAGGTCGACTAGGATCCACTATACTCTACCTCCGACACAAGACCAGCTACCCCCCATATCCTACCCGACATTTTTAGAAAGCATGGATAGTTCAAGTTACTTGCTCAGGAAGTATTCCCACTCCCTTTCTGCAATAAATTTCTCCCACTTCCTCTGCTTTTCTACCCAGTTGGTGTTTGGGGGCTATTCACACAGTGGTGGTCTAGGTTCGACGATGTGGCCTGCTCCATTCTCTATCAAGAATTTGAACAGCAAGGTCAACAAGGAGCACAAGAATTTTTCGATGAAATCTATGTATAATTTTGCTTTGACAGTTTCTACCGATGTTCGGTCTTCAACTGCTTGCTCCTCACAGAAGTCATCGGCGATTTGCTCGAACCACTTCGACAAATTTGTTCGACCTCCACAGAACAGTTTATCTAGCAACTGCTGGTCTTTAGTCACGTCCGGATTTCTCATCCAGAAGCTGCTTCAACAGTTGTGGCACTGATTCGATGAATTTTTCATGTCTCTCTGTGAAAAATCTTGCTTTGGCTTCAGCGATTGTCAATATGTTTCTTCTTGCATAATTTTGCAAGTAGTTCGCAACTTTACGGTCCCACCAGTCCTTGATCTCCTGCTCTGGTATCATATGTGAGGATATATTTTAGACATGTACTACCGGCAATGGAACCAATGTTGTAATCTCACAGATCACATAAGGTTACCAATAATACATACTAAAACATAACTATAAATAAGAGACAAGAGACAAGAACAGATAGGACGAAACAAATTATATTATTACTATAATGAGTTCATACAAGCCAGAGAACTGAACTGAGTTCTTTGCTTGGCTCAACATCCTAATATATACAATTTACAAACAGTTACAAAATAACTACCTGTCGGTTCGGTGAACAGACACGACTGTTAGTTAAGTTGACTAATCTTTTAGTTTAGTCGGCCGACCGACTTAATCGGCTGATCGACTAATTCGGCCCATCGACTTAGTCGGCTGATCGACTAAGTCGGTCTTCGTTCAAGTCGAATTATCTCGACTTGCTCCTTCTACAGTATGGAAGGATTGATAGATTTCTAATGAGATTAGGATTTACCAAAAGTAAAGAAGACTCCAACCTCTACTATAATATTGAGGAAGATGGGATTATGATATTATTACTATATGTATATGATTTATTTCTGACAGGAGAAGATAATCCAATCATTAAATGTAAGAAGAATCTTGTTGCAAAGTTTGAGATAAAAGACCTTATAATGATGCATTACTTTCTAGGTCTTGAGCTATGGCAGTATCCAGACGATATTTTCCTAAACCAAGGAAAATATGCAGTAGAAATCCTAAAAATATTTGGAATGATTGATTGCAAGGCTATGACTACTCCATTGACAACAAGTTTGAAGTATTAAATGATGATGCTTCGGAAGCAGTTGATACTACCTTATATAGACATATTATTGGTTCTCTGATGTGCTTAACCAATACAATACCATATATATGTTTTGTCTTAAACACTCGAAGTCAGTATATGGTGCATTCTAAACACATTCACCTTATTGGAGAAAAACATGTAATGAGGTATCTAAAGGGAACTTTATTTTATGGGCCCAGATATGCATCTAGTGGTAAGATCAGATTACATGGATATACAGATTCATATTGGGCAGGAAATGCCAAAGATAGAAAAAGAACCTCAATATTTTTCTTTAGTCTTGGATCAGGAATGATCTCTTGTTTTAGTAGAAAACATAATAATATTTCCTTAGTACGGAATATATTGAATATGTTGTAGCATGATCAACATGTACCGAAGCAGTATGGCTTTGAAATATGATGGCGGGACTATTTGATGCAGAGATAGATGCTACCGATATCCTTTATGATAATTAGAATTGTATCAATATGACAAAAAACCCGGTGTTTCATCATAAGACAAATAATATTGAAGTTAGATATCATTTCATCCAGGATATGGTTCAGAAAGGAGTTGTAAAGATCAAGTATGTTCCTACAGAGGAACAAGGGGCAGTTGTGTTAACTATTCAAATGGCTCGTGTAAAGTTTGAATACTTTCTAGACAAGATTGGTGTAGTATGAAAGGAACTCTCTCGAAAGAGGGAGTGATAGTAGATGGAATATGGATTCAGTGGTAGTAGCTTAGTATAGAGGAGGATAAGTCTGGCTAGGGTTGTTGGACCAAAAGGGTTAGTAAGTCAGACAAGGTCTGTTGATCCTAGGGGGATTAGTATGTCTAGTTAGACCAGTTTAACCCAAGTGGGTGGGTAAGCCATGACAAGGCTTGTTGGTCCTCATGTATTTCTATCTTTCTAACTAGGCGTGTTGGCTCAAAAACGTTAGTAAGTTAGACAAAATGCCCAGATGGATCTACCAAAGAACTCACTGTGATGCTGTTCTAATATAGTTACAGGGAAAGATGTATATTCAGTATTGCTATACTATTTATTATTGAGATGATTGATTTAGTATTGTTATGCTGATGATTGCTGATATTTTTGCTTCAGTGTTGTTATACTCAATATTGTTGAGATGATAGTTTCAGTATTATTATACTGATGATTGTTGAGATAGTTTCAATGATTGTTACACTTATGACTGATTGTTAAGATAGTTTCAGTGTTGTTACACTGATTATTGTTGATTATTGAGATAGTTTTAGTGTTGTTACACTTATGAGTGCTGATGATTTTGCTTCAAGTATTTATATATTGATGGTAATGTTGATGTTCCAACATCTCTATGCTGGTAATGTAGATGATGATCTAGCATTATAGATTATTTTGATTTTAGAACTAACATGAAAATGAGATTATTGTTGATGTTTTAGTGTATATATATATTGATAGTGAAAATTATGAGGTTGCAGGTGATGTCGCAGTATTCACATACTGATGTTGGAGAAATTTTATTTATAATTCACATGCTAGTGTGGAAAAAGATGACTTAGTATCCACATACTGATGTTGTAGAAGATGATCCAGAAGATGATTCAGTATCCACATACTGATGCTATAAGAAGATGATCCATAATATTATTTAGTATTCATATACTAATGTGACAAAGGATGATTCAATATTCACATACTAATGCTACAAAAGATGATTTAGAAGATGCTAGAATATTCTCGAGTACATACATAATATGATTTAGTATTCACATACTGATATTGCAGAAAATTATCCAACAGAGATCAATGATGAATATGTATGATGATGTTCCAAAAATTCCTATGACATATAGAGACTCACTAGTCAATTGTATAGTTGTGGTAGCAGTTTCTACTTTGGTTGAATACCTTCCTAGTTAAGAGGGAGTGTTAAAGTATTGTAACTTCGAAATATATTCCATATGTATTGAATGTGTTCCTCCTTGAAGAGATGATTTTGGTATTTTAGGAGTCATTGAAAGAATCAATTTAAAACTCCGAATGTAAGTTGGTTCAATAGTACCCAAGTGTCAATATAATAAATGTTATTTTTGGTGTCTTTCTAGACAATTTGGCCCAGTCAATTAGAAAAGTTGGCTCTATTAAGTTAGAATTCATGTCAACTGAAGAACATAAATAGGGAGGTGCTCCCCTTGATTTGTACTCACTAAAGTTGTTTTTCAACAAAGAGAAAGATAAGTATGATAGGAAGAAGAGAGAAGCAGTTGTATGGGTTTTACATTGCTCTGGTTGAGTTCTATATTGAGTAATTTTTGTGGGGTTTTCTCCCTTGTGGTTTCCCTGAGGAAAATATTTGTGTTCTTTTGTTCTTGTGTTTTTGTGCTTGTTGTTCTTTCAATGATCTTACTTGTGAATATTTTTTTAAGATATCATCTAATCAAATTAAGAAAACTTAACACTATGATGGATCTAAAATTCCTCCGTCAATTCCTTAATTAACTGGTTAACAAAGTGTGTACATTGCTTGCTTATCAAATTTTTTGGGCAGCCGAATCTTGTCACGACATTTTCAAACAGAAACTTTGCATTAGTACAATCTTTTACTGGTGTTGCTTCATCCCACCTGGTTAGGTAGTCGGTCATAGTAATTATATACCTTGGAATTGTGCACTTCCATGTTTGACTAATAGGACCCACAAAAAATCAGACCATTTATCAAATTCCTATAGAATTACTTGCGGTACTAATCGAATTTTATCTTGTTGTGATGATTTTCTCATTCTCTGGAAGACATCATAGCTGCAAAAATATTCTTGTACATCCACATGCATGGTAGGCCACCACAGTACCACTTGTAATATATTTTGCAACTTCACTTTTTGGCCAATTTTCTTAACTTGCGCAACCAAGGTTCTGCGCAGCCCGTCAACCCAACAAATACCCGAGATACCGTACTGATAGAGAAATTCACATCGAAAACACCTACTAAGAAGGCACAATCTCACCCGAGATATCTCTTTGATGATTAAACATCGAAAACATGTTTCTGCGATTGTCGAGGGATTATAGTCCCTTGGGGCATGGCCAAGGAGCTCAACCAAGACGCTAGGATGGAGTCATTTCCACCGAACTGTAGCACACACCATGCATATATTTTAGCAACTACTAATAGAGTGACATAGATCTAGTATTAGTAACCCCAAACATGAAAGAATGTAAAAGCATCTATCAAACATGCACTTAATGGCGCTTATGCCATACACATAAACTAACACTCAGAATGGTGTGCAGTAACCCAATAATTCATTCATGGTTTTATTGATAGTTTGAAATTCATTCAATCATAACAGGACTTGCATCATAAACATAAGCAAACATAAACATAAACATTCATAGCACCAAGTGCCCATTCAAACATAAGAGATAACATGGAAACCCATCTGGGAAAAACCACCAAGGTGCTCTTCATTTGGCATGAGAAAAATATATAGCACCTTGTAGTCTACGAGGTGCAGATTGATCTTAGGGTATGTATTCTAGGCTCAAACTTCTGGTTATCATGCTCTATATATTATTTCTCCTAATCTACTACTGCCATCTATAGATCTACACATGGTTGGGATAAACCTCTCTAGCATCTACACCACTCTGGCAGAGATTTTCTTCTATTGCACTAACTCTAGCTGCATACTTCAAACTCTTGGATACTCTACTACTCAGAGATATCTCTTCAATTAACCCTTCCCAAAATATATTGACATGCTAACCTAAAACGTAATGACGACTAACAATCACCAACCTTCTAACTATTGAATCCCTCGTATTTATACTATTTTACATGACCACACAGGGTCGACTACATACAGGTAGTCTGTTAACTATCACCATCAATCGCCCTTTAGGCTACAACTGTGGTGATCATGACTTGACATGAGGTACTAACTAACTTACTTATAGTGTGCTTCCACTTGTGTGGCATATGTTGACTTAAGCCGACTTCAGCACCCATGATTTCCCTATCGCTTTTGGTCGTTGTTCTATACTTGTGCTACCGCTTTATCCTGCTAGAATATTCCTTTCACGCCATTCCCTCTTCTATGCAGGTGAATTCTCTTGCACCTATTCCTTATTCTGCACAACTTTTCTCATTTGCACAGTTTCCTTGCTTGTGTTTGCACTGCATACTGACTCTTGCACTCGTTTCCTGCGCACTTTCCCCAAGCCCAACATTGCTCTTACAACATAATGGCCTCCTGCGACACCAGCATGTGATTTATTCAGTATCATTGGTTGTTGGAGAATTAATACATCCTTATTACATATTTTTTACCTTAGGATAAATTTATTTTCCTTCATGCAGTGATATCTTATGGTTTAAGACTTATGAGAGTTGATTCAACAATATAACTGGTTATGTTCACACCTAAAACAACGCCCTATTTCGTCACCCTAGCACATGTGCACCTCATTTAATGCCTTGGGGCACTATCTCCTTAATTATTGGGGCCCTAGTTTGACTAAGTGCTCTAGTGGTGTATTTGGCCTGTTTTAGCTCTCCCAAGAGTAGTTATTGCCACCTATAGCACCCCACTCACCTCTATATTCTCACCCACGGTTTCCTAGGACCCATTATGACCCATCACACTCCACTAATGTTCACATGTGGTTTTTTGAATGTTTGGGCTTAGTTGGAGCTCCTTTGGTCCACCCAGGGGGGATTGGGGTCAATTCTCTTCATGAAACTTGTACTTTCCCAATTGGATTCCAGATCCACTCAAATTTGTTCCAATGTATTGTAAATGTGTAATATAACATCTACAAGATGTATGATAATAATATGATCAGTAATTAGCACCATTCACATGTGTTATTTTAGTTATTTTTTTGTCTCTTTATTGATTCTCTTACACATTTTGTCAAAAAATTCATGTGTGAATGTTGTTATCACCTATATCTGATTGAGAAGTATATTCTCACATTGTTTGATCATGTTCCAAGACACAATGACAAACAATTTCATCAGGTCCCATCTGTTATAATTCTCCATCAATTAACTAGAAGCCTGTATTTCTCACAACTAATTGTTTCTTTTGTGCAACAATAAATTCATCTAGTGTATAAAATATACCAAAAAATTGCATGATGTCTTTGTACTAATCATCAAACATTGTTATTGCAAATTGGTGCACATCAAGGATACTATCGTCAAGGTTACCAGGTTCTTATGCACTTTCAATCCTTGACAGATGGTCTAGTCCTGAATTCAGTCAATCTGGTTTAACAATGAATTCAAAGTCAAATTCCTAAAAAAGGAGAATCAGCAGAAAATATTCCCCCCCAACACTGTCTTATTGACTAGGTATTTCAATGTTGAATGGTCTGTGTACATTTTAAAATTTCCACCCAATAATTGGTTTCTAAATTTTTGCAGAGCGTATACAATCGCTAACACTTATCTTTATGTTGTGGTATAATTCTTCTCTATTATGGATAATTTCCTGCTCGCAAATGCTATAGGATGGTTGATCGACCCTTTGTCAGGATGCATTAGTACCATGCCAAGCGCGTTATATGACCCATCGACATTTACATTGAATTATTTCCTCCATTCTAGAAATACATGTATGGGCGTTGCAACCATATTGTTCTTTAAATTTTCCATACTTCCTTGGCAAGTTTCTGTCCACTCTAACATAACATCTTTATTTAATAATTTTTCCATTGGAGCAGTCATCTCCACATATCCTTTGATAAATTTTATGTAGTATCATGCATGTCCCAATGTTGCATGCAATCTCTTAACAGTGGTCAGTGGTGGTAGGTCATGGATGATCACAATTTTAGTAGGATTGAGAAATATTCCATCGTGACACACCACATGGCCCAACAAAATTCCAAATAGGGCACAGAAGATACATTTCTTTAAGTTCAGCAAAATTTGATACTGGCGACATCGTTCCATCATTATCCTGAGGCTCTCAATATGATCCTTAATGAGCCCAAATACTATCCAATCATTGAAGTAGACTTCAAGAAATTTGTGAATAAAGTATTTAAAGGCAGCGACTACTATTTTGGAAAAAAAAGCAGGAGAATTATTGATTCCAAAGGGAATTACAATGTACTGGAAACACCTCCACTCTGTCACAAATGTGGTATTATGTTGATATTTGTTTGTGATTCTAATATGGTGGTAATAGAGAAACCATTTTTTAATGAATAAATATCTTTACCCTAGACACTTTCAAATACCTCATTTGCAAATGAAGTTGGAAATGGGTCATGCAAACAAGAATCATTCAATTTTGTCAAGTCGACGCACATTCTTACTTCAGCAGTAGCATTTTCTTTCCTACACCACTATTGGACTGATCCACTATGATTATTATATCAGTTCTATGATACATGTGTCCAACATTTGGTCAATGTCTTCCTTGACCTTTTCTTTATACAGCGGAATCAACCGGTATGGTCATTGCTTGACTGGTTTTGCGTCGGGCTTCAAAGGTATCTTCATTTCTCCAAGGTCTATGACAATCCCTTTCATCTCTAAGAATCACATAGAAAACAGATCATGGGACTCATGCAATAAGTCTTTGATTTTACCTATAGTCTCATCATTCCAATAATCTCGAATATTGGAATATTTTGTATTCTCTTGGTAGCTAATATTAACTTTCTTAACTTTTAGTGGACTCAGGAATTGGTCGCTAGATATACCAAATCCTTCCATTGTGTGCATACCTTCCAAATCAGGTATGTTTACATCAAGTGGGTCATTAGCATCAGGTTCTCTTGTCATGTTGTATAATTTCATCCAGTGGTGGGTTGTTGCGCTGCACTGAGTGAAGTTTGTCATTGTGACAGGGATATTCATTTTAATCACTTGCAATGCAGCATCAATCAAAGGATGGTCATATGCTAACTCAAATGCATGTGTGAATATAATATATAAATCCTCCCATTCAAGCATTCATCATTGTATCTCAACTGATGTATACTAACTCCTTAGTATCATGTCCATTGTATTTATAAACTAATGTACAAATTCCTATCATGGGCATTCCTCCCATGTTGCAGGACACTACTCAATATGTTAGACATGATTTGTCATTATTGTATACATGTATCCAATATAACTGATCTCTTCTCCAAATATTATCTCCATAAATATTCTACATTTTGTCCTTTAAGATATAGATTCTTTATGTGTATCCCACCATATAGAGAGTGTAGCCTACAACACAAAGTGCAAGGAGGAAAAGCGCTAAGATTTTGTAACTTTCACTTCAAACTCTATCAAAAAAGATGCAAGGTTAGGTAAACCTTCATATGCAGGCATCTCACTTTCCTTGGATTCTACTCATCATAGAGATCATGTAATTCTTGCACATATTCTCATGGAAACTTCATGCATCCCATTCTTCCAATTTTCTAATGCTTCATGCGAATCTGATGTACAAGAGCTAATAGTTTTCCAACCTATATTTCCATCGATTGTTGGATTTACATAGCCATCTCCTGCATATGTGATATTATATATATGGTCAAGATAGTATCCTTATCCTTCATTGTGTACTGGTTCAACATATCTCTATCCTTCTAGTGGATCAATTGGTGCGACCACCCTATCTCTGAATCATCAAATGATAAGATTATTTTCTTAAAATTGCTGATGGTGTGATTTTCTATCACCTAGTCGATCCCAAAAAGTGCAGGATATGGGTGTGTATCATCGAGCATGTCGATCACTTTAAAATACACATATGTTCTCAATATTTCTACCTCAACAGGAACCTAATTTAGTCGACCATTAGGTAGGACCATCAACTAATCCAAAATGATATTGTCCATATCATAATCTCCTATATGCACAGTCATTTTTAACACGTGACTAGTCTTCAATATTTTTCCCACATGGTTTTTTATTTTGTCTGGTCGCACTCCTTCTTGATTTTCTTCTATTAGAGTTGGCCATTCTGCAATAACATCTCTATCATGGATTAGTGATAAGCAACTTTTGAAAAATTCTTAAGTTTACTGACATTTCTTGTTGTTGAAATAGTTCTGTTGATATGGGTTCACTTGGAACTCATGTAAAAAACCATCAACACATAGTCCCTGAACATCGACCTAGAAATATTTTACCCTTTCCAGAAATGCCCATAAATTAGGTGCAGTCTTACCCAAGATGTTTGAGGGAGGGATGTAGGAACCATGCTTCCACAATAGGAAGAGGAGGCACCTTATCTCATACTCAATTGCAACATCACCCAGAGATCTAGGATCATAACAAGATACAATGCAACTGCACGACTAACCAATTCTACTTATCATCATAATCCTTAATCACATTAACACATATTCATATTGACATAGATATCGACACACATTAAACTATAAATTACTGTTGTAATTCGCATCATTCACATAGCAGTAAAATATAAAAATCCACACATGGAACAATCATTCATCATTCCTTATTAACTTATCTGACACATCTCAAATCAACAAAGTTCCAAACCAACAATTCTGAAAAGAGGCTAAAAAAAAAGAATCTATTCTGAAAACATCCTCAGATACAGCAAAATATGCAGGTGCGAAACATTATAACACAAAGGCATCAGAATGCCTATCTCTAATACACAATTCAGAAGAAACATCCCAATAATATATTTATCATTAATATTTACAATCCTAATTCTACTTAAAGGCTCACTTGGTCGTTACAAAATGGTCCAGTTGACCAATCTCTAACTAACTTAACCCAAATCGCGTTATTTGTTGGCTTCTTTAACCTTTGTGATTGACCTTTATCCTTGTTAATGCCCTTTTTGTAGCTAGCGGTACCTCAATTTGTGTGCTCTCACCTCATGCCAATAGGATCCCAACACAAAATTGTGGCTCATACTCCATCCACCTCAGCTGGACGCTATTGGTGTGTACTATTGTTCCTTGAAATCATCATATGTTGTCTTGACTTGGTCGACAATTTCTCTGACCGATGTCCTAACTACTTCACACTCTTCCATTTGTTTCTTTATCGGGTGTTCACCACCCATCTGTTGTGTTTTCATCAAATATGCCTTTCTCTTCATCCTTCCTTCCATGGTTAGGAGTGAAAATTGGTCCATTGTGCTATGAAGTTCATCCAAGTGCGTCATTCTTCATTGGTGCCTTGTGCACGCCTTGTTGACCTAACGTAGTAATTTTTTAGGTTATGATTCCTTCCTTACTTCCAGAAGTAGGGGAATCATATTAGGATATTCCCTTAATTCTTCTATCTATGCTTCTACTTCATCAAGCTGCACCTTCATCTGGTGCAACTGTTCATCTTGTACCAAACTTCCCCAAAATTATGTTGCCTCTTCCACAATTGTCTGTACTTCCTTATCTAGTTCCGTGATCTCTGTCACCGCATCCTCAATCACTTCTTTCTTTGTTGCAACTTTTTTGAGTAGTGTTTGAGGTACATCTCTATCCTATAACTCCTCATTCCCATTTCCCAGTTCTACAACAACTTTACCTAACCGCAATGCATTTTCTTTCGCAAGCATCTCCTAACTAACTTTGGGTGCCTCTTCGTAGGCCAAGGAGTCCTCACTCTCCAGTCTTTCTTGTATTTGAAATCCTTTGTTCTTTCATTTATTATGACCTATTTTTCCACTTTGATTTACTTAGATCATATTCAGTGCTTTGTACTTATTGTTTATAGAAAACTATATGACCGTGAGTTATTGATTCTCAATCGTTGATCTCCTCACTTACTGCATTATGAATGCATTGTTAGTTTTTCAACATTAAGCTAGCATTATTAGGATCTTTAACTGAGAGAATAACAAGCACAACAATTAAACAAAAGAGACAATGAACACAGTGTTTTTCCCCAGGGAAACCATAAAGGAGAAAACCCCGCAACTTCCTCAGAGATAGAATCAGCACCAAAATAGGAAATCCCAAAATAGTAAGTGACCTTTTTGTACAGGATTATACACCTAATAACCTAAGGTCTGGGGTTACCAACATACTCAAATACTTGCAGAAAATTGACTTCTAAAGTGCAGAATAAGAAATAGGAAGATTAAAAGGAATTACTTGTTAAACGAAGGTCGATCCTTGCTAATCTTCTTCCTCTCTGTTCCACTTCCAAAGTCTTCAGGACTGCTCCTCTTTCACTTGTCAAGAAACACTTTTCCAGATACAAGATGATTCATGTACATATAAGCAGGTTAAATAAATCACATATAGATGCATTAACATTTATCAAACCACAAGACATGAAACACATATGGAAGAAGTAATCTCTTTATTATCAATAATGGAAAGAGTTCAGATACAACCCAACGCCTGAGACAAGGACTCCTCTACAACCGAAGGATTTTGAGTTCCACTGCTCCAAATATTTCTGTATAAACTCCACCAGCATAACTTTGCTCTCCAAGTGTCCATTTTTAACACCCTCTCCAAGTCCTATATTTATATGGGTGAAATAAGGCAGTTCTCGAAGGTTTTGGAAGTGGAACAGAGAGGAAGAAGATTAGCAAGGATCGACCTTCGTTTAACAAGTAAGTCCTTTTAATCTTCCTATTTCTTATTCTGCACTTTAGAAGTCAATTGTCTGCAAGTAATTGAGTATGTTGGTAACCCCAGACCTTAGGTTATTAGGTGTATAATCCTGTACAACAGAACCGACGACTCCATTGGGGAAGTTGTAGCAATTAAGGGATTTAGGTTAAATGAGTTAACTAATCTCCCATTAGCGCGTGTTTTGTATTTAAATGTGAAGAGACACATTCGCGGGTCTATAGTAGAGCAACCCGCAAATGATTCACGACTATGTATAAGCGCAACCCATGAATACATGGATTTGTGACTTGCTACAAAGGAGACTCGCCAATGACACGCGAGTTGTCTATAAAGAGAGTCGTGAATACATCTCAACATGGCAAAAATGGCAAAATGACTAGCTGGATGAAGGAAGCATGTATTTCATGACAAGCCAATCTATAGTGTTTTGGGAAAGCCTCTATCCATAAGTGTCCTTTTGTGTGCCAACATGAGAGATGTCGACACTCGAACAGAGAGGTGCCATTCAGGTGTATAACAGATGCCCCCTAATGTGTGAGGTCAGAGGGGAACGATGGCTGAAATACATTATAATATTTATCTTTGGAGAACTCAGAAATCCAATGGAGCAGAGAGAGTACCTGAAACAAAACATAGTAATGTCATATACAAAGTTACATCTGAGGATGCTATGTTCAATTTACTGGAATATTATCTCCTTTACAATATTTGATTACATCATGTGATACGGGTATAGAACCACGTATATTACAAAGGTGGATCGAAGCCACAATATACAATAATGATGAGTCTTCAAAGATCTAGAAGCTATGTAGAGAGATCGAACATAATCTTGCGCAACTTATTCCATATGTGAAATACTAAGGTCTTCATAAAGGATCCCAAAGAACCAGTACAATCCAAGCCATGTGAATAAGGGTAAGCTGAAGTCGAACATGGAGTGGATTCAACAGTTTGTCAACCAATAGGTGATAATTGACAACTGAAGCAAATGAGTTCACCAATGATGAAAGTGAATCCAGAGATACGATCGTCAAAACTCTAGGTCTTCGTCATCAGGAAGTACTGAAACGGAACCATGCTGTGATAAGGAAGGCAATAGATCCTCCGAGGGATCACAAGAGTGACTAGAAACTGGGAAAAAGAAGGGAGACACAAATAGATAACAGATATAACAATGATGGGATCAGGTTATAGATCAGACATTGGGTAGAGTCCTTGAACAGTGAGCACAAAACAGAGATGACCCAAGGCAGTGTACAATGGATAGATAGAACAACTAGACTTATCTATCATGTAGGAGACATGATCAGATTCCCCAGGTATAATGGACAAGAGGAGGAGTAAGAAACTCAAAGTAATAGCTAAACACAAGTGTATACTGAAACATGGATATCGGAAAACCAAGAGTTCTATGTTCAAGGATGACATGCTGCCACTACTGATAACAAGAGAAAACTTCTTCCTTACCTTCCCTGTTAAATTTTAACGAGTCCAGGTAAGTAAACACGGTTCCCTCTTCATTTTTTAACAAGCTTGAAGAGATGGGAAAATAATGCTTGATTCACTGATTCGTGGATTTAATGAGCCCGAACTAGTACATGCTCAGATGGTGTTTTCACATTTAGAGAGTCTGAAAATGCCAAAGAAGACTCCAGGGGGTCCGTCTTCGTCCAATTTAGTCTCCTGAGGCTGAAAAAGTGTAAAGCAAACCACAAAAGAACTCTCGTAACTTCCGAAGAAGAAAAGGTGCACCTTTTTCGTACTTAGTCAGGGAGGTCCGAAAAAAGGTTAAATTACCACCTACCCAATGCTCCTTCCAGAACAGCATAAGATAGCTTGAGTTTTACGAGTGTGAAGGAAAGCAAGATCACTCAGAAAGATCCATTTGGTTACAAGAAATGGGGATTACAACAATAAACTCATTGCTTTTTTCTTTAGTGTTTAGCGAGCATGACAAAGACACAAAGTACACTCGGAATCTTTTTCATGTTTGGGTCCAGAGCACGAAAAAGAGAAAACTAAGCTCAAACTGGGTGTTCCTTTTCCGTAAATTTAGTCCCTCAGGTTCGAAAAAGTGATAAACCTATACCTGAGAATACTCTTCTCAATTCAAAAGAAAAGAGAGTGATCCTTTCTCGTATTATTCCGCATGGTCCGAGAAAGAGATAACCTACCACCAATGCGGATGCCCATCAAAAGAGATAATCCTGAAGACTTTGGAAGTGGAACAGAGAGGAAGAAGATTAGCAAGGATCGACCTTCATTTAACAAGTAAGTCCTTTTAATATTCCTATTTCTTATTCTACACTTTAGAAGGCAATTGTCTGCAAGTAATTGAGTATGTTGGTAACCCTAGACCTTAGGTTATTAGGTGTATAATCCTGTACAACAGAACTGGTGAATCTGCTAGGGAAGTTGTAGCAGTTAAGGGATTTAGGTTAAACTAGTTAACTAATCTCCCATTAGCGCGTGTTTTGTATTTAAATGTGAAGAGACACATTCGCGGGTCTGTAGTAGAGCAACCCGTGAATGATTCGAGACTATGTATAAGAGCAACCCACGAATACATGGATTCATGACTTGCTACAAAGGAGACTCGTGAATGACATGTGAGTTGTCTATAAAGAGAGTCACGAATACATCTCAACATGGAAAAAATGGCAAAATGACTAGCTGGATGAAGGAAGCATGTATTTCATGACAAGCCAATCTATAGTGTTTTGGGCAAACCTTTATCCATAAGTGTCCTTTTGTGTGCCAACATGAGGGATGTCGGCACTCAGATGGAGAGGTGCCATTCAGGTGTATAATAGACCTCCCAACAATAGTATCCTTCTTCTTGTCTATCCCCAGTGTCTTCTCCTTCCCCAACTATGTGCTACACTTGAGTGTGTATAAGTTGTGTGCTAAATAGATACTCCACCTCTCTATTTATACTAATTTCGACATGACTAAAACCCTACTAGGGCTAACCTCTACTAGGAAAGTCTAATAACCCTAGTGCCCCGAAAATGTGGGGACTTTAACTTTTAGACAATCGGAGGGTTACCCACAATGACTTGACATGACTTGTTTACATAATAGATCCTCCCGATCGGAACATTGGGGCATGACAACATGACTCAATTAAATAATAGATACATCCCAGAATAAACATCGGGTTACAAGACATAAGATACATATATGAATACATTCCGAAGTTACAAATATATCAACTTTCCCTCTTAACTAGGAAGGTATTCTTTCAACACAATTTTCAGCACTGGTATTCTTCTCTGCATCAACTAAAACATCTCATCATCTTCAATTATTCTTAGTCTTCAAGTCTTCTTCATCTTTGAGTCTTCTTTGTCTTCGAGTCTTCTTTGTATTCAAGTCATCTTCTTCCTCAAGTATTCTTCATCACGGGATCTGCATCATAATGACTACTGGCTCATCATTACTAGATCAGCACTCGATATAGATCGTCATCAAGTTGGGATCATCATCACATCTGGATCACTTGATTTGGATAATCATCAAGTCTGGATCATCATCACAACTAGATCATCACTTGATCTGGATCGTCATCGCAACTGGATCATCACTTGATCTGGATCGTCATCAAGTCTGGATCATCTCATCTGGATCACATGATCTTGATCATCATCAAGTGTAGATCATCATATGCTATCTCATAATGGTGCTATCTTGATTCTTCTCGTCATAGGAAGTTCTACAGAGTCAATCCTATAGGCCTACCCTTCATGTAGGTCTTCATCAATGCTTATATCTAACACTTAAGTCAGAATGGCCCGTCCAGCTCTTACATCCTACATCATCATGTCAGAAAGGCACGCCCAGCACTCACATCTGACCTCATCTTGTCAGAAAGTCCCAGCACTCGCATCTGACCTCATCTTGTCAGAAAGGCTCAACACTTATATTCGATCATGTGTAAACACATCGCATTGAAAAGGCTCTTCACTTACATCTAACCCCATCTTGTCGGAAAGGCACTGCAATTACATCCAACCCCATCTTGTCGAAAAGGCACAACACTCACATCTGAGCATGTGTAAACACATCATGCCAGAATGGCTCAACACTTATATCCAACCTCATCTTGTCGGAAAGGATCTGCACTTACATTTGACCATGTGTAAACATGTTGCATCGAAAGGGCATGCACTCACATCTAATCATGAACAAACTAATCCTATCATCACATCAGAATGGCCCCCCGTCCTAGACTGAGCTACCTGGTAACTGACCAGGTGCCTCCATTCCTAGAATGGTAGTTTCCTTTACATCTAACCTACTCGTCAGAATGGAAAACACACACATTTGACATGGGAGGAACCTAATCCTTTAGCCATGACAGAATGGTTCAGCCCTTACATCTAACCATGGAAGTAACCAATCCTCTCATCATGTCAGAATGGCTTCTCAGTCCTAGACTGATTTTTCCTGGTAACTGACCAGGTGTCTCCAATCGTAGAATGGCAGTTGCCCTTACATCTGTCCTACTCAACAGAATGGCCAACACTCATATCTGACATGGAAGGAACCAATCCTCTCACCATGACAGAATGGCTCAGCCCTTACATCTAACCATGGAAGGAACCAATCTTCTCACCATGTCAGAATGGCTATGGGTCTCATCACTTTCTCTTGGAGGAAACCTCGATCTGGAGAACACCAAGATTTTCCCTGAAATACTCAAACTTCATCCTAGCCAATGACTTCGTCAATACATCAGCTATCTATTCCTCTATCGCAACATACTAGAGCTTCACTGCTCCCCTCATATCCCTAATATATTGATACTTGATCTCGATATGCTTCGACTTGTCATGGAACAATGGATTCTGTGAAAACTTCACGCAACTCTGGTTGTCACAATGTATACAAGTAGCATCCAAATAGAGATCAAATATATCATACAGTAGCTTCTATAGCCATACTGCCTCACAACTAGCTGAACAAGCTACGACATACTCTGCTTTAGCTATACTTAGTGCCACACAGGATTGCTTCCTGCTAAACCAAGAGATCACACCTGATCCCATACTGAAGCAACACCTTGAATTTCTCTTCCTATCGATGGCACTGCCTGCCCAATATGAATCGACATAACCCTCCAGTTTAATCTTCTAATTCGACTCATACTTGAGCCCATAATCAACTATACCCATCAAGTACCTTATAATATGTTTTGCAGCAATCAAATGAACATTTCTAGGATCTGTCAAGAACTGGCTCAAGGTGTTCACAGCAAAGCAAATGTTTGGTCTTGTGTTCGTTAGGTACATCAAGGATCCAATCATCTAATGATACATTGTGGCATCAACCGTCTCTGATGAAGCATCACTCAATAGCTTCAGGTTCGATGCCATAGGTGTGGCCATAGCCTTACAGTCCATCATCCCAAACCTCTTTAGGATCTCTACTGCATACTTCCCTTGTCCAAGGAAGATTCCATCTGCACTCTGCCATACCTGCATACCTAGAAAATAATGCATCATACCTAGTTCCTTCATTTTGAACTCAGTGGCAAGCTTTCCTTTTGTATCAACAATCAACCCATTTGTACCTGTCACAAATAGATCATCTACATATAGTAGAAGCATCACTGGGTTGCCATCTTCAACCTTGTAGTATAGGTTGGAATCTTCTTTACTCTTTGTAAAGCCCAAACTGGATAGAAAACTATCAATCCTGTCGTACCAAGTCCTAGGTGCATGTTTCAAACCATACAGGGATTTCTTCAATCTGCATATATGAGACTCTCTATCATGTGTCTCAAAACCGAGTGGTTGTTCTACATACACTTCCTCTTCCACTACACCATTCAAGAAAGCATTCTTGACATCCATCTGGTGTATCTTGCATTTCATCACTGTAGCTAGAGCAAGTACTGATCTGATGGAAGTGTATCTGGCTACATGTGCAAAGATTTCTTCATAATCTATTCCTTCTTTCTGAGAGAAACCCCGAGCCACAAATCTTGCCTTATACTTTTCAATGCTACCGTCTGCAGCATGCTTGATCTTGTAGATCCATTTATAAGTTACAACTGACTTCCCTTCTAGTCTTGGGACAACATCCCAAACATCATTCTTCATGATCGATTGATATTCTTCAATCATAGCATCCTTCCATTCTTTCCATTATGCCGCTTCTTCATAACTGGAAGGTTCTGTATCAATGAAATCACATAGTAAAGTTACATACCTGGAGCAAGATCTGGTGCTCTTTCTTTCTCTGTGATTCTCTTCTGGAGCCCCACATTAGAGGAATTTTGGGGTCTAAAATGGGCCTCTTAAGGAAAATAATAAAATAATAGTTAAAATAATAAAATAATATTGATTAATTTTGGAGGAGGAAAGAAAAAAACTACTTTTTGTGTTAGTATTTTCAACATATCTTCCTGTGTTTTTACTCAAATTTCGATCGGGAGAGCTCATTGGATGCGGAATTTGATTCCGCATCCAACAAGTACCCACATTGCATACTTTTGATGGACCCCGCTACCCCAAAAACAAGAAATACCTGAAAAAACGTGATGATGACATCATCATCACATTTTTTCAGGTATTTCTTGTTTTTGGGGTAGCGGGGTCCGTCAAAAGTATGCAGTGTGAGTACTTGTTGGATGCGAAATCAAATTCCACATCGAACGAGCTCTCCTGATCAAAATTTGAGTAAAAACACAATGAGATATGTCAAAAATACGAACAAAAAAAGTAGTTTTTTTTAATGACAAATATGTCAATTCAACCATTATGGTTGACTTATTTTATTGAAATTCTATTGGTTCTTGAATTCCAACTCACAAAAACTTATTTTGGCACGTTTTCTTATAAGGCCCGTTTTAGACCCCAAATTTCCTCTAATGTATATTTCTGCACCTTGGATAAGTTCTTGTACCCAAGCAGGTTTCCTCTTATGAGGATTCTTCTCCAGAGGTGGATCTACAGGTCTTTGTGGTTCTTAAAATTCTTGATCTTCTTCTTGAGTTTCTTCATTCATGGTTGTATAATAAAATCTAGGTAATTCTGCTTCTTCAGGTTCTTCAGCAGGTCTCTTTCTGGATTTGTTGTATGTTGTATCTTCATCAAATGTCACATCCCTGCTGATGTCAATCTTCTTGTATCCTAGGAAATATATTCTGTAAGCCTTCAAGATTTCAGACTATCCCACAAATATACCCTTCTTTCTTGAAGGATCTAATTTTTTTCTCTTCTCTTTTGGAATGTGTATGTATACCGGACACCCGAATATTCTGAGATGGCTAACTTCTGGTTTCTTTCTGGAGAAGACTTCTTCAGGAGTCTTGTTCTCGAGTACTCTATGTGGAGTACGGTTCTATACATACACCATTGTTCTGGCATCTTCTGCCCAAAGATGCATAGGAAGATCTTGATCATGAAGCATAGCTATTGCAGCTTCCATGATAGTTATGTTCTTCCATTCTGCAATCCCATTCTATTGTGGACTATAAGGAGTGGACAACTCCCTCTTAATCCCTAATTCTTTACATAGCTCTTTGAATTCATTCGAAGTGAATTATCCACCCATTAGAGGAAATTTCAACTCAAAATGGGCCTTTTAACTTTGATTCAAATTCCATGTCATCATGTGCTAGCCAATGAAATTGATTTAAATTTGAAATACCATATAGGTCTTAAACACTTTTTTAATATAAATTTGGGGATAGGTATCATAAAAAAAACTACTTTTTTTGTTTGTATTTTCGACATATCTCCCTGTGTTTTTACTCAACTTTCAATTGGGAGAGCTCATTGGATGCGGAATTAAATTCTGCATCCAACGAGTACCCACTCGGCATACTTTTGGTAGACCCCGCTACCCCAAAAAAAAGAAATACCTAAAAAAATGTGATGATGACATCATCATCACATTTTTTCAGGTATTTCTTGTTTTTTGGGGTAGCGGAGTCCATCAAAAGTATGCTGAGTGGGTACTTGTTGGATGTGGAATTTAGTTCCGCATCCAATGAGCTCTCCCGATTGAAATTTGAGTAAAAACACAGGGAGATATGTCGAAAATACAAACAAAAAAGTAGTCTTTTTCTTTTCTTCCTCCAAAATTAATACATATTATTTTATTATTTTAACTATTATTTTATTAATTATTTTTAGGAGGCCCATTTTGAGTTGAAATTTCCTCTAATGATTATCTGATCGAAAGGTCTTGATCTTATTTTCAATGTGATTCTCGATCAAGGATTTGAATTCCTTGAAATTGTTGAATACTTCATATTTATTCTTCATGAAGTAAACCCATGTCTTCCTAGAAAAATCATCAATAAAAGTAACATAATATGCACACCCGCTTAGTGAGCTTGATGACATAGGACTGCATACATTGGAGTGGATGATTTCCAAGATTCCTTTTGCTTTGCTTTTGCTACTTGGAAATGTATTCTTTGTGTTATTTCCTTTCGCACATCCTTTGCAGACCATGTCATGTTTTGCTTGCATTTCTGGAAGACCTTCAACAGCTTTTCTTGCAAGAGGTAGTGCTCTGTAATGCACATGTGCAAGCCTTCTATGCCAAAGTTCACTTGGATCTACTGTGTCATGGACCAAGGCTTGTCCTGGATGGCCCTTCAATTTGTACAAACCTCCTTCTTGTTCTCCAATCACCACCACATCATCGATAGTCTTTCCTCTTGGCCACATGATGTCTTGACCATCTATGAATGCAACCCTCATTCCTTTTGCATCCAATGCTGATATGGAGAGAAGTTTCTTCTTGAGTCCTGGCACAAACAATACTTCCTTCATTGTTAGAGACTTACCAGAGTCTAGTTTATAGGAATATTCCCCACTACCTTTTATTGGATATTGGTAGTCATCTCCTAGCTTCACCTTGTGAGGTGATTCATGTTCTGAAAGTTTCACAAAAGATTTCTTGAATCCATTCATATGTTTGGAGGCCCCACTATTAATAAGCCAATCATCACTTCCATGAGTAATGTTTCCCGTGAGAGTGGAGATCAAAACATATTCATCCTCTCTTGAAGAATCTTCACTTTCATATCTGGTTCTTTTCGATGAAGTTTCATCATCATCTGCAGCATGTGCATGATGTCTTCTCTTGCTTCCCTTCTTCTGGTGAGAGCTCCTTTTGTTCTTAGGAAAATAACTAGCATAGTGTCCTTTTTCATCACATGTATAGCAAATGAACTTAGACCTATCTCTAGGCTTTCTAGAGTTATTCCTGTGATGAGAGTACTTACTTCTGTGATGGCTAGATCTGGGTTTCTTGGATTGTACTGTGAGAGATTGATCTTCACTTCCCATCTTCTCTTCTCGAGGTACTATCCGAGCTTCTTCTTGAGAAAATTATTCCCACAGTATGCTAAACTTGACTAACTTCTTTCTAGCACAGATCCCTTGAATGAAAGAGTCCCATGTCCTAGGGAGACCATTCAAGGTAGTCATCACAATTTTTTCATTCTCCACTTCTTCATCCTCTGCTTCCAATTGTTCCTTGATTTGAGAAACCCTTGTGAAGTAAGACTGGATGGTCTCTACATTCTGGATCTTCACATTCTTTAGTTGATTCCTCTGAGTCATCTTCTGGTTTATGTTCTTCCCTTCAAACAATTTAGTCAGGGCATCAAACATAGCTTTAGGTGTCTTGAGAGAGGACACCTGAGGTTTAAGGTGATCCTTGATAGAATCAGCAATGATCCTCATTGCCATAACCATCTTCTTCTTATGTAAGGCCTTAGCCTCATCTCCCTCTAGAACTGGAACCTTTTCATGGATGTAGGAGTCCAACTCATTTTCTTCCAGGACCAGGGAGATCCTATACTTCCAGGCTCGAAAGTTATGAGCTCCCTCGATATTTTCATCAAGCTTGGTATGATGAGACATCTTAAATTGAGAACCTCAAATGGAAATACAAAATATTTATATCTTACCAGGTCAAGATGTCGGATCTAGATTTGGAGCTGAAATCTTGCAGTACTAGATTAGAAGCAAATTAGGGTTTTGCTTTTCCAGAGTTATGTCCACCCAAATGCCTTGAAATTTATCCCTTACTTCTATTTTGGGGAGGAGATCAATCTAGGCCTGGGCTAATTGAAAAATTCCTCTTCTGTGAAAATCCCTAATTTCCGGCAGCACTGTCAAGTCCAAAACTAAAAAACCTCAGAATTGGATTTTGCTTCGACAGAAAGAAGCACCCTAAGGAGGAAAGTTATTCCACCTTAATTTTGCTGAAAATATGTGGAGAAATATCCACAAACTAGGAATCCCTAGTTCCCATAGCTGCACAGTGTCTTGTTTTCAGGTTAGCTCTAATACCATGTTAGTTTTTCAACATTAAACTAGCATTATTAGGATCTTTAAATGAGAGAATAACAAGCACAACAATTAAACATAAGAGACAATGAACATAGCTTTTTTCCTCAGGGAAACCATAAAGGAGAAAAACCCACAACTTCCTCAGAGATAGAATCAGCACCAAAATAGAAAAGCCCAAAACAGTAAGTGACCTCCCGACAGCAGTATCCTTCTTCTTGTCTAGCCCCAGTGTCTTCTCCTTCCTCAAATATGCGCTACACTTGAGTGTGTATAAGTTGTGTACTAAATAGAGACTCCACCTCTCTATTTATACTAATCTCGGCATAACTAAAACCCTACTAGGGCCGACCTCTACTAGGAGAGTCTAATAACCCTAGTGCCCCGGAACTATAGGAACTTTAATCTTTAGACAATTGGAGGGTTACCCATGATGACTTGACATGACTTGTTTACATAATAGATCCTCCCGATCGGAACATCGGGGCATGACAACATGACTCAATTACATAATAGATACATCCCGGAATAAACATCGGGGTACAAGACATAAGATACATAGATGAATACATTCCGAAGTTACAAATACATCAACACGCATGACAGCATAGACATCAATAGCAAGTTCAAATAGAGATCAATTAGGTGATTCCCTCGTAATGTGGAATTTGCATCTTCATCTCTTGTTGTTATCTCCTATGGTAAAATTTGCACTAGTAGCACCTTTGTTCCAATGTCTACTTCAACTGCTCTTTTCCATGCTCCTTCTTGCGATATCTTCGTGTCAAGGATTGCATTCGTTAGCGTCTGGAGTAGCTACAAAACCTAATGGAAATACCCAGTGACATGTTGTGTAACATTTTCCCATTTTTCATTTACCACATTGGTTATTGTGTCTATTAGCTTTCTTTTTTCTCGTCGGAGAGTCTAGTTGTTCCACTCCCCTCACCCTACTCAAACCCGTGCTTTGTCCACACTTCTTCCTATTGTTTATCAAGATCTGATTCTGTAGGCATCGTTGATGATGCTTCATCTTGCAATTGTTATTCCTCTTCTAACACCTTTGGTTCTTCTTTCTCTACTGGTCCATCTGTTGGTGGCCCCACTTCTAGGTCTGATAGTTGGTCTTCACTAACCAGAACCTTCCATTCTTCTGGCTATTATGCAACTATAGCGTCTAGATCTTCATTGATGATTTTACACTACATCGCCAGCCACTACTTTTGTTGATCTTCATTTGCTTGAATAAAAATGGCCTGATGCCCTATCAATAGCATTGCGACTCTCTAATACTTCTTCACTCCATCTTATGTTATGTGTGTAATCTTCACCGCTTATGTTTGTAGTACATCCAAATAGATGTAGAATTGGATGTTGTTTTTCATCTACCTCTCTTTGTCATTTAGTACCCATAAATTTTGGTAGCACATTGCACTACATAAATTGGAAACTTTAGAATCCATCCCTTGGTATAGCGATGGTTCCATCCAACTAACAAATGCAATTATTATCAGTAACCATGAATATGTAAATGGATTACCTGTCTCTTGTGCTAATACTACATCCTCCATTATCTCATTCAATAGGAAAATGAACGAGTTCATTTGTATGCCTGTTGTGTACTGTTTCTCATATGCAATGACCCATGATGTGCATTGGTTTGGTAGATACTTCTACACAATTTTGAACGTCTACAACTTTGTTGCGATCTAACCACCTACTCATTGATAGTGTCAATCACATATGCTCTAGTATCCTTCACCACCCCATATTTTTGCTTCAACTTCATAGGAATATTTGTGTCATTATCTTTCCCTTGGAAATATCTTATCAGATCTACCCCTACCTTGGGTAATCCTGTGATATGTAAAATTAAGTCGACTATGATTGGGGATTTGGTGTCCAACCATAAATAATCATCACGAAAGAAAGCCAGTAGTTTCTTTATGCATGCATTTATCTCCACTGATCTCCCAAAGTGTGGTATATGGATTATTGATAGAATTCCTTATCGTTTCAATCTTAGTGCCTACAGCGTTGGTTCCCTTGTAATTGGACCCCCTGGTCCATGCATTCTCTCCACATGTGTGTCTTTCATGAATTTGGGGTATGGCAAAATATCATGGTCATTGTACTGCAATTTTTGCAACTCTTGTACGATAGTTCTTGTAAGATGGGAGTCCCTTTGGTGTCGCCAACATCATGATGGTGTACTTAGCACTCTTACAAATTTGGGATCCCAGTTTTGCTTCCAACTTTGGTGGCACATAGTCAAGAATGATTTCTCTCGTCTCCACTATAGGCCCTAATTTACATCCTCTTACTATCAGCTTCTCCTCTGCAGTGGTCAATTTTCCCAATTCTCCTCTTATAGTTCCTGCCTATGTAGAGGTATAGGTCATTTTGGGTTTTCTTTGTGAATCTTCTGGTCAAGTTTTGCTTCTCTTATTCCTGGTTATCCACACGGTTGGGGACTCCATATTCGGTTGTCTTGGATCATTCTCACCATCTCCCTTGGTGACCTTTTTTTACTTGTGCTAAAAATGATATGCGCCATTGCAAATTTGTCGTTACTCATCTTTGTCACTCTTCCTTTTAACTCTTCCTCTGAGTCTACACAATGGGTGGAACCGTTCCCTTCAACCTTATTTTACAACCTATGATCATCTCATGCAAATGTATTCAAAGCACCATTTCCAAATACTCCATTGATTAACCAAATCCTCCACCGATTCAACAAATCCGTTCCACTTGTTCATCATTAAATGCAATTTTCTCCACTCATGTTGTCACTCTTCTTAGCGTAATTGCTTCATTAATTTCCTTATTTGACCAGCTTTCACCTCGTCATATGTCTACAAGCTTTAAATCTTGTCATGGTTCAACTTTTCTCGTCAATTTTCTTTCTGTTGACATACTTTTATCAAAATTTCTTCCCTCTTTTCACCTTTTTTTCTCTATTGTTATCATCGGTCTCATGCAAAGCTATCCTAATATGGATTTATATATCTTCCATTCCCTAGTTTCGGAAAAATTATTCCATCTATATTTATCAATTGTACCACACCTCCATCGGCAATGAAATGTATGACATAGGGACCAAGACAATGCATCTAAAGCTTACATGGGTGCTTTGTAAACTTGTTGTCATAGATAAGAACCATATCCCCTACATTGAAAATGTTTCATATTTACATGGCGATCATTCCATGCCTTTTATAAATCCTTTTTTACCTGTTAATGAAATCCTATCATAAATCGATTCTCTTCTAGTTGCAACAATTGCGCCAATATTTCCTTTATTTCTCCTTCATCGCTCATTCCTATTACTGCTTCTATATGCTAAAAAGGGACAATATACTCCATGGGAATCATAGCTTATTTTCCATAAACCAACTTTAATGGTTTCTAACCTATCAGTCATTTATATCATTCTGTAGGCCTAGAGAATCGCAAGGATTTTCAGATCACAATCTTCACGACCTATGTTACATACCTTAGTAAGGGTGTTCTCCAATATTTTGTTGAATTATTCAATTGCTCCATTTGCTTGTGGATGATATGGGGTCCTTATTTTATGTTGTATCAAGAATTATTTATTCATCACTCGGATTATCTGATTAACTAAATCAGTACCTTGATTGCTCATCAGTATCTTAGGACATCCAAATAAGGTAGCCACATTATCAAAAAGGAACCTTACTTCTCTCATAGTTTCTCAACCCTTTACCAGCGCTTCCTAAGCCCATCTTATTAAATAATAAGTCGCAATGAAGATTAATATTGCACCTATTATTTTTCCTGGTGGATTGATAGGTCCTACGTCTACTACCCACTCATCAAATGGTTGTAGCGCTATTTGAGGTACGAATGGCATCTCATCCCTACGCGATGGTTTTCCCGTTCTTTGACATACATCATAGCTTTTAGCATAATTTTTCACATCACCATGTACTATCAGCCACCATAACCTGCCTCTAAGTATCTTTCTAGTGGTTGAACGTCATACATAATGTCCTACTACAACGCCATCATGCGCATCTACCAATACTATTCCATGTTCATGCGGAAGAATATATCAATGAAG
The DNA here is from genome assembly GCA_001517045.1 of Pseudotsuga menziesii. Taxonomy (NCBI): domain Eukaryota; kingdom Viridiplantae; phylum Streptophyta; class Pinopsida; order Pinales; family Pinaceae; genus Pseudotsuga; species Pseudotsuga menziesii. The sequence goes on from LPNX011175911.1 coordinate 232,942, forward strand.
AATTTCATCTGGTCCCATTTTGTATAATTGTCCTATGATCAGTTGGAATTCATCGGCTCTAACAACCAGTTGTTTATTCTGACTGGTGGTAAACTCCTCATGGGATTTCCCTATCACCAAAAATTCAATAATTTGTTCGTAATGGTCATCAACCATTCTAACTCTAAATAGTTGTGCATAAGGCAATCCATCCTTGATTCTTCTTGGTTATTCTCCCTATTCTATTCTTGATAGATGATCGAGCCCTACATTTAAACATCTAGATTTCACGATGATTTCAAAGTCAAATTCTTGGAACATTAGCAACCGCTGACAAAAATTTACCCCCAACACATCCTTATTGACCAGATATTTCAATTCAAAATGGTCGTTAAACATCTTGAAGTGTCCTACCAAAAGATACTGGAAGCACTTGTGCAACGCATATACCATCACCAACCCTTCTATTTCTATCATAATATAGTTTTTCTCCTCAGTTGACAACTTTCAAGTCACTTACACGATTAGGTGCTTGATTGATCCTTCTCCTGGTTGGGTTAATATCAAACCCAGTGCTACTAACGAAGCATTAACATGGACATGAAACTTTTTTTTCCAATCCATAAAAACTAATATCAGTGTTTGTGACCTACTTTTTCTTTAATATGTTAAGACTCTTCTGGTCGCATTCGTCATTCCATTCAAACTTCACTTATTTTTTCAATAAATTTTCCATTGGCATAGTGATTGTTGCATATCCCCTTATAAACCTCTTGTAGTGTCTTGTGTGTCTTAATGTGCCCCACAATGTATTTACTGTCACTGGTGCAAGTAAGTCAACAATGATCACAATCTTGGCATGGTCGACCAACATGCTCTCCTTGCATACAATATGTACCAATAGGATTCCAAATGGTCCGTAAAAGATACATTTCTTCATATTTAGTGAAATTTGATGTTTTTTACACATTTCCAACACCAATCGAAGGTTTTTAGTATGGTGTTTTACCAATCCATGGACGGTCCAGTCATCCATATAGACCACTAAGAACTTATGAATGAAATATTTGAATGCAGCAACAACTAACCATGAAAAAATTGTGGGTGCATTCTTTAGACCAAATGGCATGATGCATCACTGTCTACTCAAAAATTCCCCATTCTGTCACAAAAGTGGTTTTGTGTTTATCCTCCTTTGCATTCCTTATCTGGTGATAGCCTAAAAATCCATCCCTGAATGAGTAGACTTCCTTTCCTCCTACTCCTTCCAGTACTTTGTGAGTAAATGGCGTGGGAAATGGATCATGAAGACTTGCATCATTTAATTTCCTTAGATCAACTCATATCTATATTTCCCTGGTATTTTTGTCTTGAATGACCATCGAGTTCATCCTTTCTGATTCTTTAATAGGATCGATAATATCTTTATCAAACATACATTCTAATTCATCCTTGACGCAGTCTTTCTATATAGGATTCTACCTATATGGTCTTTGCTTCACTCGTTTCACATCATGCTTTGGAGCAATCTTCATTTCGTCTAAGTCCCCTGAAATTCCTTTAATATCATAAACATTTTGTTGGGAACAAGTCATGAGACTCATACAATAGTTTGCTGACCTTCCCCATCATTGAATCATCCCAATAGTCTCCATTACTACCAAAATTTGGGTCTTTCATTCTCCCAATATTGACAGTCTTTATCTTCAATAGGTTCTTGAATTTGTCGAATGATATTTTTAGTGCTTCATTGTTGGGACTTCCTTCCCACTCTGAAATATAGACAAATATTGGATCATTCCCCTCATCAGGTTCTCCTAACACATTGTAACACTCCATCATCATCTGCGGTGTTGGTGTCTGTTGTGGGCCCGTCCGTAGTCCAGTTAGAACTATCTCCAACACATTGTTGTAGATGTCCTGTACCAGAATATGGATGAATGGATTTTCGTCCGTGAACCTAAAAGTATTGCTAAATCTAGTAGTCATTTATTTCCAATTTGTTGTTTCTTGTTGCAATTCTTCAGAAACATACCATCTTTGTGGTGTTTCATCTAGTGTGTGGATCAACACATGAACCCATTCCTCCTTTGGAATCAGTTTCCATGTTGTTTGACATGTTACCAAATGGTCATTTGGATTGTTTCTTCAATCATATTTGTTTCCTTGGTAGTGTTATTCCTCCCCAAATTGAACTTCCATCAATCATTGACATATTTTCCAGTTTTCTATCAATGTTTTGTGTGTATCCCACCATATTATCAAAGTATCCTTCATTGCTTTGTACAATTCCAACAAGTGTTTCAGTTCTGATACTCTATCTTCAAATTCCCCGATGAAGATTGCCAAGTTAGGTACTCTGTCATATGTTGGTATATTGGATACTTCTTTCGCTCTCCATATCAACGATTGAGTGATTTGTGTGCACTTCATAATTGATACTTTATCCAATTGGATTTTCCAATTTTCTAGCACTTCGTCAAAGTATGAATACGTTGAACTAATATGTCTCCATCCCATATCTCATTCAGCAGTGGGATTGATGTAGTCTTCGGATCTAATTTAAGCATTATCCCATCCTCCCATAGCTTCATCTTTTCTTATTTCGACATGTTGCTTTCCTTCGAGGCGATACAGAGGGGCCATGAACCTCGTGTCGTGATTCTAAAACGTCATTATCCTTTTCTTGAAATTGATAATGGCCAAGATTTCCATTTCCAAATCGATTCCCAACAATGCAGGTTATGGGTTGGTATTGTCAATGATCTCGATAACATCAAAATTTACATATGTCTCCAATCCTTCTACTTCGATCGATAGCTGAGGCACTCAATCAATCAGTGAAACTTTGACTTGATTTTCCAGATGAAGTTGTACTGGTGACCAAACTAGATTCAATTTCCCCATCATTTCCCCTGTCTTCTTGGTTAGGATTTTCACGTCCAATGCTAGATCCAAAATGACAAAATCTACAACATATTCACCAATATGGATATTCATTCCTATTTCCCTTCATGTTTTCTTGTTTTGCAACCATTTGAGTGGGAAACCTTGTCACGCTTCTTCTTGTCACATTTTGCATCATGATCCTTGGCTAATGTTAGACAACTTTATAAAAAAAAATTATGGTGCTAACCTTTCTTTGTGACCTTGGCTAGTTTGTCGAATCAAAACTCTATGACATCTCGTAAATTGGTAACTTACCATTATCCTTGATCAGTGCATATTCTGCTTCAAGGAAGGTTTTTTTAATGCTCCCACATCAAATTGAACTTTCTTTTGAGTTGTAGGTCAAACATTTAGAAATGGTCCATCACCTTCTATCGTATCTCCTCCTCTTGTTACAATGCTATTGGAGCAGGGTCTCGCAGCTACAGAAGAAGCTGCTAGTTTAGCAGAGAGATAAGTTTTGGCAGAAAGAAGATAAGACAGAGCTACGACGTCGTAGCACGTTTCTAGCTGCAGAGCAGAGCCGGAAACCATGACTTTTTAGATAGAGAAGTCAAGAAATAAAACAGTACCTAAGCGGCCGAGAAGAGAGAGCTCACCCACTGCATTGAAGGCAGCGGCGGAAGACAGGAGGGCTCAACGACCCTCATAAAGGAGAAGGAGCAACGACGCTGAAGCATTGAAGATGAAGGACAAAAAAGAGAAGTGGTGCATAGTACCCATGATCAGTGCCGGGAAGCATGGAAGACTGTAGAGAGCTGTGGTGTGATGGAAAGCGGCTACCTCAAGTACAGATATGGCCGACTGTCACTAGTTAGGGTTTTGGGTTACTGTTGGGACAGGCCCACAGTGTTGTAATGGTGAGACCTTCAGGCTGCCTATAAAGGGATATATTTTGTATTGTAAAAGGGTTGGTCAGTTAGTTGGTTCATTCAGTTGTTAGTAGTGTTTTGCATACTATTAGACTGTTGTAAAAGCCTAGCTCTGGTTCTGTTATTAGCGGTAGCAATCTTACTATAACTAGTAGCTGGCTTATAGAGTATGCATGTAATGATCCATAGGGATTGACAGAGAGGGAAGAGTATATTGTAGGAGAGTAGTATATAGAGAAAAGAGATCTAAGAGAGAAGATCTTGAGCTGCATTTGCGGTGCAGCAGAACTGTGTTTTACCTTCCCCTGAGCTATAAGAAAAACACAGTTCTGTGGACATAACTTCCATCCTGGAGGTGAACCATGTTAAAATCAAGTGTTATGCGATTGGATTATTTTTTATGTTTACTTATGCATTTCTCAGTCATTTCATGGACTTTGTTTACAGTTTAATGAATGAATGTGTTAATCAGTTCACAACAATATAGAAGGATAAACATAAGTCAAAGTCTTTGGCATGTTGTATATGGTTCATTTATGCTTTGCGTGAAACAGTCACTATTGCAGTATTGAATAGCCTTGTATGTTAAGTCTTGCATGTCGACACGAGCAATGCTAAGTGCGCTAAACCACGGAGGCAGGATATCACAGAGAGGTGATACCGCACCGGAATAGGAGCTGCGGTGCGCGATACCACACCGGAAGAGGAGCTGCGGTGCGCGATACCGCTGGTTGAGGACTTAGCGTTGGGTAATAGCTGCGTGTGGCATGGTGTGCGGCGATGCGATAAGGCCGGAGATATCGCGAGTTAGGGAAAGTGCGCGACATAGAGGAGGACCGCATGGTGGTATAAAGGAATATCTCATGGCTAGAAGATCTGTGAGATGAGGAGATCATGTGACACAAGCAGAAGGTCATGCGATGCGCAGAGAAAGAGACCCCGCAGCTAGAAGAGTTGCGAGTCGCAAGTAGGATCGCCATAGAACCTGGTCCAAGACACTTGAGTCCTTGGCCAACCCATTAGAGTCACTTCGGGTGAGACTTCAGGCCGCTTTGCGGTCTATCGCCGAAAGGGCCAGTGAGCTAGGGGTGTTTTTGGTTGATTATAGTAAACCCGGGTCTGCCCATAGCAGCTAACAAATGGTTCCATTGCCAGTTTTGAACAACTGAGCGCTAATGTTCTGTTGGCATCCCACTAGAGAAGATTTTCACGAGTGGCTGGATTCAAACATAAGGTATTTTGCCAAGAAAGACAATCGGAGCCCTAAACTGAGCACAGAGGACTGGTTACAAAAGCATATCACTTCAGATATACACGCGATTTTTTTTGTAACCTATGGAAATGAGCTTTATGACTGGTTATCAAAGTTGACAGACAGGAACATATTCAAGAAGAAAAGAAACATTGTCTGGACACCAGAGCTGATTCAGACTGTGCAGAGACTCGACAATCCCATTACGAGAGCAGTGGACTTCTGGCTTGCGATTGTGCTAGGAGGATTCGTCACAGAATTTGCAGTTGACTAGAGAAAAAGATTCAGCAAGACTGAGCGGTACTTCTTCAAAGGATATCGTGGTAAGTACCTAAAATCTCTAAACTTGTCCATTAAGATGATGCTACATGAAAAAGGAGTAATGGACATGATTTCAGATGAATAAGTAAAGATAGTAATGTCACAAGAGTTTGAAAGTGATTTTGATGACATTGGACGAACACGTAGTGGCAAGAAATATAAAGTAGCTTTCGGCTCTCCTGTATTTGGAGATAGTTCAGACAATATTAGGAAACCGATTCCTAGTACCATAGAAGAACCAGAGGGGGGTATCCCTTACCAGCCCTATACCCCACAAAAACAGACCAGGACTCAGAGTAATCCCGCAGGTACTCCATCCAGTAGCTCACAGATAGTACCTACTACCGCTACATCACCTTCACCTACACCACTGAGTGGTACTAATCCAGTCAATCAGAACCTACCGCAGAGAAATAGAATGGGAGATGATATGAAGCTACCTACCTTCAAGGGTACAGGAGTAGAGGACCTGGAATAGCATTGGTTTCTATGTGAAGCCATGTGGACCATTAAAAAAATCAATGACGATAACCTTAAACTTGTACAGTTGGTCACCACGCTCAGAGATCGAGCTTTAACATGGTACATAAAGTATACCACAGTACCCAAGACACTTGCCCAGGTCAAGAACGCCATGATTAAAGAGTTCAAGAAACCTAAGTCTGAGTCTCAGTGCATAGCAGAGCTCAAGGATATTAAGCAGCTACCATCAGAATCAGTATGGGACTTTGACCAGAAATTCAAAGCTCTTATAGACCAAGTAAGCTTTGAGTTTGCACCGGAGCAACATAAGGAATGGTTTATTACAACGCTGCTCCCTCACATCAGATTGCCACTAATGCAGCAGAAACTCCAGACACAGGATGACGCATTGGAGATGGCGATGAAGCTAGAAGCTTCACCTTTAGTAGAAACCAGTGCAGGCATGACAACTCTATAGAACCAGTTGGCCAACCTCACGTTACAGATACACTAACTTAAGAAAGGAAAAGAGGTTATGCAAGACATATGGTGCTTACGATGTAAAGAAGAGGGTCATACCAAAGACAACTGTCCAGTCTTTGCAAAATATTTAGCGTTAGGGGCTCCTAACCCCTTACCATGAATGCAAGGGCCATGGTGTGAAATATGAAAAACACAAGGACATCCGCCTCATCAATGCCCTTTGCTTCAGAAGTATGTACAAACACCTAAGAACCTATACTGTGTCTTCTGCAACTCTGTCGAACATGATGAACAGGATTGCTGAGCCTATGATCTCATGTTAGATAGAAAACATGACGTATACAGAGTCCAGTTAGAAACACAGGGTCCGGCAGCAGGACCACAGCCTGATCCGACTTATGGTGGCCGTGGAGGAGGATTCAAAGGACAAGGCCATGGAGGAGGCTTTGCATGAGGAGAAGGCTTCAGCAGAGGAGAAGGTTTTGGCTGTGGTCACGGACCAATCACTTGTTATAACTACGGAATTGTAGGACACTATGCTAGCGACTGTCAGAGCCCCACCACCACTTGTAACTACTGCAAATCTTATGATCATACCATAGAGGAGTGTCCTACCTTGATATCTAAGATCAAAGACCCTAAGCTAGCAGTACACCAGAACATCCAGCTTATTGCTACTGACCAGGCAGAACCAGAACCAAGAGTCAATATTGTGACTCGTAGCGGTGTTTCTACTAGTAGGACATCGCAGGAGACCGAAAAGAACACAAGTCAGGAGTGGGTGTGCAGAGCTCCTAGTAAAGCAACAACACTCGACCTACAGAAGAATAAAGAAACATTTCATGAAGCCAAGGCTTCCTTTGATGAACCTATGCAATCAGGATTGTAGGTACCACCGTCTAGGGGTGTACAGTAGCAAGCACCTTGTGGCGACAGCCCTGAATAGATACCGTAGGCTACCACATCGGGAAGATACGACGAGGATGAATCGACAGGAAGTGTACAATCCTTCCTGCGCAGTTGCTTGAAACTTGTGAGAAATTAAAAATCTATCGACGAGATACAGGGCATCATAGATCAGTGTCAGCAACCTTCTCTCTCAGGCAGTGCACACCATGCTGTTCACAATATTACAGGACATACAAGGACCGGAAGAGAGATGAAGCTCACAGCACAGATTGGAGAGTTTGAAATGGACGAAGTCATATTAGATCTAAGATCAGAGGTGAATGTTCTAACTAAGAAGACATGGGAACAGATGGGTAGCCCTCAGTTAGTCAGATCGCCTATCCACCTGAGATTAGATAATCAGCAGTGAGTATCACCATTGGGTCGACTGCTGCAGGTGCCAGTTGACATTGATGGAGTTCGCAGTTTTGTAGGCTTCGAGGTTATAGAAATCATTGGCGATAGTCGACCGTATCTAGCATTATTAAGAATCGATTGGGTGATCGGTAGCAAGGCTATCATTGACCTAAAAAGAAGACAAATGACCTTTGAGGATGCGCAGATCCAGGTCATCACGCCGTTGGATCCTCACCAAGGTCCTAGATACATTGAACCTATCCGAGCAGAGGAGGAGGCACATAACATGGATAGTCTCTACTAGATGACTGCGAACCAGAACGACTACATTAATCAAACCGCAGAAGGGAACATTAGTTGGCGATGCGACAGTTCATGTGCATCGGATTCTGATGTTGGTCTAGAGAACTAGTAGAACAGACTTTATGAAGTCTCAGCGTGCAGATGTGCATTTATGAGTAAGTCACTGCGATGGATTGGTGCAAAGATCACTGAGATTCCATCATATCATGGTCTGACAGATATTCAGGACTTCCTTGAGTAGTTTGAGCAATAGATTCCTTACGAGCAGAGGAGCGCAGCTATGGACCTTATAGTACGAGCCACACCTGCAAGATGGTGGTATGTGCATAAAGAGAATATTGCATCATGGGATGATATTAAAAGACTGATGGTGATCAGATTTTCTATCGATAGAGAGTATGTCCAGTAGAAGTACACAGGAGAAACTGATCCCAGGGCACACATTCAGACATGTGAACAGAACTGGTAGGACATTCTTGAGGATGAATGGGTTCACAGATTCATTCACACATTGGACACAGTTCCAAGGAACTGGTACACAAAGACCGAGTTGCGCAAGGGGACGACCACATGGTCACTTATGACAGACAGTTTCCTACTCACCTTCGCATTTGAATCAGAACATCCAAGTGTTGCTCAGGCCTTAGACATAATCAAGATCAAGATATTTGAGGACTGTACCATCTCAGTGCAGGTTCAACTTGAGTGGGCCATCCAGTTGCAAGCCGCGCTAGAGTGCCATAATTTCGCAGCAAAGTCAGATAATGAAGATAAGGATGAGGATGAGGATCCTCACAAAACCAACATTCCGGAGTCAGAAGGGAATCGCGATGTTGGGGGACCACAGTTAGAGATTCCAGCAATCACCGAACCCATCAAGAATAAAAAGATCAATATTGGCACAGACACAAAACCTAAGTTTGCCTCTATTAGAGACTATTGGAACGATGAAACAATCGGACGGATTGCAGATTTGTTACATGACTATTGGAACGATGAAACAGTCGGACGGATTGCAGATTTGTTACATGACTATCAGGACCTATTTCCCACTAAGTTCACAGAGATGAAGGGAATAGTTGGAGACCTGGGAGTTATGAGGATACCATTGAAGGAGGATGCTAGACCAGTCAAGCAGTGCCCATATAGATTGAATCCACGCTACAAAGAAAAAGTAAAGGACGAAATCGATAAGATGCTAGCAGCAGGCATCATTGAGCTGGTAGAAGAAAGCGAATGGGTTAGCCCCATGGTCGTACAAGAAAAGAAAACAAAAGGAGACATCAGGATCTGTGTCGATCTATGCAAGCTCAACGATGCATCGCTTCACGATCCATTTTCGACACCATTCACTGATGAGGTATTAGAAAACATGGGAGGACAGGAGGTCTACTCCTTCACTGATGGATTTTCAGGCTACCATCAGATCAGAATACATCCAGAAGATCGATCCAAGACCACCTTTGCAACAGAATGGGGCTTGTTCCAGTATACGGTAATGCCCTTTGGTCTTAAGAATGCACCAGCTATATTTTCTAGAGTAGTAGTTGCTGTATTTAAAGAATACATTCATAAATTCTTAGAAGTATATTTTGATGATTGAACTGTATTTGGACTAATCGACAAGCATATAGGAGACTTAAGACTGATGTTAGAGAAATGTAGGCAGTACCAGATTTCTCTAAACTTGAAGAAATGTATATTTTGTGCACCATTTGGTATTTTGTTGGGTCACATTGTTTGCAGACAAGGCTTGATGGTAGATCCCACGAAGATCACCATCATTGTAAACCTTCCAGCACCCAACTCAGTCAAGCAACTGAGGACAGTACTTGGTCATACTGGGTACTATAGAAAGATCATCAAGAGCAAATCACAGAGATAGTCGATAAGGCTGAACAGAAAATGAAGGAGTTCACTACCACCAGAGAGGAAACTGACGCAACAAAAGACGCCAGTATTAATCAATATTTTCTTGACTCGGCACAAGAGCGTATCGAAGTGATGGAGAAGGAAGTCATAGGACTTCAAGATAGGTTGTAGAGGACTTCGTAAAAAGCCAAGGAAAAGCTACAGTAGGAGAAGCTCGCTGGAAGTGGCTCGAGGACGAGCCACAAGTAAGTGTTAGGGGACTGTTGGAGCAGGGTCCCGCAGCTACAGAAGAAGCTTCTAGTTTAGTGGAGAGATAAGTTTTGGTGAAAAGAAGATAAGACAGAGCTACGACACTGTAGCACGTTTCTAGTTGTAGAGCAGAGCTGGAAACCATGACTTTTTAGATAGAGAAGTCAAGAAAGGAAATGGTACCTGAGCGACCAAAAAGAGAGAGCTCACCCACTACATTGAAGGCAATGGCGAAAGACAAGAGGGCTCAGTGACCCTTATAAAGGAGAAGGAGCAACGAGGCTGAAGCATTAAAGATGAAGGACAGAAAAGAGAAGCGGTGCATAGTACCCATGATCAGTACCGAGAAGCATGGAAGACTGTAGATAGCTGTGGTGTAACGGAAAGCAGCTACCTCAAGTACAGATATGGCCGACTGTCACTAGTTAGGGTTTTGGGTTACTGTTGGGACAGGCCCATAGTGTTGTAATGGCGAGACCTTCGGGCTGCCTATAAAGGGATATATTTTGTATTGTAAAAGGGTTGGTTAGTCAGTTGGTTCATTCAGTTGTTAGTAGTGTTTTGCATACTATTAGACTGTTGTAAAATCCTAGCTCTAGTTCTGTTATTAGCGGTAGCAATCTTACTGTAACCAGTAGCTGGCTTATAGAGTATGCATGTAACGATCCACAAGGATCGACAGAGAGGGAAGAGTATATTGTAGGAGAGTAGTATAGAGAGAAAAGAGATCTAAGAAAGAAGATCTTGAGCTGCATATGCAGTGCAGCAAAACTGTGTTTTACCTTCCCCTGAGCTATAAGAAAAACACAGTTCTGTGGACGTAACATCCATCCTGGAGGTGAACCACGTTAAAATAAAGTGTTATGCGATTGGATTATTTGTTATGTTTAATTATGCATTTCTCAGTCATTTCATGGACTTTGTTTATAGTTTAATGAATGAATGTGTTAATCAGTTCACAGCAATATAGAAGGATAAACATAAGTCAAAGTCTTTGGCATGTTGTATATGGTTCATTTATGCTTTGCATGAAACAGTCACTATTACAGTATCGAATAGCCTTGTATGTTAAGTCTTGCACGTCGACATGAGCAACGCTAAGTGCGCTAAACTGCAGAGGTAGGATATCACAGAGAGGTGATACCGCACCGGCAGAGGAGCTGCAGTGCGTGATACTGTCGGTTGAGGACTTAGCGTTGGGTAGGAGCTGCGTGTCGCACGATGCGCGGTGATGCGATAAGGCCGGAGATATCGCGAGTAAGGGAAAGTGCGTGACATAGAGGAGGACCGCACGGTGGTATAAAGGAATATCTCACGGCTAGAAGATCTGCGAGACGAGGGGATCGCGCGACGTGAGTAGAAGGTCATGTGACGCGCAGAGAAAGAGACCCCGCAGCTAGAAGAGCTGCGAGTTGCAACTAGGATCGCCACAGAACCTGGTCCAAGACACTTGAGTCCTTGGCCAACCCATTAGAGTCACTTCGAGTGAGACTTCAAGCCGCTTTGCGATCTGTCGCCGAAAGGGCCAGTGAGCTAGGGGTGTTGTTGGTTGATTATAGTAAACCCGGGTCTGCCCATAGCAGCCAACAAATGCAACATGTGTTCATTGAATCCTTTGTTCATTTGATATATTCTGCACATGTGTGCCTAGATTCTGATTCTAATTTGTATTCTTATTCGGTTTCGGTTGTGGTGCATTGTTAGATTCCCTTTTCACAATTAGTTGTGGGAATTCTTTGACAATTTGATCATCCGCACTACAATAAGTACATTGTGATTATTTATTCAGACAATCCCTCTAATAGGGTCGTAACACTCCATAATTATAGTAGGTAATTGTTCCTCGACCTCATCCAAAAGTTCCTCCATGAAATCCTTCTCAGAATCCTCCTTGTTGTTGATATGGTGACTGACTGTACTATGGTTGGTTGAATTATTTTTGTGTTTTATTGTTGTTTGGTTGTGATTGATTATACTATGGTTGTGGTTGATTGTATTGCGGTTGTGGCTGAGGTATATTTGTTGGTCATTTCTCTTCTCCTTTCATAAATTATGTATCCATAATTCTTTCTTGGAGAAAATCATAAGCTCTGCAATCCTTTTTTTCATGACCAACCAACCAACAAAAGTTACAGAAAAGATTATCCAATTTTGATACAACCTTCTGTAACTATACACAATCCTCTGACCAATGTCCTTTTTTTGACAAATTTGGCACCAAGGAATTCCTTCTTGACTCAGTGGATTCAGTTCCCCCAACTGCAAGTATTCTTGAAAGTCAGTACACTATCACTGATCCTTATGATTTATTTCATACCGACATTGACTACACCATATCTCTTCATGGACCTATTTTCCCTTCTTAATATCTTGCAGTTGGATAGTAAGGTTCACCGACTATGACTAGATCTGGCTTATGCCAATTCCTATTTCATCAACTAGTGAAGCCTCCAGCTTCATAATGATTTACAAGGCTTCTGCTTGGGATGTGATCTTATGTTGCATCAATAGCATGTGGATGTGGGGCACCATGGCTACAATGAACCATTATTTATGATGTACATCACTCATTTTGAAGCTAACCTTGGCCATCAGAGTTTTAAATCGGTGCTCGAAATCCCACACCAACTCATTGGGGAATTGCTTTATTTCCTTTAGTTATGTAATATACTGCGATTCCAATTTTGGTTTTTCAAATTCCTCGGTCATTCTAATCCTGATTTGTGCTTGTGTCTTCTATCGATTTCTTGTAGGTACTTCCACAAATTTCATATACTATTCCAACACCCAACCCCAAAAGGTCGTCACCAGTTGTCCTTTCTTGATATCATAATCTTGTACTTGTTTCACTACCCATACTGCTTCAAACAAGAACCAATACTATTTGGGATCCTCAGTCTCGTTACCCTAAAACAAGGGTAGATTTTCATTGTCACCTTCCATGCTGGGTTTTTTCCCAATATTTTTCAATACGCTAATATTACCATTTTCTTGATACGCAAAACAACACTGTGAAGAACTCATGTTTCTTCCTTCTAAGTTTGGCAGGGTGCATAGAGTTGTAAGTACATTGTAGCTTTGGGTCGGTCCTTCCTTCGATTAAGGGGTATCCTGTTCTTTTCCTTCATCATTGTAGGGTCGTTTATCCTCTTGTGGTCCATGTTAACCTGAAAATCCCCCACATAACTCTCAATGGCCTACACCACCCAAGGACACCATCTCACAACCCCCATTTCACTCCATAAGACCTTCCATTTGACCCCCACACCTCCAAAAGAACCCAAGGATGAAGAAAAGGGCTAAAAACCCCCAAAAGGAGCCCAAAATAGCCCCCTAAGAGATAAAGCCCTCAAAAAGGAGCTAAAACCCTAAAAGGGGCTAAAGTTAGGGTGGAAGGGGCTAAAGGCCCAAGAAAGGGGCTAAAGCCCTGACCAAGGGCTTAAAACCCTAAAATCCCTTGGAAAAACTATAAAAGGAGGGTGGGGGGTCACTCTCAAAACACTCCTCCCTTCCCTATTGTTATGCTGCCCGTGGATGCTTTGAGACCTTTGTCTCTCAAACCACCCACACTCCCTCTCCTCCATATCCATCCCATCAAGCCATTGCTTCCCAACCAAGAGAGAGGTGCTCCCATGAGCTAGGGCATGGTGGCCCATTTCCACCCAAGTGAGGTATAACATTTCTTTTCATGTTTGTTTAGTTGTTTTTGCTTTCTAACTGTTATTTTTATTTGCAAGTTCTATTGTTGACATTGTTTGCAGGTTTTCCATTGTAGTAGCTTAGGTTTCTTGCAGGTTTCAAGGAGGCAAAACCCTAACCTATTTTCTGCAAAGGCGTTCATAAGGGCTTCATATCCCTCTTTCTTTTCTATTATTAGCTCATATTTTAGTCTAGTTTTAGTTTTATGTTACTAGATTAGATTAGTTTATTTTACTGTTCTATTTATGCTATTTTCCCTTTCATTTTTTCCAGTTTTCTAAGAGTAGGAACCTAACCTTGTGCCCTATAGGCACAAGGGAGCCATTCTTGCTCCTACAGTGAGGAGAAATCCTCACTACAGCTTTGGAGAACATACTAGGGACAAACCATGCTTGCACCCTTTGCGGCTTGTATGGACATTACTCCCACCATTGCCAAGACTTACCCAAGTTTCGAATGGCTCTTGCTAACCTCCGTCACCATTCCCTTGATTTTGAGATCACCTTGATCAAAGAATTTCACCCACCACCATCTTCTTCAGACACCATGTCCATATACATGATGTCGAGTTCCACTGACCCGCTCATCTCCACCAACGGTCCATCAGATCTATCACTTCGTTGCTTCAACAACAATGAGGAGATACTTGAAGCTCTAACCACCCCATAATACCCATGGGATGACATGCACCATCGCTCATTCTTCCTCCCTGAAGAGCTTGATCTATTAACCCAAAAATCCCCCACATAGCTCTCAATGGCCTACACCACCCAAGGACACCATCTCACAACCCCCATTTCACTCCATAAGACATTCCATTTGACCCCCACACCTCCAAAAGAGCCCAAGGATGAAGAAAAGGGATAAAAACCCCAAAAAGGAGCCCAAAATAGCCCCCTAGGAGCTAAAGCCCTCAAAAAGGGGCTAAAACCCTAAACGGGGCTAAAGTTAGGGAGGAAGGGGCTAAAGGCCCAAAAAAGGGGCTAAAGCCTTGACCAAGGGCTTAAAACCCTAAAATCCCTTGGAAAAACTATAAAATGAGGATGGGGGTCACTCTCATAACACTCCTCCCTTTCCTATTGTTATGCTGCCCATGGATGCTTTGAGACCTTTGTCTCTCAACCCACCCACACTTCCTCTCCTCCATATCCATCCCATCAAGCCATTGCTTCCCAACCAAGAGAGAGGTGCTCCCATGAGCTAGGGCATGGTGGCTCATTTCCACCCAAGTGAGGTATAACATTTATTTTCATGTTTGTTTAATTGTTTCAAACTGTTATTTTTATTTGCAAGTTCTATTGTTGACATTGTTTGGAGGTTTGCCATTGTAGTAGTTTAGGTTTCTTGCAGGTTTCAAGAAGGCAGAACCCTAAACCATTTTCTATAGAGGGGTTCACAAGGGCTTCATCTCCCTCTTTCTTTTCTGTTATTAGCTCATAGTTTATTCTAGTTTTAGTTTTCTTTTACTAGATTAGCTTAGTTTATTTTACTGTTCTGTTTATGCTATTTTCCCTTTTGTTTTTTCCTGTTTTCTAAGAGTAGGAACCTGCCCTTGTGCCCTATAGGCTCAAGGGAGCCATTCTTTCTCCTGTAGTGAGGAGAAATCCTCACTACAGCTTTGGCGACCATACCAAGTCTATCCCATAGGATCCCTGGTCCAAAAATTTCAAGTTTTCAAGTTTTTTCAATTTTACCCTAGTTTTCAGAAATCTTATGTTAGATCTGTCTTAAATCTTGTTTATTTCTTGTTTTAGTCAGTGTTGAATCCTCTTCTAGGCCAAGTCTGACCCTACCTCAGCAAAAAACCCCTTTCCAGAGCAGGGCGCTGTTATCAGAGAAAAAGGTGAGACTGGGGCGCTCTTAATGAGAAAATAGGTGCACCCAAGGTGCATTTAATTCCTAGATAAGCGTGACTTCAACCCAGAAGCTCAGGTTGCAGCTTTTTTCACATTATGTGCGACCCCCTCGCTCATTTCTGGAAAAATATTGTGGCCTCCTCACTAGATTTGGTCAGAAATGTGCGGCCTGTCCCACAGAAGTTGAATTTAAGTTTAATTGACTGTAATTTTCAATTTCAAAGGACTGTTAGTGTGGCCCAGCCGCCTCTGTCCACCATTGCAGGTCTTTTTCAGTTCCAGTTTTTATTTTCTGCAAATCAATCCATGAACAATGTGAAAATGTTAAATCAATCATTAAGGCTTAATAAAATGAACTAGTCTAACTAAAAATAACTTTAAAATACCATCTTGCTGCCCCCTTCCTCCTCTACCCAGTCATCACCCTCTAGGGTATTCTGGGATACGACGAAGGGTAAGATCATATAGATCTAGGCACTCCTAAAACCGAATGACCTGGAAGGTAGAGGGGGTAGAGAAGGAGGGATTCTCATGGTGCTAAGCGTCCTCCCTGTTGACCAACCTAGCACCCGAGAGGTGACTTGAGGATCTACATAAGGACTTAGTCCCATTGTGTTGAGAATCCAACACCTTCTCTTGGTTTGAAGAAGAATATCACTAAGAGGTAGGCATTTAGTTAGGCCAGCAATCCAGGGTTAATCACTGTACTTGCTTGCAAATTTCTATTTATGTTTGCATATAAAACCATGATGTGAACTCTACCATGAATTCATAAACCATATTACAACAAACAAATACTAGAACAAACAAGCAAACCAACACACCATACCAAATAATTAACCCAACTCAGTTCATGATGCTGAGTAAGCCTTAAAATTTATCAAATTTACACTAATTTCAATCAATTCTATAGTCTTTGAGGACATAAGTCCCTGACTACTTCAACTCTGGGAAGTACTTGGGATTTGCCCAAAAACTCATTCTGAGGAGTACCATAGGAACCCCAAAGTAGCTTGCCGCTGAGAGGAATTGCCAAGCGAAACGGGCAACGACCCCTTCCGATTGAGTAGAAGAACCCATGAGGAACAATCCAAGCGTTGTCTTCTAGCAGTCTTGGTGGACAAGAGACCAACTTCAGCCAATAGGAATCCATTGAAACCAAGGTCCAAATCTCATACCCACCAGTTTCATACACAAAAGCGAACACAATTGATCCTCCACAACTTTCCTCATTCCTAAGAGGCGAACCACCACCATTTGGATCACTTGATAGGCACTGTCGAAGCCACTCTCAGTGATCCCCCACACCATCCGAGGTCCACATAGCCTCTGATTCTGATTTAGACCCATATTAGTCTAAACCAGACCTCCACACCGCACCATTAAGCCCCATGGCTAGTGAAAACCCGAATCCATTTTTTGGCCTAACCTTAGCAAGTGGACCCATGTCCACATCACAACTTGGCAAGTGGTCCAAGCACAGTCATGCAGACTGTCATTAGCCAATTGCCACCACCCATAGTGACCATCCAAGCTGGCCCAGTGGTAACACATGGGGGCAGTGGCCCCTCCACACACACCGCCCCTCCGGCCACACTGGGGGGAAGTGCACCATCCACCTACATGGCCCCTACTATCGTACATGGGGGAAATGCTCCTACTACCCATACCACCCCCCAGACAGCACTTGGGGGCGTTGGCCCATCCGCAATGGTGCCACCACAAGTACCCCCATCCATGCAGATGAATTATGCACATGCAAACCCCACCCCCATTGCAGCCCCATCCCACATCAACTTGGGGTAAAATATTCCCTTCATGGCTCATATGAACTTGCTTGACTTGGATAAATTAACAAACGACCCCATCTGCCACCAAGCTTTGTGGCCACCCATGCCAACTAAGCTGCCATCAAACATCCCAAAGTTTGAAGGAAAAGCTGGGGAATGTCCCCAAAATCACATAATGACATTCCATCTATGGTTCTCATCCAACAGCATCGTAGATGACTCCATCAGGCTAAGGCTGTTCCAACGCACCCTTACAGGTGTCGTGGCCAAATGGTACATTGAGCTGCCACAAACCAAGTACCTCGACTGGAAATCCCTAGCCTTCATGTTCCTACATTATTTTCAAATCCCTGTTAGATATGACAAGGGGGTGGAGATCCTGTTATCCTATCACCAAAGCACTGCCACTCACATAACTTACCATATCCATGAGTGGCAGCGACGCCGTAGCTTATGCAAAATCCAACTAGTTGATAGGATCTTCTTGGATTGGTTCCTTAATACTTTTCTCCCACCCATTGCAAAGGACATCGCATCTGAACATCCCCAATCTGAAGAAGAGGCCATACTGAAGGCCCATCAATTTGAATTGATCTACTCTCAGTCTGGATACTTGTACACTGTCATTCCAGATGCTCCCCGTCCAAGTACCTCCTATCGGGATGCACTGGGGGCATCTCATGCTGTGGACGACATCATAGGGTCAGTCTCCCAACAACCATGGCCTCAATCGACACCACCTACCATTGCAACACAACCAAGCAACATTGCTAATGTTTCTTACCAAAACCAAGCTCTAGACTATGCTAGAATGATGTCCCAGTCTGGAGCAACAACCTCTTATGCACAACCTGTGCCACCACAGTAGGCTCAGGCCATGGCTTTGCCAACACAATAGTATGTTGGGCAAATTCCCACATTTGGGGCACCACCACCCCTACAAATATACTATGCACCACCAATGCAATAAGTTCAAGCCCCCACCCCCACTCCACCCGCTCCGTTGGGACAAGTGTTCGCATAACAAAACCATCCCAACCAGCTTGCCCCCAACAATCAACAAGGGAAAGCTAGAAACAATCAGCCCTGCAGCCAAGGAAATAACCAACCACAGGGAGGCGGTCAACAACCGAACCCTCCCAATAATGTTGCGGCTAACCGGCCAGCCCAAAACCCCCCATGATAGAATGCACCAAGACACAATGCTCCATTGCACACAAACCAACCTTGTACACTCTGTGATGTTTATGGGAATTACACATTTGAGTGTCCCCTCATGGCTCACGCTAAGCAAGCCATTCAAAATGAGGCCCAACAGGCTGCCAATGCTCCCAATCAAGCCCAACCCAACCAGGCACCACAAGGACCTCCTCCCATGGTGCTTCAAAACCCACTACCAGTCCAAGGATTGGTGGCAATTGCTCCCCCTCCCCACACCAATCACAATGCTTTGGGGGCACTACCCACGGCTGAAACAGGTGTTCACCACCTGCTGGCCATGAACACTGAAGAGGTCAACTTACAGACTAGACAAAATTAGTATGGTACCACCACCAAACTTGCCGACTCATCAGCAGCATCCATGTCTAAGACGACCAACCTAAATCTCCAGTTACCCTCGGTCATGTGCCCCCCAATATGTAGAATTTCCAATAATGCCACAGCTAGAGCTGCAGTCAGCTATAGCATTGTGGATGATTTGGCCCAAATGCCAACCGCCATGTCCACTCTTGAGGTACTTAAAATGTTCCCAATGCAGCAGAAAGCCTTACTAGCCACTCTAGGGGCAGTAGACCCCTCCGACTCCAAGTTAATCACGTTTGACATAGAGAATAGAGAGCCATGCATGCCCTCCACTATCACCTTCCAAATCTTGGTGTCCATCTGGAACTTGGTTGTGCACCGATGCATAGTGGATGAGGGGGCATCCACATGCATCATGTCTACCTTAGATTGGTAGAAGCTTGGATCACCGATTCTGCAACCGTCCTCGACGACTCTGCGGGCTTATGATGGACATCCCACTAAATCCCAAGGAATCCTCCCCCATGTCCCCATCACGTTAGTCATGAAGATAGTCTTGATTGACATCGAATTTGTCAATGCTCAACTAGACTACAACCTCCTCCTCAGAAGGAGTTACATGTACGCCATGCGAGCCATCGTGTCAACTATCTTTCACCTCATGATGTTCCCCCACAAAGGGAAGATTGTGATTGTTGAGCAGCTCACCTACCATGATCCATAAGGTTTAACAACACCTGCTAACGTTATCCCTACCATCACCACCACTGTGCCGCAAGGGACGACCATACATGCTAACATCATCCCTGCAACCAACACTGCGGTTGAAAACACACCAGCCTCCCCACCATTGAATGTGGGCCCTGGGTTGTTTACGGATCCCACCATGACGGCTCCTTTCCTGTTGGTGTCACCACTACTGACACAAAAGCAAACTATGGACTTGTGCATGGTCTCATCAAGCAACGTTGCACCCAAATAGAAACCACAGCCGCAGCCCCAACCACAAACACAACATCATCCATAACCGCAATGCCAATAGCAGCCGCAATGCCAACATCAGCCGCAATATCATCCCTAGCCATAGCACTATGCACAGCCGCAACCACAACCACATCCCGACATGCAACCAAATGGGAGTTATGTGGGATCATCTCTGGTCCATACAATTCCCTTCCTCTTTCCCCCACCTGGTGTCATAAGCAAGCCAGTCATGGCCACCTTAAGCCCACCCAACTTTACGTTGGGGATCCCAGTGTGGTATCTCGATCCACCAGCTCAACCATCAATGCCCTAGGTTGTGTTAACCCTAATGCAACCTATTGCGGTTGAGTCTCACCCTCCACCAAGTCTGCAAAAGCCAACCGCCGCACCCGTACCTGCACTGCCCCAACCCAAAAGGGCTAGGGGAAAGAACACCAAAGCCACCGCAGAATGACGACAAGTCCCACCTTGTGCCATCTGCAAACAACAAGGCCATCCAACTCAAAATTTCCCTGAAATCCCAGTGATCTGTGCATATCTAGATGCCATGGATACAAATGAAAACATCCTCATGGTTGAACTCCCAACCGCACCAGTAGTAAAGAACAAGGCATTGAGGACAAACCATGCTTGTGCCCTTTGTAGCTTGTATGGACATTACTCCCACCATTGCCAAGACCTACCCAAGTTTTGAATGGCTCTCGCTGACCTCCGTCACCATTCCCTTGAGTTTGAGATCACCTTGATCGAAGAAGTTCACCCACCACCACCTTCTTCAGACACCATGTCCATCTACATGATGTCCAGTTCCACGACCCACTCATCTGCATCGATAGTCCATCAGATCTATCAATTCATTGCTTCAACAATGATGAGGAGATACTTGAAGCTCTGATCACCCTGGAATACCCATGGGACAACATGCACCATCACTCATTCTTCCTCCTGGAAGAGCTTGTGTCGCAATCCGACCAGTTTTTCATGGAGACCAAATATTTCATCCATGGGAAGGTTGACTGGTTCAAGAACCCAATCCCAGCACCCGATGCCTTCGAAGAAGGGAACATGGTGAAGATTTCACCAACAATTAAAATCAACATCTCAACCAACTCTGATATCATTGAAGAAATCATGCTGGAGGCATCTTGCTCCCCAAAAGAGGTCAATGACTACAATGCTCTCTTCCAAGAATTCCATGACATCTTCACCTGGTCATACACTAAAATGCCCGGGTTAGATCCATCCATCATGGAACAACACATCGACACATGGCCTGATGTGGCACCCATCCACCAGAAGCAACAGCCCATCCATCCATCTAATGTGGCTGCGGTGAAAGCCAAGATAGAGAAGCTGCACACAACCGGATTCATTTATCCCATTGCATACACAACTTGGGTTTCTAATCATGTTCCCGTGAATAAAAAATAGGGTAAAATTCGCGTTTACACAGACTTCCGTGATCTTAATGGGGCATGTCCCAAAGGCAACTTCCCCACCTCGTTCATCGACCAGATCATCGATGCACGTGTCGGACATGAGGCCTTCTCCTTCATGGACGGATTTTTCGGCTACAACCAAATCCAAATCCGAAAAGAATACCATTACAAAACGAAATTCGCAACCCCATGGGGCACATTCTCCTACCAATTCATGCCCTTTGGCCTAAAAAATGCTAGAGCCACCTTCCAACGTGCCATGATGCACCGCTTCCGCGATCTCATGCACATCATGCTGGTTTTTTTCGACAACCTCATTGCGCGGTCACAAAACTGCACACAACACATAGATGACTTGCGACAAGTCCTAATGTGATGTCAACAGTATAGGATCCACTTGAACCCATCCAAGTGTGTTTTTTGTGTCCCCACAGGCTATCTCCAAGGATTCATCATGTCACACAAAGGAATGACTGCTGATCCTGGGAAAGTCCAAATGACTTTCCCCCTAACGTCACCCCTTTGAGTAACAACGTTCTAATTTGTATTATAGTCTTTCCATTTTTTGTTTTACACATTTTTCTTGATTAAGTCTTATGTATCGTTTCCTCTCATTACTTCAGATGGAGCACACCTCAGATCGGTGTACGGGATTCGCAGATGGAGCAAGCAGATGGTACCCAAACCTCGCCTCGGCTGAATGGGTAATATACTCCCCATTGCACGAGTTGATCCACATCGACGGAATATGCGTGGGAACTGCAACCAACAACCAGGAAGAGTATGATGGTGTCAATGGCCTCTTGGCCACCACTCTACAATTAGGAATTGATCATCTCGATGTCTTCTTAGACTCCCAGCTGCTTGTGTCTCAACTAAAAAACCACTACCAAGTTCACAATCCCTGCCTCTTTAGAAAGTACCTATGCACTAAACACATGGTCAGAACATTTGAATGCATCACATTCACACATGTGCCCAGGAACCTCAATAGTGTTGCAGATCAAATGGCTAACGATATTCTAAATTGGCACATCCATAACAGTATATAGGAAACATACAACCATAACATAATGCATAATCATGTCTAAAAATACACACACAGTGTAACAATACATCACATAGACATTTGCATCCCACAGCATAATAAAAAGACTCACATAATGAAACCACAAAAGCACATCCACGTGCGTCAAAAATATATATAGATATAAATTCATAAGTCGCATGTCCACAACATGTCCAATACAAAAACGAGAAGCCACAAAGCTTTCTCAATAGGATATACATAAGCGACACAAAAACGCCTAAGTGCACCAACGCACTAGGAACAGCCCCACAAGGCTACTAATCTGACTCAGACCCATCATCTGACTTGACCTCATCATCTTCCAAAGAGGACACATCCTCTGCAAGAAGACCACCTCTCACTGTCCAGTGAAAGTGCTCGCAAGCCACTGCCATCTTCCTCATCACGCCTATCATCTCAGGAGGAATATTGTGAATCGCAGCAATAAAATTGGTACTCAGATGCTACCAGCCAACATCTGACACCCCAGTAGCAAGCTCATCCAAATATGGCACCAGTCCATCCATGTCCCACTGTCGCCTGTGGGAGCTCCTGGAAGGGGCCGCTGCTAGAGGTACAGTAACAACCTGCCTCTGATGCGCAAAGCGACAGGAAAGGACCAACATCTGCACATACAAGAAAGGAAACCATCAGTCCCCATACATCAATATGAAAATCACTGACCATCTTAACTATACTATGCATAAAGATCAACATAAAAACATCAAGCATACATACCAGCTGGTCCCCACACCTAACCATGAGGTCGGGGCGTCTCAGAGTCTCCTAAAAAATCCATACCCACATATGGGTACTCCTCGATCACCATAGGTAGCTGGAGCTACTGCTCCAACAACTCCTCTGTGAAGAAGCGGCCCACTCTATCACCATCTCATGAATCATCATCTAGCACCACCTATACATCCTTGGCTCCCACGGACCACTATCCTGCACAGCCCAATGAGGATGAAGTGTATGTACTTTTTCAAAGAAGAAAGCACATAGGAAGGAGCCAAAGCAAAAACCAGTGCCAGTAGTCTTCAACTTGCTTAGCTGACACCGAACAGCCTGCAAGTACATCTGGCCCCATGCATAATATGTGCCACCTATGGCCTGCTCTACTAGTTGCAACTAACCACCATAAATCTTGTGGCTCCCCGTGGAACCCAAGATGCACTGTAGTAAAGTCCCCACCACCTGTGTGGACAACTCCTCGATGTCACACATCAGGATGTAGGAGTCATGCACATACACCGTAGCGTAACAATGCTGATCACATAGCTCCTCCAATGTCTCCCCTTAAGATAGTACAGGTACCAGGTCACCAACCACTCCTAGTAAAGGGAGCCTAGTAATGAAATACACATCCTCCAGTGTAATCTCAATACACTGGCCCTGGAAGAGGAACACCTCCTCAACAACATCCCATAAACCAATCAAAGTTTGCATAAAAAAACCCAAACTATGCATAAGTGGTATCCTCATAAATTTCAGTAACCCACAGCGAGCCAGTGTATCTCTAACACCCCCCTCACGCAGTGATGCATCTATGACAAGTTTGTAGTCTCTCTCCCTCTATTTGATCTCCAACATCCTGCACAAAGCAAAAACCCTGATGTTAGGCATCCCCGCCATCAAAAAACCACCCAAAAGAGGCTATGGCGCACCTATTTGGGAAAAAGGAGCACCTAGGGCACTCATAATTTCCCAACAGGTGCACCCAGAGTGCACCTTTCCCTTCGAAATTAGTGACCTGGTGAACAAGAAACCCCAAACAGCTCATGGGGGGCCTCCATGTGGTCAAATTCAGCAAATAAGCATCAAAATGAAGAGGTTCAGTGAGAGCTTTTACCTGCAAGTCACGGCTCGTGAAACTATCGATCGGATTAAGAGAAATCAACAAATGAAGAATTAGGGCCCACCTCTCCAACTCCACAATGAATAGTGCAATGACAATTCACCATGTGGACCCTCCCCTTTTATAGGCCCCATTTGACCTATTTTTTTTCAATCGACACAACAGGACCATACAAACTCCATTTGAGACACTATTTGCGCCACTGGTTTCATAATTTCGCCTTTCATCCCCTTATGAGACCATCATCTCATGTTTAATTAGTCAAATTTGGGACCATTTCCCATAATTCACCTCGATTCATGAGCCATGACATGGCGATGCGAGTGTCTATGGACCAGTACTTGTATCACACTTCCCGACCGCCACTCATGCAAGCTGTCGGGCCACCGCCCATTAAGGATTGTACTATACTTTTATTTTTTATAATTGTCTTTTTTCATCGCACCTTATGTGGAAATCTAGACCATCATCCATAAAACCCTTTGTTTTTTTTCCATGTATTTGACATAAAAGTTTCCTCGAGCCGTCGCCCATTAAGGACTGTAATTTTAGCTTTTATTTTGCATTTTTAACACATAGTTTTTTTTTCCATTCACCACACCTTACGTGGACCTCTGGACCACTGTCCATAAAACAATTTATTTTTCTTACACGTATTTGGAATATAAGTGCCCCTGGACTTGCACTCACATCGCATGTAGTCAAGTTCGTCCACTGTAACACACACACACACTCTCCTGACCTCTAGCCGAGAGCCACCTTGGTTTACGTGCCTCTGCCACGATCTATCCCACACATGTATTGGTATGTTTGAGAGCCTTCTGCTCCATCCATACTATGTGGATGACCTTTGGACCTCTGTCCACCATCCCGACATGTGGCACCGCATGTGCCACCATCATTTGACCACATTGGAGTTTTGCTTAAGCTCTTTTCTGACTCCTTAAAACAATGAAAAGATTGCCGAGAGTAGCTGCTTCCTTTTCGACTCACTAAAGTATAGGAAAGGGAATCTACATCGTCTCGTTTACCTCCTTTTGCGGACCATGTAGACCGTTTCATGAAAAGCACCTCCTTGGCACACTCAAGTCAATACCATTCCCCTCTACATACTCTTATGCTTTCTCGAGTAGAGAAGCCGCACTTTACAAAAAAGCTCACCACCGGTTGTTGTTAAGCTCTTTTCCAGCTGTCTCAACAAGAAAATATTGCTGAGCAATCTTGGTTTTTTTCATGCTCATAAAAGTATTTGAATGACCATCCAGTTAGTATAGGTTTAACCTTTTCCAGCCTAATTGGACTACCAACGGTAAAAAAGTCTCTCATCCCCTCCAAGATGGGTGAGCTCTCCTATGTACACTTTTACCCTTTTTTGGACACAAGAGACTACCAACAAAAAATATCCCCCACTAGAGTCATCTTCGTGCTTTCAGACTCTCTAAAATTGAAAGCACCAAAAATCCACAAGATCGTACCACAACGGTGTCCCTAGACACCATCCCATAGAAAGTGGTTTGGCAGCATCCCCACATTGGGTTGCATTTGTTCAGAATATTATGCAATGTGTCTTCCTTAGATCCCATCAGTATCAAAAGTGTTCACCTCCTCCAAGTATTTCCCATCTGCAGCGACATTCATGGTATTACAGCTATGATCCCATTCCCATGAGTTAGGTTTCATTTAATGCTTGGTCCACCCTGCCATCATACTCTGAACAAAGGAATTTTGAGTCTCCCACTCCCCCCCTGCTCCTGTTCAATTTTTCCCTTCCCTCCCCTCCCCCTTAATTCAGTGAGTTAGTCTGTATATTGCTTCACACCTTTCGGTTATCCCTCGTGCCTATGGTCAAGGAAACATCATTTCCTTGACTAAGGGCAGGTCTCCCTCTATCGATGCAAGCACACATATTCCAAAGGATAATCCTAGAGGTCCCTGTACCTTGTTTTCATTAACATCATCGATGAGTTCCTTGGACCACTTGATAGGAGTCCTTAGTGCCTCTTGGGATGGTTGTTTCTCACGTGCTTGACTTCAATTCCATCATCGCACCATTGATATTCGTACAAGGTTTGTCCTGCACAACACTTGGTTGAAGACCCCAGATGTCACCTGACTCTAGCACATTGGTGAGTCCACTCGAGGGACCTAAATAGGTTATGTCCCTTGTGATTTCTGGGTTGCATTGGAGATAGTGATTTGAAGCCCCAACAGTGCTTCGATATACCTTTATGATTGATGCAGCATACTTGTACCACAGAGACTCTGACTCTCAATCAGTGAGTCCACACAGCTATGTACCAGATCCAGCAGACTGTTAATCATGAAGATGTAGCATTCCATGAGAATGCCATGGGTCCAATCAACCATATCAGTATTGTATTCAGCCTCACATAGAGGAAACCAACGTTGTAACATCAGTTGTATATGATCGGCTCTTGTATTTTAGAGCATAGATCAAATGATTCTTTTGACATTATCATGAGCATGGGAATTCCCGCCTCGTCCATATACATGTCACACATTCATTATATCTCACCCATTGATGGGAACCAAATTAATACAAAAACCAAAATCCACCATGCCCCAGCCCCGAAAGCACCACCTCTACACAGCGAATCCTATGATGTCCATCAGCCATACGTTGAGCTCCTACCCTCACACATCAGGTGGCAATCTGTTAACCCAAAAATCCCCCACATAACTCTCAATGGCCTACACCACCCAAGGACACCATCTCACAACCCCCATTTCACTCCATAAGACCTTCCATTTGACCCCAAACCTCCAAAAGAGCCCAAGGATGAAGAAAAGGGATAAAAACCCCAAAAAGGAGCCCAAAATAGCCCCCTAGGAGCTAAAGCCCTAAAAAATGGGATAAAACCCTAAAAGGGGCTAAAGGCCCAAAAAAGGGGCTAAAGCCCTGACCAAGGGCTTAAAACCCTAAAATCCCTTGGAAAAACTATAAAAGGAGGGTGGGGGGTCACTCTCAAAACACTCCTCCCTTGCCTATTGTTATGCTACCCATGGATGCTTTGAGACCTTTGTCTCTCAAACCACCCACACTCCCTCCCCTCCATGTCCATCCCATCAAGCCATTGCTTCCCAACCAAGAGAGAGGTGCTCCCATGAGCTAGGGCATGGTGGCCCATTTCCACCCAAGTGAGGTATGGCATTTCTTTTCATGTTTGTTTAATTTTTTTTGCTTTCTAACTGTTATTTTTATTTGCAGGTTCTATTGTTGACATTGTTTGCAGGTTTTGCATTGTAGTAGCTTAGGTTTCTTATAGGTTTCAAGGAGGAAGAACCTTTACCCATTTTATGCATAGGGGTTCACAAGAGCTTCATCTCCCTCTTTCTTTTCTATTATTAGCTCATAGTTTAGTCTAGTTTTAGTTTTTTGTTAGCAGATTAGCTTAGTTTATTTTACTATTATGTTTATGCTATTTTACCTTTCATTTTTTCTTGTTTTCTAAGAGTAGGAACCTACCCTTGTCCCCTGTAGGCACAAGGGAGCCATTCTTGCTCCTACAGTGAGGAGAAATCCTCACTACAGTCGCTTTTTGCATTTTTTCGTTTGGGTCACACTAGTACTCTCCTTAGTCCTCCTCCTCTTCTGTTCTAGGAACCTCACCCCACTTCATAGGACACCACACTCTTCCACAACTTCCCTCACAATCTCATCATGATCCCCATCCATATACCCCATATCATTCCATCAAAACTGTATCTTCGTATTACCCACAATCTCCAAACACTAGGGATTTACTCATCCAAATTCATCTTTAATATCCCCTTTTTACAGATGAGAATATTGATCCACAATTGCAACAACAATAGAAATATTCCCCTTGGTCCCTTCAAAACTCCTCTTTCTGCATCATTGTAATATTTAATTGTATCGACAACAAACTTAGTAATGTACCCTTCCAAAATGTTGTCTATCCACACATTGACATCCATGGAATCTTTTTTGTTCACCTTACGCAACTGCTGGATTAGTTCTGGAGTCCATTGTTCAGGCTCGCCTCCTTGGAAATTCTTCTTCTGAAAAGTAAGATGTGCCAACCATTCATACAGTACTATTAGAAATTCAGATAAGAATATTTCATGAATATCATAGTAGATGTACTTTCTCAGCCAATCCTATGTCGATCATCTCGGGTGTTGGTTCTCTTCTTTCGCAAACTCCTGAGCCTTCTTATCAAACCAAACTTAGATTTCTAATTTTTTCGGATGCCACAGCATGTCCTCTCCTTTTTCACACTAAGCTCCTGGAAATGAACCATTTGTTAACAAAGCTCTATTGACAAGGGTTCACTTCACACTATTATCAACAACCATCGACATAGACTCCCTAAACATCTGCCTTGATAGGTTTTACCCTTTCCAGTAACACTCGTATAGAAGGTGCAGTATCACCTGAGATGTCTAAGGGAGGGCTAGAGGAACCATGTTTCCACAGTAATATGAGGACACACCTTATCTCATACTCAATCGCAATATCACCCAGATATCTAGGATCATAACAACTTACAATGAAACTGCACCATTAACCAATTCTACTTATCATCATAATCTTTATTCGCATTAACACATATTCAAATTGACATAGATATCGACATACATTAAACTCGTAAGTACTGCGATAATTTCCATCATCCACATAGAATTAAAATATATAAATCCTAACATGGCACAATAATTCAGCATTCCTTATTAACTTATCAGATACATCACATATCAACAGAGTTCCAAACCAACAATGACGAAAAGAGGATACAAAAATAGAATCCATACCAAAAACATCCTCATATAGAACAAAATCCACAGATGCAAAACATTACAACCTAAATATACCAAAATGTCGATCTCTAAGACATAATTCATAAGAATCATCCCAAGAACAGAGTTATCCATAATATTTACAATCCCAATTATACTTATAGGCTCACTTGGCCATTATAAAATGGTCCACTCGACCAATCACTAACGAACTTAACCAAAATCTCCTTATTTGTTGGCTTCTTTAACCTTCATGATTGACCTTTGTTTTTGTAAACA
Organism: Pseudotsuga menziesii; assembly: GCA_001517045.1. NCBI lineage: Eukaryota > Viridiplantae > Streptophyta > Pinopsida > Pinales > Pinaceae > Pseudotsuga > Pseudotsuga menziesii. The sequence continues at coordinate 262,269 of LPNX011175911.1, forward strand.
CCCTTTGCGCCACTGGCGGTACCGCACTTTGTGTGCTCTAACCCCATGCCAACACTCGTCTATTTCTTTCAGAATAGTTTATCAAACCTTTCAGGAATCTCCCTTACTTTTCCTCTTGGTAGTTGTTGAGCCTCATTTTGTTATCATTTTTGTCAATTAAATAACACATTTAAACACATATTTTATTACCTTTAGTATATTTTATGTCATGCAGATCATTATTTTTGCACAAGGTAAGAACAAATTTGATGTTATTTCCACTTTGGTTATTAATATAATTTTTATGATTTTATTGACTCAAAATCATGTTATTTAAAGAATTTTTAAATGTATTATCTGATATGTATATTCATTTGCATATTCTATAGTTCATTTGGGAAAATTAAGAACAAAACGCATTCAGCCTTCCTTTCCCATAACACATTTAGCTTACGATCCAGCTTGCCATTCAACTCGTCATCCAGCCCTCGCATGAGATTCGCTGATCATTTGCCATGTGTGCCCTATATTGACGCACTATACATCCAGCTCATAGTTCAGTGTTCGATTTAGCTCATTGTTCAGCTCGCTCATCAGTCTATGCGGTGTCCATAGTTGGTTTTGAGCATTTAAACATAAAATAGTTTGTAAATCTCCTTATCTTTCCATCATGCCAACCATCTCTGTGCTGGACCCATCCATTTAACTCGTGCTTTGAAAGGTTTTCCACATAGCTGTTCATCATCCATGCGTTCAAAGGAATGGACATTTTCTGTTAACTCATGACCTCCTCTATTTTAATACTCCACTATCATAAGTCTGTGCATTTAAGGGATAGAATAGCCTGCGTTCCAGAAGACCGACTATATCGACGCCCCTGCTCTCCACAACACCACTAGTATACATGCTTGCACTAATGAGGGGCCTGCGTTCTAGAACCTATTGTTGTGTACAAACTTGCACTTAACACCAATCCATCCTCCAAGCTAAGGAAGGGATCGTCACCACATCAAGCATGCTGAAGAAGCTTGTCCATGCTAAAGAAGGAGCAAACTCACCATATTATGCCACGATCACGCTGAATGAAGAGCCATACTATGCGTTGGTTGCAAATCAATTATGTTCTTTAAAGATTGACTTAAATTAGAGAGCAGTCGACCTTTAGGGTTGACTTGCTCATCTCACATGTAAAATGTATATATTAGTCTCTGAATACAAAGAAAAGTTAGCCAAAGTCAGAGTTTGTTAGTTAGTCAGTAGAGTTAGAGAAGCAGTTCATAAACAATGTATTTTTTCTGAGTTTGAATAAAGAGCTATATGCATTGTTGTTGAAGATTGTGTTTTGAGTAGGAGTTAGCAGGAATCACCCCTAATTGTTGAGAGGGCCCCTCATCAACCAGAGGTTCATTACCTTAGTTTTAATTTAGTTCTTTCTTTTCTGTTTTAGTTAATCTAGTTTTATTTCCAGTTTGTTTTCATTAGATGCTATTTTATTTCCTGTATTGTATTAACTTTGTTTTCTTTCACTAGTTAAACAAGTATTTTATTTCCTGTATTGTATTAGTTTCATTTTATTTTAGTAATTAAATAAGTATATGTGCGCATAGCTTTACTTTCAGTCATGTGCTTTCAGTCTTTTGTTCTTAGTTAGTTGCTTTTAGTTAGTCATTTCATTCCAGTATTGCTTTAAGTTTTTAGTTTCAAACAAGTAGAATAGTTTACTTCCATTTGAATTTAGTTTTGGTTAGTTATGAATTGGTTTAAGTAGAATAGTTTGTTTTCATTTCAATGTAGTGTTGTTTATTTATTTCCCATTATTAATTTATTTATATAAAATAGTTTGCTTTCATTTAGATTTAGTTTGTTTATTTATTTCTTGTCATGAATTTGTTTAAGTTAATTTCCAGTTTGTTTAAATTAACTTCCATTTTATTAATTAATTTAATATGCAATGTTTTATTTTTTTGTTTAAGAGTTAGTTTGAAGTTAATTTGTTGATTAAATAGGTTTATTTATTGATTATATGCATTAGGTTTAGATCTGCATAACTTCAACTGAGGAATTAGTTCATTTAAGTTATTTTTATTATTTTTACTGTATGGACAGCCATTCGGACTGTCTATCCAGTCTGTCATTCAATCACCCTTTACAGACCTACTGTTCAGTCTGTCATTTAACCCTCAATTTTGTTTTTCTTGTTTTTTATGCATTTTTCAAATTGTTTCTAGTTTTGTTTTTTCAATCTTTGGATTTGTAGAAATTCAAGCCTGCAGTAGATTAATTTCACTCACAACAATTAACAATTGATCATGCAAATTATCAACAATGGAGATTGAATATGGAGCTGTAACACAAAATTATATTAACTGAGTGTACAATATCCAACCCTGTAATAACATAGGCTGCTGAATATATAGAATACATGAGAAAATTGAATGCATGAGGAAGCATCCAAATCTAGCATAAAGCAGGCTTACCCAAAATAGGCAAATCCCCCATAGGTGTAAAAAGTTGGTCCCAAATCTATCAAGGACCCCACGAATTAGCAAGGGCACATGGGCAAGCTAAAGAGTGGTCAAATGGCAGCTCATACATGCTTTTGCATGGAGGAAAGAGT
>LPNX011175911.1:267963-463595 GCA_001517045.1 Pseudotsuga menziesii
CCTGTGAGTTTTTTGGTATAGAAGGTCAAAACAAAGACTGAGTAATCAGGCCCTAGCTTCGAGAGGATGGACAATACGAGTTGCTCATCTTTCTTTTCAATACCACACTGTTTCAGCTGCAAAACTAGTGCTTTGAACTTGGAGAAATATAGCTGCAGGGATTCAAAATTACTGGGACTCAGGGAAATCAATTCATTTTCGATCTGGTGTCCCCTCATATCATCTTTCTTTCCAAAGAGTTCAAAAAGTTTCTCCCATACTTGATCCGGTGAAGTCAATCCATCGAGATGGAAAAGGAGTCTCGGGAAATACTGAGACATAGGAGGCCATAGGCCTCATCTCTCTGATTGTGCCATTTGATCTTCTCTGCAGCAGCATTGGGATCTACTTCTGTAGCCATAGTCACCCTGTAGAGGCCTTTTGCTCTCAACAAGATCTCCATCTCTGCTTTCCATTCAAAATAGTTGAAGGGAGTGAGGATAGTTTTCTGTGAATCCATAGCTTTAGAAAATCTGTCCCGGCTGTCAGTAGAAGGCTCCCAGTCTTGATGTCGAACCTGCAAAACAATTTTTGGAGGAGAGTAACAACCTACAATGGCTCTGATACCATGTAGAAATTCAGGCCTGCGGTAGATTAATTTCACTCACAGCAATTAACAATTGATCATGCAACTGATCAACAATGGAGACTGAATATGGAGCTGTAACACAAAATTATATTAACTGAGTGTACAATATCCAACCCTGTAATAACATAGGCTTCTGAATATATAGAATACATGAGCAAATCGAATGCATGAGGAAGCATCCAAATCTAGCATAAAGCAGGCTTACCCAAAATAGGCAAATCCCCCATAGGTGTAAAAAGATGATCCCAAATCTATCAAGGACCCCATGAATTAGCAAGGGCGCATGGGCAAGCTAAAGAGTGGTCAAATGGCAGCTCATAAATGCTTTTTCATGGAGGAAAGAGTGGAGGATGAAAGGGGAATAAAATAGGTTCACCTCACCTAGTCTAGCTTTCCTTATGTGCTTTAAAAACTGGAAAAGCAGTCAACAAAGCAGAAAAAGCAGAAGGGCGCCTAGGAGGCCAGGAATAAAGCAGATTTGATTCCCAGGACTTTCCAAAGCGCTCCATGAGTCAATAATGGCAAGTTTGACCTCTATGGATAGGCAATTGACAACTTGCACATGGTGGGACTCATGGACTAGGCAAATAAGACAAAATAAATGAAATAATGTCTAAGTGGGTAAATACTATGGGTTGATTATTCTAACAGGATTATGTTTGTAGTTGGTAATTTTATTTAATCATTTCAATTAAAGTTTGATTGTTCCAAGTTATTGATTAAGGTTTTATCATTTTTCTTTTACATATGAATTAAGTTGTTTTTATTCCTTGAATATTAAATATTGATTTTGTTTTACTGTTGTTTTATGTCATGGTTATCTTCGTTTGCATATAAATTTTAGGGTTAGATGTATTACTTTTAAGAGGAAGTTAAGTTATTTGTAATTATAGGAATCATTCTTGTTTTTGGTATGTGTGTATTGAAAAATAAAGTTTAAATATCTGTATTAATTTTTCTAGTTGCTTCTGTTTATTATCTTTATTAAGTTTTCTACTTGCTTTTTTAGTTTTCTATTCTTTATAAGATAAGTTGTCTTTTTACCCTAGCCTTCTAATTAAGGAATAGTTATGTTGGTGCTTAGGGCAGACCCAGGTTCTTATACTTTTATTTACCAACCACAAAGAGGCCCATAGTGTTGGCCCTTTCAGCAAAAACCTACGAATAGGTTGTAGTCTCACCCGAAACAGCTATGGGGTGCCGCAGAATCAGGTTTTTGCAGGCAAAAGAGGGATATTACTATACCTTTAGCCTTAACAAAGAATAATTATACAATACAGAGCTTTGACATTCACTTAAATAGCTTCGCAGTTTAGATAAAAATAGTTACTTGCTTAACCCTTAACTGGGAATTCACAGCGAAGTTAATACTTAACAATATATCTTACTTATCATTCACCTACTTATCAAATGCATAAAATATAATAGGAACAAAATAAGCAAGAACCACCACAACACAAGATATACGTGTTTCACCCCTAGTGTAGGGGCTACGTCCATAGAACTGTGTTTATATTCAACTCTTTACAAACACACAGTTCTGATCTCGCACTCAGCTGCAGATCTTCTCAACAACCCAAAACTATGCACTAAGCTACAGAACCTTTCTTACAAAACCCTCTACTCACTCAGCTGCAGAGGTCATCCACGCACTCAGCTGGGACTTAACCTTTCTTACAAAACCCTCTGTGCACTCAGCTGCAGAGGTCATCCACGCAATCAGCTGGGAATTAACCTTAAACCCAAAAATAGGCCTTAGCTTCTTCACATCAAATTATCATTATACATAAACCTTAAAAAAAAACCATTTTCTCCTTTACATAAGTTCCTATTTATACAAGTGCACTATTACAATACCATGAGTTTAAACCATGGGCTTAAAAACCATGGGCTTAAACCATGGGTTATTTAAAAAAAGAGGGCTTCGACCCAACCCCGAAACCCATAAGACTATTTTGGACCACAACTCCGCTTACAAGCTTCACACCAAAACCATGGAGTTGCCAAAATTAAGGACCTTCAAGGTCTGCGCCCCAACAGGCCCCTAAGACTCACCAGTGTCCCGTCCCGGGGCACTCTGCTACTTTTCTGGTGGAAGAATCTTGTTAGTGAAGATAGTGAACTTCTTGTTGAGGTTGCACATGATATCTTTGGCTGCTTGCTCCTTCTCCACTATCTCCTGCAATGTTGTTGAATATGCTTTGATGGCCTTTTCCTGTGCAAATGTGTCGTACTCCTTCAAAACTTTGAGCTAGTTGTCTGCAGCAGTGCTCAACTCCAAGGCCTCATTAATAAAGGGCTACACAGAGTTCACCAACAGTGTTTTTTTCCTTCTGCAGGCCTCAATTTCTTGTTGGAGCTCATTTCTATGCTTCACCTTAAGCATCTTCTGCATAGGAGGCAATGTCTTAATTTCTGCCTTTACTGCATCCAGCTCTGTCTGTCGCTGCTTGATAGTTTCTTGTAGCTTTTCGACTTCTCGGTTGTCCTGGAAGTTCGCCCAGGCCTTGACACTTTCATCTAGCAGCTTTGATGCACTACTCACAAGATCTGAGATCTTCGTTGCTGAGGCTTGAATATCTCTGCGACGCTGTTCCCTGACCTCTAGTGGACTCTCAGGAATGATGCGAAGTTGGAGCTCTCAGAATCTGAGCCTCAGGTTCTGCTTTCAGCTTCTCTATTTGGCTTCAATACTGTTGTGCATATTCTTTCAGCTTGATGATTCTTTGCTTCGGTTCTCCTTCAGCCTACATGTCGAAGTCAGGGAGACTTCGACACACCTCATCCAATACTCGTGCCAGTGCAGCCTGCTTACTTTCTGCTTCCCTCTTTTTCTGTTCAGCTTCTTCCAACTGCACTGTGATGCTCTCATTTTGTTTTGTGGAATTCTCTAACTATGTGTATGAGTAGCTATCGCGTTCTCGGATCTTGTTCATGATTTCCAATTGACAAAGATGCAGCTCCGGCATAGACAACTTGGTGTAGTCTATCTCAATTGTCATGCTCATCTGCGATCGAGAGGCTGCGTCAGTTATTATGAGGGATACACTTGGTACTTTCCCTCTGTTGTTTATGGCTGGCCATTGCCTCGTATCTGGCTACGCGCCTACTGGGGCACTACTTGTTGTAGCACCAGTCACTGATCTTTCTGCTAACTCCTTCAGTTCGGTAATTCGTTCCGCTATGCCAATGAGCACATCAAGGTGTGTAGCTACAAACTCTAACCATTTGCTGGTTAATAATTCTGTGGACTTCGTCAGAGCCTAATCAAGCTCTTCCATCATCAAAGCAGGCTCTTTGACGATATTCTTTCCCTTTGATGCCTTAGCTTTCATCCTGGGTGAAGGCTTTGTAACTTCCTCCACTTCTGGAGACTTGCGCTTATCTAGGTGATTAGGGTCGGAGATTGTCTTTATTGATTCTTCTTCTTCTTCTTCATCAACTCCATCATCACCACCATGGTCATCTCTGCTCTGCTACGATTCATCTTGTTCTTTGCTCTCTTCTGGTGAGTCACTGTGCAGTTCCTAACTAGGACCTATGCCCACATCTGTCACTGGGGGGACTAGTATGTTGGGACTTGTTCTTGCGTCCTTCATCCACTCAGCCAGCCACTGCTGAACTAATATGAGGATTTCTTCTTAGGTCACCACGTATGGCAATTTCCAGCATGCATGTTTGTTATCTGCGTGGGCCTGGATGAATACATTGTGCATGTCAGCCTTGAAGTTGGCCACTCCAGCATACTGAGAGAATAGCTCATTATTGAGCCACAATGTATTCAGGATCTCATATGAAATGTTCATGGCATAAAAGGTGAACACGTAGTTTGTCATCTGCTGCAAGGCCTTATCCTACGAGACCCAAAGAGATGCATACCTTGTTGCGCCAGGAATCTCCGGAGGCACATCAACAAACTGCACCTTGGTAGGCTCTCTCCATCCTACCAGTGCGATAAGCACTAAAAACCATGAGTAATGAAAGGGTATACCTTTCTCCTATGCATCACGGACATCTTCGAGGAATTCCTTAGCAATGTACGCTGCCCAATTGTAACTGTATCCTTCTACACCGTTCACAGCAATACTGACAATCGAGGCAGGTACTTCATTCAGTCTGCACTTCCGCATTAATTTGCATGCTAGGAGCTCTGTGGCGAAGCAAATTTTTTGGTGCCGGATTGTCAAGGTTTGATACCCTCGCTTTCCTTTCGTCAGGATGAAGAATTCCTTCATGTGCTGCACCAGCTTCGTATCCTCATGCTTTCCAAAAAACTCAATCCCAGGATCAGGCCCTTCCTTCGGCAAGCCTATGATCTTGTGAATCAGCTCTCCATCAATAGGAATTCTCCGGCTTCCTATCCATAGGTGCCCATCATGCACCAACGCCAATAGCTGCTTTACCACCACGGTAACCTACGTGCTGTGACCGAAGTGGGGGACATTTAGCATCTTCAATAAGCCATCTTGCTCCAAGCCAGCAGCCCACTGTTTCACTTCTAGTAGCATCGTACGAGCCTCGGAATAATGGACAGAGTGCAAGAATTTCCTAGGTGCGAACTACAGAAATTTCCTACAATCATTCGTATCGTGTTCTGCGTACTTAAGCTAGTCTATTTTTCCTATCATCATGTTGACCAACTGCACACCTTGTGGCAGCGAAGGGGTGCATAATGTGAACTTGGCTATCCACCAAGGTGGCTGAACTCCTGGTCGAATATGCAGAAGATATGGTGGACACTGTGGTGCAACATTCTCATCCTCACCAAAGTTTTCGAATTCTCCAGGAGGATTCATCACGGGATCCTCTGGTGTCTGTCCTGATGGCTTGTGTATTTCTTCGTTCCGCTTAGAGAGAACTTCAGCCTTAAATTTATTTCTGGTTGAGCGTGTCTGCATTGGCTGACTTGGTGTTGGGGAAGTTTCTTCGTGAGGTGCAGATGCAGGTGGGTTGCTCAAAATGTTCTGTAGACCCCTCTCTCTGAATCCTCTCAACAATTCCTGAACTTTGTGATCAGCTGACATGGACTCAACTCAAGAAAATGCGTAATGCAAAATTCGCATGCCTTGGTGTCTTCTTATAGAATCCAATGACCAAATATTCCATAACTGTGCATTAAAGACACCAAATATGATAGAGCAGCTATAGATCTTGTCTAAACGGTGCTAGATTTCCCAAAATCTCATCATTACAGGCAGTTAATACAGTTAACGTACCGGCGCCACCAAATCTGATCTTTTTCCAACGATCATATTTTAAGCTTCGAAACACCTTTGTTCTTCAGCACAACCAAGAAATTTTGCTTCACCACAATAAGGATCTTCGACACAGTACATACCTCCGACACATCCTGTCATCAGTTCCGACAGATCTTCAAACTTCGACCCATGACAGAATTTCTTCCACAACCTTCGACACTTCCAACAATCTACCAAATCTTCTTTAAGAACAGCTTCATTATAGTCTAGTACCCAATTTCAACTATTCCTGGTACTTACACTCTTCTTCTTGCTATTACTTCTGATCAGGGGGTTACATGCTTGTCCTTGTACTTCTTTAATCTACTTCCATTCACCATGGAGGGCATAATTTCTCCATTCAATTTAGCTAACTGAAATGCACCACCATCGGTAACTTTCTGAACTATGTAAGTTCCTTTCCAATGTGTCTTGAACTTACTTGGGAACTTCATGAATTTACTGTCATACAATAGCACAAGATCACCATTCTAAAAATGCTTCTTCTTAATGTGTCTATCATGCCATGCTTTTTCTCTAGCTTTATGTACTTGCTGCTGGAAACCTGCAATGAATCTGTCTTCTTCTAGTTCTAGTATCTTCGCTAGCCTTTCATTCAACATAGCTAGATCATCCATCTCTGTGAAGGCAGATATTTTGAGGATAGGAACAATGTACTCCATGGGCATAACTGCTTCCTGTCCATATACCATCCTAAAAGGTGGATGGCCTGTCAACTTCTTGTAAGTGGTTCTATAATCCCATAATACTATTGGAATTCTGAGATCCCAATCATTTCTGTTAACATTGCAAACCTTCATCAGAGTGTGCTCAAGGATCTTGTTAAAGGCTTCAACAGTTCCATTTACTTGAGGATGGTAGGTAGTACTCTTCTGATGATATACTTGAAATTCTTCAGTCAATGCTTCAATAGTCTTATTCAGAAAATGTGATCCTTGATCACTCATAAGAATTCTAGGACATCCAAACCTCGACAAGATATTATCCAAGATGAACTTTGCAGCTATAGCAGCGCTACATTCCTTGACAGGTTGAGCTTCATCCCAACGAGTAAGGTAGTCAGTTGCTGTAATAATGTATCTTGCTCCAGATTTCTTTGTAGGGGGATTGATTGGCCCAACAAAATCAATAGCCCACTTGTCAAATGCTTGTAAAGTTACCTGCGGAACCAGAGGCATCTCATCCCTCTTGGATGGTTTGCCTGTCCTCTAATAGATATCACAGTTGTGGCAATACTCTCTTCCATCCTTATGAATCGTAGGCCACCACAATCCAGCTGTCAGAATCTTTTGTGCCATAGCTTTTCCTGCATAATGACCTCCTGCTTCTCCAGAATGTGCCTCATCCAAAATCAATGGATTTTCATGCTCCAAGACACATTTGGGCAGTATTTCATCTAGTCCCATGTTATATAGCTGTCCTTCTATCAAGGTAAAGTCAGCTACTCTAGCCACGAGCTACTTCTTCTATTGTGTTGTCATCTCAGAGGGTGCAAAACCTGTAGACAAGTACTGAACAATATCCTGAAAATAGTCATTAACTATCTGGATGGAAAACAACTGGGCATCAGGAAGACCTTCTTCCAAACTAGTGGGTTCTTCTCCTGACTCAAGCCTCGACAAGTGGTCAAGCCCCAGGTTAAGTCTTCCTGTCTTAACTATGATCTCAAAGTCATACTCCTCAAACAAAATCAACCATCTGCATATCCTTCCACCTAACACAGGCTTGTTAACCAAATACTTCAAAGTACAATGGTCAGTGAACAGCTTAAAATGAGATACTAACAAATAATGTCGAAATTTCTACAAATCATAAACCATAGCTAGACCTTCTCGTTCTGTGGTAGTATAATTCTTTTCTGCTGTGGACAATTTTCTACTTGCAAAAGCAATAGGGTGATCAATATTACCTTCAACTGACTGAGCCAATACTACACCTAAAGCAATGGAGGATGCATCGACATGCACATGAAACTCCTTATTCCAGTCAGGGAATACTAGGATAGGGGCAGTTACCATCTTTTCTTTCAAAATGTCCAAGCTTTCTTGACATTCAGGTGTCCATTCAAACTTAATATCTTTCTTCAATTTCATTTCCATAGGGGCTGTAATCTGAGCATATCCTTTAATGAATTTCCTGTAATATCCAGTATGACCAAGCGTAGTGCAAAGTTGCTTAACAAACTTTGGAGGCGACGAGTTCACAATAATGGCTATCTTCACAGGATCCACCATCAATCCTTGCTTGCGTGCAATGTGACCTAGAAAAATTCCAAAAGGTGCACAAAATATACACTTCTTCAGGTTCAATGAAATCTAATGCTATCTACACTTGTCCAGCATAAGTCTTAAACTAGTTATGTGATCTTTCAATAAACCAAAGATAGTCCAATCATCAAAGTAAACTTCCATGAACTTATGAATACATTCCTTAAATGCAGATATGATTACTCTGAAAAACATAGCAGGTGCATTCTTCATTCCAAAGGGAATAACAGTATACTGAAAAGATCCCATTTCTATAGCAAAGGTTGTTTTATGTCGATCCTCTGGAGCAATTCTGATATGATGGTAACCTGAAAATTCATCAGTGAAAGAATACACTTCTTGACCTTCGACATTGTCTAAAAATTCATCTATAGAGGGAGTAGGGAAATGATCATGTAAACAGGCATCATTCAGCTTCCTCATATCAACACAGATTCTGATTTCTCCCTTGGTCTTCTTTTCTTGTACCACCATGGGGCTGACCCATTTGGACTCTTCGACAGGCTCAATGATTCCTATAGCGAGCATCTTATCTAGCTCCATCCTGACTTTTGCTTTATACTTAGGGTTTAGCCTATAAGGGCGCTGCTTCACAGGCTTCGCATCAGGTCTCAAAGGTATTTTTATCACTCCTATATCACCAAGGATACCTTTCATTTCTTAGAACTTCGTCAGAAATAAGTCCTGGTACTCATGGAGGAGTTCAGTCACTTTGCTCACCATTTCTTCGTCCCAATAATCTCCAATGGTAGCATACTTAGGCATTTGTTCTGATCCAATGTTTACTTTCCTTGTTTTCAAGGGCTGAGTTACTTCAGGTGATTCGACTGCTGGTCCATGTATTTCGTAATGTCCTTTTGACTCAGGAATATTAATGTTGCGAGGGTCATCATCTTCATCAATGGCGAGGTTATAGCATTCTATTGCATTAGCTTCTTGTTCCTTCCAATCAGGTTGGTACTCAGCTATTTCTTTATCATCAAACACCTTAGTATGGATCAACCTAATAGCTGCATCCAAAGAAGGTCAATCCTCATTAATAGAAAATGTGAGCACAAAACTATCGATAATGCTATCCCAACTTACAGTACCATGGCGAAGCTCTACCTCCGCATACCAATTCTTTGCTACAGGTTCCAGAGTGTGTACAAACCTATGTACCCATTCTTCACAAGGTACATGCTTCCATGCTTCATAACACTGCTCCAAATGTTCCTGAGGGCTAGTCTTACCATTAAATCTGCTTCGCACCTACTGAGGTTGATCCATGAATCTCAGGTGAAGAAAATTTTGACAAGTTGTCCAACTATGAATATACTTTTTATGACCATTCCACCATTTGGCAGCTGCGGCTCTGAATACTGAATCTAGAGTCTCCATTTTCTGTGAATCTGGTACTTGCTCTGAGAATTGTACAATAAATTATTCTAGGTCTGTCAAGCCATCAAAAGTAGGGTAGAACTTTGTCTGTGAGCCAACCCATCTGATAGACTTGGTAATTCTTGCACATCGATGTCCATGTAGCTCATAAATTCTATTCTTCCAATTCTCTAGGCCTTCGTCTGAATCAGTCATGCAAGAATTGTCACACTTCCAATCCATTATACCTTCAGTAGTAGGGTTAACATAGTCTTCTTCTTTAGCTGTGATGTTGTAGATATGATCCAAAACATCTTGATCTTCATCTCTTACTGGCTCTGTATACCTTTCTCCTTGAGAAGGTTCCAACGCTACTATGACTCTCAAGCCTTTTCCTTCAAAAGTCATCTATCTATTCTTAAGGTTGATTACTGCATAATTGTCTAGTGCCCATTCAATTCCTAGCAATGCTGGATAGGGTTTGCTATCATCAATTATTTCAATGAATTCAAAATCTTCTAAGGTACTGACTCCATCAATGTCCACTGGTACACTAGGGAATATTCCCAAGGGCACAATCTTCTGCTGATTGGCTAGTCTCAGCTGTATAGGGGACCATTCAAGCGTAGGTCTTCCCATTTGTTCCCATGTCTGCTTAGTTAGGACATTCACTTTTGATCCCAGGTCTAAAATGATATCAGTCATGTCATAATCTCCTATCTGAGCATGCAATCTCATTTCTCTTCCAATCCTTCTAACTCTATTAACAGTTTTTCCTCTATCAGAGCTTCGCTGAGGTTCACAAGACGCAATAAATTTCTATAACTCATTCAAAGCATTCTGATTTCTTAATAGCTTCATACAACTATGTAAAAATGATGTTAGTGTACTTACTTGATCCGGCAAAGCTTCTTGAAACTGTAACTGCTGTTGCTGCGTGGTTGCTACTGATGTTCTCGGATCAGAAAAGCCTTTTTTAGCTTCCATAAATGTTCCTTTTTCTCTTCCAACATCGAAGGCTGGAATTTTCTCTGGGGTCTTACAGACCCAAGCCTCGTCAGGCTGTTTCTCCTTATTCTGCACTTGCATCGTAGCTCCACTCCTTTGTAACAACATTAACAGCTGGGACAGGTCTTTTCTCTACAGCAATCATCTTAACATTCTGAGTAGGGGTGCCATTTATTTCTTGTGTCTTGGCTATCAACTGTGGGAATTGCTCAATCACATGATCGACTGCTCTGTAATATCGACATGTCATAGTTGGGTTCTGACAGTCTCTAGCTACATGTCCTGCCTGATTACAGTTGTAGCAAACAACCTAGCCTCGACCTCTTCCAGGCATACCACCATGACCACGACCTCTGAAATTACCTCAACCTTATGTACTACCACGGTAACCATATCCATCATTGCCTTGTGCATCGGGTTGTACCCTATAAGCATCATAGGTTCGCTCTCTCATGAGGTCAAAGCTGCAACATTCGTCTTCATTGTTTCCAACTGACTTAAAGAACTTGCAGTAGGGATTCTTAGGTACTTGAACATATCTTTGCAGTAGGTAGCAATATTCAGGTCGATGCTGGACAGCTATTCTACAGATCTCACAATATAGGATAGTAGGGTTAAACGGGTTTGGTGCACCAGTATTCAAATAATTTCTTAATGTAGGACACTGTTCTTTGTCATGACCTTCTGTCTTACATCGTGTACACCAAACCTCTTCTTGAATAGATTTCCCTTTCTTCATGTCGCGAAGCTCCAAAGCCATTTTTGCTAACTGTGCTTGTATTTGGGCTATTCCAGAATGATCTCCAACAGGATCTGTTTCTAGTTTCATAGCAATTTCCAACGCCTCTTCCTGATCAGCAACCTTCTGTTGCATAAGTGGAGTCCTGATATGAGGCAATAGTGCTGCGATGAACCATTCTTTATGCTGTTCTGGTCCAATAGTGAAACTAACTTGATCCAACAGAACCTTGAACCTCTGATGAAAGTCCCAAACTGATTCACCTCGCTTCTGCTAAATTTCTTTCAGTTCAGTTATACACTGTGACTCTGATTTAGGCTTCTTGAATTCTTTGATCATTGCTTTTTTAATATCAGCCAAGACATAGTTATGAGTACTGGAAAACTTCATAAACCAGGTCAAATCTTGGTCTCTGAAAGAGGTGACCAGCTGTGTTGTTCTTGTATTTTGATCCATAATATTCTTAGCACTCCAAACAGCTTTGCATAAGAACCAAAACTGCTCTGGATCCTCTGATCCAGTTCCTTTAAAGATTGGGAGCTTGATATCATCATTCATATGGGCCATATTGAACCCAGGGGAGGGGGGAGGGGGAGGAGGAGGAGGAATACTGGTAATAGGAGGAAGGGAACTTTCTAAGGTAGACTGACCTACTACAAGACTACTCGGGCTATGGTTACTTTCGGACTATGACAGGTTCTCAGGGATAACAGATCTGCGCTGCGGAGTTATAGGTGGGTTTCTAACAAAAGGGGTTTCTTCAAATTCAGACTCTTCTCGGCTTAATGAGGTATAACCAGTGTTCTGGCCTAGGGTATAGGATCCAAAAGTTATCTTGTATCTTTTACCACTGCGAATCAAACCACTTTTATTATCGAAGTCGCTTTCACTTCCAAACATAGGTTAGTAGCAATAAATCTAGCAATCTGATTCGATAAGCAATATGCGTTTCTTAGCCAAGAGCATTTTAGTTTTCAGACTTAATGAATTCAGGTACTTACCCCTTGGTCCTTTGAAAAAATGTCTTTCTACTTCGCTGAAAGAAGTATGTGTGTCGATGGCGAACTCCGTCACAAATTCTTCAAGGGTTCGCGTTGTCCAAAAGTCAACAGCTCTAGATTTTGTGTTGTTCACTCTTTTCAACAGCTTAATTATTTCTGGGGTCCAGGCAGGAGACTGATCTTCTTGGAAGTTTGTCTTTCTTTCTGTCAACCTGGATAACCACTGGTGCAATTCTATGTGGATACTACTAAATAAAATTTCATAAATATTAGAAAAAATGTACCTTTGCAAGAAGTCGTCTGAGCTACGACGAGGATCCTTATTCTCTTGTTCAGTAAATTTCATATAAGTATCTTCAATCCATTCACTGATTTCTTTTACTGAGGGCCTCCAAAACATATCCCTCTAGGTACGACGTAGATCCCTCTTGAAGCAGATACTGGTTCAACCGGCAATGGAACCAATTTGTTGGTGCTTAGGGCAGACCCGAGTTCTTATACTTTTATTTACCAACCAACAAAGAGGCCCACAGTGTTGGCCCTTTCAGAAACAACCTGCGAACAAGTTGCAATCTCACCCGAAACAGCTATGGGGTGCCGCAAAATCAGGTTTCTGCAGGCAAAAGAGGGATATTACTGTACCTTCAGCCTTAACAAAGAATAAGTATACAATACAAAGCTTCGACATTCACTTAAATAGCTTCGTAGTTTATATAAAAATAGTTACTTGTTTAACCCTTAACTGGGAATTCACAGCGAAGTTAATACTTAACAATATATCTTACTTATCATTCACCTACCTATCAAATGCATAAACTATAACAGGAACAAAATAAGCAAGAACCACCACAACACAAGATATACGTGGTTCACCCCTAGTGTAGGGGCTACGTCCATAGAAATGCGTTTATATTCAACTCTTTACAAACACACAATTTTGATCTGCGCACTCAGCTGCAGATCTTCTCAACAACCCAAAACTGTGCACTAAGCTGCAGAACCTTTCTTACAAAACCCTCTGTGCACTCAGCTGCATAGGTCGTCCCCGCACTCAGCTGGGACTTAACCTTTCTTACAAAACCCTATGTGCACTAAGCTATAGAGGCCGTCCATGCACTCAGCTGGGACTTAACCTTAAACCCAAAAATAGGCCTTAGCTTCTTCGCATCAAATTATCATTATACATAAACCTTCGAAAAAAAGCTCTTTTCTCCTTTACATAAGTGCATATTTATACAAGTGCACTATTACAATACCATGAGTTTAAACCATGGGATTAAAAACCATGGGCTTAAACCATGGGTTTTTTACAAAAAGAGGGCTTCGACCCAACCCCGAAACCCCTAAGACTATTTTGGACCACAACTCCGCTTACAAGCTTCACACCAAAACCGCAGAGTTGCCAAAATTAAGGACCTTCAAGGTCCAAGCCCCAACAAGTTAGTTGGTTATTTGTAAATTCAGTTGTTATTATTTCTTTTATGTATGAATTAGTGTTTGAAGTTATAAGTATTATTGTTTATGTCTTTATTTTCAGTAGTTGTTTAGAATTTTATATTCCAATCCAGTCAAATTATTTAGATAGTCTTAGGAGTTTGACTCAGTTTTTCATTTTTAAATATCTTTCGATATTTTGTTTATTAAAATATCTCCATGACACCCTAGGAGCCTTTTTACCTTTGCATATATTTTGTATCAACTCTAAGCTTACCAACCCTGGTTGATAATTAAATATTCAGTGTATTTAAGATAGTAGAAAACACCGCAACATTTTGGCGCTGCTGCCGAGGAGTTGTTTTATAAGGTAAAATAAATAGGTTTCCTTTATGAAGTTTAGATATATAGATAGATTACTTTTATATTACACAGCGAGAGGGAGGGGATAATAGTCAAACGCAACAATGACTTCACTATGGAATTTCCGTGGTGTAACAGCCAGACGCATACATTATAGTGGGGTGCCCTAAAGCCTTGTTGTTCCTTTGTTGTTTTTGTAAGTGTGTTATTTTTTGCATTTGTCATGTACTTATTTTTCTTTTTCTAGAATCATTGCAGTTGTTATAAC
Organism: Pseudotsuga menziesii; assembly: GCA_001517045.1. Taxonomy (NCBI): domain Eukaryota; kingdom Viridiplantae; phylum Streptophyta; class Pinopsida; order Pinales; family Pinaceae; genus Pseudotsuga; species Pseudotsuga menziesii. The sequence goes on from LPNX011175911.1 coordinate 282,289, forward strand.
AGGCACTGTCAAAACCCCAAATTTCCCGAAAATTTTAAAATTTTAAAATTACTTGATATTAACATTAAAAGCAGTTAACTAAACATCTAATTAGTTAAATATTAACAGCTTATTATTAAAATTCATCTGTCAATTGCATAGAGTGTTAAAATAATCCTCTTAGTTTACTGACTTGTTTCTTTTTGCATTCATAAGGTGGGGCTATCATGAAACTGGGATTACTTAGCTTACGAGCTAATGTAGAAAGTTCCTTCTGTGCTTACAGATTACAGGTAAGAAGATTGGCTGCTGCAAGTAAAACTTCGAAAGTATTTAAGTACAAGTTCAATTACAATTCTAGTTTAGTACGACATTAACAGCTATGCTCTTTCCAATGCTTATCAAGGTAAATTTGTTATCAGTCCTTTATTCTAGTAAAACAAGCATTTTAGTACTTAATATTTACTGAACTGCATGTTATCTACCAAAGTTATTGGTATCAAAGGATCTTTAAAATAAGACTGTCTACAGGAAAAATGAACTCAAGGTTTATGTATAAGAAACACAAACATTCTTACTTCATAGATGTATAAATAAGGGGTTTTCAATTTACTGTTTCTAAATCAAACTATCTACAGACAGGGAAAATACTCATGCTAAAGCACTAGGTCTTACTTACATTACCTTTGAGTTAACACACTATAAATTTTACCTTAGATCTGATGGATCACATATTGTAAACTAACTATCATTCTAATCATTAAAAGAATGCACAATTGTAAAAGTTTCAAGGTCTAGCCATTGCAATGATAACTTTCTCTTCTATGGCTTCACAGTTAAATGTGATAAGTTCTAAGTTCAGGATATCTATGCATTCAATAAAATATTTAATTTCTATTTCCCATGTATGCATTTATCTAACTTAGATGACTAAGGTAAGACCATAATGTTACCATCATATACAATAGTTACTAAGGTTAAACCTGCAACCTCCAAAAAAAAATCAACTAATAGTAGACTCTATAATTTGTAACATATGTGGTCGGTGAAATTCTTATAAAAAGATTAATATTCTTTCTTAATCTCATGTATTATATCTCCCATGTATAATCTTATTATAATTTTATTCTATTAATACTATAAGGAGTTTAATAACCTAGAAGGTCATTTCTCCGAATGATCGGGTCATAAACATATCCATGATAGCTTAAGGTTATAGACCCAATTCCCAAATGACTCTTAGAATCCTTTACATTAAACCTACCAAGTTTACATTAACATTCAAATTTGTAAAAGGAATGTTGTGATTGCACTTACCACCATAGTGCTCTTTTTAAAACGTGTGTTTAATAAACCCAACATCATGTTATAAAGCTCTTTACCATAATGCTAGCAATTCTTATGTTGCACATAAAGTTATAACATGATTAAGTTGCAAGGATAATATTATAATCTAAAAATATTGCATAGAATACTATAACTTGCATCGATTGATGGCTCTATTGTAAAGTTTACGTAATAACCAATGTTCTTGTCATAATGTTTAAATGATAGGTTGACTTCGGGCCAGACTAAGGTATATCCTCCGTGATAGCCAAATGATTGTCAACTATTGAAATTGATTCTGCTCATCGAAACTATGGAACGAACACCCACTGAGAATGAAATATTTGCAAGACTACGTGGCTGTGTTTTGGCCATGCGTAGCAGGATTTAAAAGAGTTGTCTCCCAACCCTAGTTCATTATCTTACCTCGCCTCTGGGATTCTGTCCATCCTCTGTGATGGTAATCCGACCGCACCATCACTCTTTCGCTTGTGTAGTGTGAGACTGTCTATAGCTTCTCCTCCCTGATTCGCTTGCACCGTAGAGAAGGTTGTTTCGATGTATTTTAACCAGCATACATTGCTCGTTCTCCTTCAATATTTTTACTGTTCCCACAGCTTAAACTCGACCCTCGACTGTAATAGATCTCACCTTTCTCTCCCAGTTTGTCCAATGGAAGTGACTCCACCATTCGGAGTGGTTGTGGTCTGAGCTTTACCGTTTTCTATGCGTTATCGGGAAGAGTTACAACTCGGCTAGGGTTTGTTCTACTCCAACAGTCAGGTGACTTTAGGGTTCCTTACTGTCAGAGAATCATGAGTGATGTAATGCCATCTCCTTGCATATGGATGGCAGGCTCCTTGCTCATGCTGTCCGCTGGTCACCACTCTACTGTGCGAGACTTCCAGTTACAAAGGTAAAAAGAGTTATTTAACTTCTTATAAGATAATGTCATTTATTTGTATATACATCTCTTGATTTTTTTTACAAGCAATAGATTTTAACATCCCGATGTATTGTTGTTTGCAGGTACAAGCTGCCTCTCTTCTCTATTTGCAAAAGAGTACGAGGTTACAGCGATAAGGGCCACGGTAAGCCCTAGTTCTCCATGGCTCACCTACCTTGTGTAAACCCTTATGGGTTAATGAGGGTTTGGTCAAAGCGGTCTGTTAAACCCTCATGGTTTTTGGTTGCTTTGGTTGTTTTTTTTTTTTATAGTTTAGTTAATGCCCTTGCTTCACTGCAAGGCTCTCTTCGGCTACGGCCGTGAGTGTAAAGCTTTTAATTTTGGTTTTGTACATGTTACTGTAATTTAAAATAGAAAAACAGGTTGTAAGCCTTCATTGATATTTTTTACAGTACTGCCGTGGATTATTGTGACAGAACTGGGTTTTTCAATCCATATTTTGTATATTCTGAAAGAACAAGGTTTTTACCCTAAGTTATTATAAATATTTAATACTGCACTCCTTCTCGGCATTCCTTGTTTTATTACATTAATGTAGTTTGAATACTTACTTAAAAATTTAAAAACCACAACTATAAGTAATAACTGTAAATTCCACTGTTTGTTGATTTATTGCATAAACGTTTTTTTTATTGGGTTTAACCCTATTTGTCAGTAAAAAGAATAACTCTGTTCCTTTTTCTTTTTAAAGATTTTATTCAGTTAAAGAGTGCTTCTGCAAAGATTAGGGTTACTAGTTATTTATAATTAAACTTGAATAAATGAGTATCTTGTACTTCAGTTATCTTTTTCCTGCAAGAAAAGCATGTGATTGATTACTGTTTTTAGATAATACTTATTATTAGGGTTTATATACCTGATTTATAATTTAATTCTCTTGTTAGTAAGAAATTGTAATTATAAATATTTAGTTTATACCCTTGTAATGATATAGGGTTTCTATGCCTTTCGCTTTTCAATAGTCTTAAGAACTATCAGTTTATTTGTATACTCAGACAGTATAACCAGATCTAGAATATACTTATAGTAACAAGAATACCTCTTTATTTTAATGGTAATAATATTTCTATACTGCGAAAATAAAGTACCTTATTACTATTGTAGTATATATATTATTTCTCTGAGAGTTCTATAGCCTCTATATTAATATCCTTAGTTATTTTATAAGTATATTGTATATTATACTTGTAATTTGATTCTTGTAAAAATTATGCTATACTACCTATGCTCTGCTGTATTTGATTTATTTCCTTTGTTATAATATTTATCTATATATATATCAAAATTCTAATTAACTCTATCCAGAGTTTAATTCATAAGCACAAATACAATCATTTATTTCAGAGTATTTACTTAGTTTATTCTTTTTTTTAACAGTAGGATTTATTCTACTTTAAATTTTACTACCAGTTCTGGTATTAAACTAAATAGTGCAGTTATATGAATCTGAAAGAAAGAAACTGTATAGTAACACAGTAAAATAACTTAGTCTAAAATTTTACTCTTCTATCTATTCTTTACAATAATAGAATTACTGAAAACAAAATATAGTATCAGGGAATAGTTGTTTTTAAATTGAAGAAAAATGAACTGTAAATCTATGAAGCACTTGAAGTTACTAAAAGCAACGAAATAACAAGAACTGTATAGAAAAATACTACTTCCGATACCAAGATAATTCCTCTGCAAATAACACAGTGATATTATTCTAAAATTTTACTATCATTCTATTCTATTTCATCATCATATCATCCTTCTATAATTCTACCCCTGTGCTGGAGTACGGTCTGGTGAACCCAGATGTGGAAAAACAGTGGTTCTTTATTTTCATCAACAGATTAATTACTAATAAATAGAAACATTCACATTACTAAACTAGCTAACTCTTCTATCATATGATATAAACATAACAATCATCCATTCATACTCATTAAAACATAAATAGATAAGTGACAGAACCTGTTTGAACTGGGACAACAACAGCAATGGGAGGTCGTTCCTCCCTACCATCTCCTGGAGAGCGCTCAGACAGCGACTCCTCAGGACCCCCAAGCTTGCTCTGGTCTCCCTGGCTAGAAATAGGTGTAGCAAAGTCAGATACCAGTCTTCAACTCAGTATTAATCCAGAACTTATCAGTAAGTTCTCCTAGCTAACAAGTTGTAATAAACTAAGTTACTGCAGCAATCCTCTCAGACAACTTCCTTACTGTTTTTCCCTCTTTCCTCAATGAATTTCCTGAATAACATTCACCTGAATGAATTCTCTCTGGAAAATATCTGAGCAGCCTCAACTCTCTTCATTGAGTACTTTTAAAATATTGCCTAGGTCTTTTTGGGTTAGTTGTCATTTAATGAGCCACCTGCTCTGATCCCCCTTTCTTGGGGTATCATGACCCCAATTATAGGGAAGTTTCCACCTGCAACTTAGGAAGTGTTTGAGGATGCTGCCACTTGTCTTTTTCCCTCCACCTAGTTCCATCCACCAGTTTGACCAGTAACCTCTTTTTAACAGCTCTCCCTTCCTGTTGTCTCCACAATTTATTTATTAATAATAAAATATTCTGAATTACATTCCACTTTTATTGGCTCTGCTGAGTCATCAGTTCCTACTTAGCATTAATTTTAACATAATGTCTCAGGAATATAATAAAAAAATTAACATTATTTTACAAAATTGGGGTATGTGACAGGCACCCCCAAACCCAACAATAATAATAATAGCATAAGTTTCCTTTAATTTACTTTTCTTTTCATGAAAAGACTTAGATATCCTCAGGGTAGATTTATTAAGACATGAAAATATATCAACATTATTAATAACCCTTCTAGGGGACGTAATACCCCAACTACTAACTCACCATAAAGGTATCAAAAAACACCTGAAGGGAGTAATTATGCTTGGAAACCTAAAGAAACTCTTCCAAGAGATCCTACTAAGGAAACCATAGAAGGAGAAGGAACCTTAACCGGAGGTCCTAAGGACCTCATATCAAAATAAATCCAGAAGGATCAACCACTAGTAACCTGTAGTTCTCCACTAGTCACAGAACCAAAGGATACAACCTTTTCACTAGTAGGAAGTCCGAACTTTGTTGACTTCGTTGATCCTGAATAGGTAAAATCCCTCTTTGGAAACACCATAGATATAGTCATCTCACAAATTGAGACATCCACAGTTGAACCTACTCTCCCTCTAGGGTTCAATAACAAAACTGTTGACCAGAGGAAGATCTCTCTTGAAGCAGAGCGTTGGGACGCTCCATTATCACCTCGAAAGGAGATTCCTAGGTATATTTATATTGAAAACCCAGCCTCTATGGAGGGGCCAGGAAAGAAAAAAAGATTATAAAGAAGTTAGAAATAATGAAGGAAAAGGAGAAAATCAAAATGAGGCTACCTTCAGGTTTCCTATCCTAGATACTGTACTGGATGTAAATATAAAAAACATCCCTCCTTCTTCTTTACCTACTTTTTATGGAAAAAGTAATGAGGACCTAGACACATTCTTGTTTGAGTTTGATATTCTCTGTAGGAGCTATAATTACCTACAAGATGCTCACAAAATAAAACTCTTTCCTGCTACATTTAAAGATTCCATCTTGCGATGGTTCATGGGATTAGGTGAATCCACTATCAGGACTTGGGACAACATGAGAAACTCATTCCTGCGAAAGTATCAAGAATACTGCAAACCAAAATACTATCGACACGATATATTCAAGATACAACAACTTGAAGATGAAATCCTAGAGGATTATCCCGAAAGGTTCATTTATACACTTTAGAAATCAAAGTATCATGACCTTTGAGAAGATGCAATACGTACACGTTTTCTCAAATGAATCTCCAAAGACTTGCTCGAGAGTCTTAATCTCATGGAAGCTGGTGATATTTCTCATAACACTTTTGCACAGATCGATGAGATGTGTAAAAATTATTCTAGAAGTAGGGGGAAAGTTAGGAAAAAAATTTCGAGAGCCTTATAGTATAAATATTAGAGGAAATGTTCCTGGTTCAGGAGGAGTTACAAGGATGGAATTAGGTAACCTATTGGAGAATTTTAACACTGGCATCTTAGGAGCCATGGGTTCTCAATTAGATGCTTTACAAGCCAAGAAAAGGAAAGATTAAGAATAGGAAGAAATGATTATTTTCTGCCCAAGGTGTAGAACAAAACATCCCCAAATGGAATGTACGTTAAACAACATTTATGTATGTCACATATGTACAGAGGAAAATCCAACAAATAATTGTCCATCCTTTCCGGGATTGCAAGCCATCTATAAGAGTGGGGATGTAGGTGAAACATCTAGGAGGCCTCCTTGGAAATCTAGAGATCAACCAATATAGCAGAATTTTCCACCACAATCCCCACCCTATTACTCTCCATACCAACAACCCCAACTTTGGAACAATCCTAGTTAGCAGAGTTGGACACCTCAGTATCCTCCTCCTCAATTTCCACAGCAACAGTATTGGTCACAAGGCTGGAGAGGACATCCATATCCTCAACCACAACCTATCCCTCCACCTAGTCATCCTTATCCTCAACATCAATCGAATTTCCAGCAACACTTGCCTGGATTTGTACCTCCAGTTCCTCTCATTACACAACAACCTCATCACTTCCAAAATACAAATCCTCCACAACTGAAATTATTACCTACCCATATGATACCTAAACCTAATAATAAGTCAACTGAAGCTCTTAACAATATTGAGTTGCAAACTCTTCCATCCTACCTTGTTTCGACTGTACCTATACATGAGATTCAATTACAGTCTAGAAGAGTTGTTAATGATAAACCCAGAACATCAGTCATCATGCGTGAGGAAAATGACAAAGAAGAAGATTCAAATGAACCCATGAATGATGCCATTTTGGAGGATGTGAATATTCCAAAAGTTCCAGTACCTACCCATCCTCCCCAAGAACCTATTCAGGAACAAAAAATTCCTCCATTTCTAGCAAGACTAGTAATATAAAAACCTGTAGTTCACTCTGAGTATGATATCTTGAATAAATTAAACCATATCTGTATCAAAATCTAGTTATTACAAGCTATTAAAGACATACCAATTTACAGTAAGGTGATAAAGGAATTATGCATTAAACGTCCAGGGAAGAAAAAAAAATACCCCCTTACAATTCATGTCATAGGAGAGATGTTTAATATATGACATGTCAGTCCCGGATTGCAAAATATACAAATCTAGGAACCCCAGTGCTGACTGTAATTATAAATAATACCTCCATAGATAAAACATTAATTGATTTAGGAGCATCCATCAATATGTTGACCACCATAGTTTTAGAAGCTTTATAGTTGGGACAATTTCTTCGACCTACCCCTTCCATCTTGGAACTAGTAGACTGTACTACAGTAAATCCTGTTGGAGTCCTGGATGACATTATTGTATCAGTAGCTTCATGGGAATACCCTGTCAAATTCATGTTCATAGAATCAAAGGATCCTTCTAAAGGACATCCTATCATCTTGGGAAGACCATGATTAGCTACTCACAATGCTTTTATAGGATGTAGGGATGGGGAGATGACCATTTCCAATGGGTTGTCTACCCAAAGACTTATTTTATATCCCCCCAAGACAACCAATAACTGAAAATTCATGGTGGTTAAATTTTTCCTTTTGGGATGAATATTTTGATAACCTTTCCTTCCCTAGTGATTTCTCCTGGGCATTGCAGGAGCAGACTACTGAGAATGTATTGAATCAGTTTATTTCCTCCACCACTAGTATAGATTTTCCTCAATCATTTGCTAAATTTGATCAAATATTTAGAGATGAGTTTCAAGAAACTATGGCTCTCTCAACGTTTATAGAAGCACCTTGTATCTTCACAATCGAAGAGCATACAGGACCTTTCACCATACCTTGTGAAGTCATCCCTAAAAAATTTCTACACATAAATGCAGGATTAAGTGAAGATCAACAAGCTCAACTACTTAAGGTTCTTAAAAAAAAGACGGATAATTTGCATGGTAATACACCGATATGAAGGGTATACACCCTGACACTTGTATTCACCACATTTATATGGATCCAAATATGCCACTGGTAAGACAGCCTCAGAGGAGGATGAATCCTTCTTTGAAGGATATAGTAAAAGAAGTGTTACAAAAAATTCTTACCGTCGGTTTCATCTATCCTATTTCCGATAGAAAATGGGTGTCTCCTCTAGTAGTAGTTCCAAAGAAATTTATAGGGAAATGGCGTATTTGTGTTTATTTTAGGGAACTAAACAAATCCACTCTTAAATACTACTTCCCTTTCCCCTTTATTGACCAAGTATTAGATACCTTGTCAGGTAAGCAGTAGTTTTCCTTTCTTGACGGATATAGTGGATACAATCAGATCCTAATAGCACTTGAAGACCAGGATAAGACCACTTTTACATGTCCTTGGGGGATATTTTCTTATTAATTTTTTCCATTTGGCTTATGTAATGCACCCGCTACTTTTCAGTGAGCATTCTTAGGCATATTTTCAGATCTTTTACATGACTGTGTTGAGGTATACATGGATGATTTTATAGCCTATAATAATACTTTTCAAGAAGCTCTTGACAACCTTGAAAAAGTTTTCATCCGATGTCAAGAGATAAACTTAGCTCTTAGTCATGAAAAGTGTAAAATGTTACTGATAGAAGGTATAGTTCTAGGACACCATATTTCTTCTCAAGGAATTAAGGTAGACCTTATTAAGATCAAATTAATAGTTGGCCTTCCCTCTCCAAAAACCTAGAAGGAGGTAAGAAGCTTTTTGGGTCATGTAGGCTCTTATCATTGTTTTATTGAAAAGTTTACAAATATAGCTACACCAATGTTTAAATTGCTTATAAAAGATGTAGATTTCCAATGGACAGAATCTTGTCAAAATGCTTTTGAGATTTAAAAGCTAAACTATTAGTAGCACCAATACTTAGGGGCCCTGACTGGACCCTTCCCTTTTATATACCTACGAAAGCTTCTGATACGGTAATAGGTGGAGTCCTAGGCCAAAAATAAGGACAATTACCTTATAACATATATTTTATTAGCAAAAATCTTTCTCCTATCGAATTAAACTATACCGTTAGTGAGAAATAATTTTTGGTAGTAGTTTATGCTATTAATAAATTCCGTCATTATATTATAAGGTACAAAGTTTTTGTGCACACCTATCACTCTGCCATTAGATTCTTAATGAATAAACTGATAACCAATGGTAGAGTTACCTAGTGGCTTCTCCTATTGCAAGAATTTAATATTACCATCATCGATCGACCTGGTAAAGAAAACTTAGTAGCAGATTTTGTTTCTTGTATACAACACGATAATGATATTAAATGTATTGATGATACTTTTCCTGACAAACATCTATTTGCTGTATCTATTCAAACCCCTTGGTTTGCTAATATTGCAAACTATCTAACGACTAGAAAAGTACCACACCATTTGTCTCCATACGAGAAACGCGACATAATAGTACAAAGTTCTAACTATTCCTGGGTTGATAATGACCTCTTTCACACTGGCCCAGATCTTATTATTAGAAGGTGTGTGCACAAAGATGAAATGACAAATATCCTTCGAGCATGCCATGATGGACCATGTGGAGGCCACTTTTTGAATAAACAGACAACATACAAAGTACTGCACTCTGGTTATTATTGGCCAAGCATTTTTAAGGATGTTGACAAGTATTTCAAATGATGTGATAGTTGTCAAAGAATGGGTAGACCCACAACATCATACCAAATTCCTTTACAGCCACAGGTCATGATTGTGCCTTTCAAAAAATGGGCTCTTGATTTTGTAGGATGATTATCTCCCATGTCTCGTAAAAAGATATATATAAGCTAAATCTTTATTTAGGGCTACAGAGAAATCTATAGTATAATTCATATATGAATAAATATTTACTCAATTTGGTGTACCCAGAGAAATTGTTACAAACCAAGGTACTCAATTCACTTCCAAATTAATGCAAGAGTTCACTATGAAGTATGGTATTCGGCATTTTAATTCCTCACCTTAGCATCCTCAAGCTAATGGCCAGGTAAAATTAACCAATAAAGTATTAGAAGCTATTTTAACCAAGACCATTCACTTACATCATAGGGATTGAGCAGATAGACTTTCAGAGGCTTTATGGGCCTATAAAATAACATGGAGAAATACTACCGGACATACCCCCTATGAGTTAGTTTATGGAAAACAAGTCCTTTTACCTATTGAATTTCAAGTTAAAACCTCTTGTATGGCATCACAGTTAGGTATGGATTTGGATGAAGCACAGAAACAACGAATCATACAGATTAATGAATTAGATGAAATTAGTCAGGATGCACTCCAAAGAACCATGCTAATACAGAGTCAGTGGAATCAATGGCATGATAAATTTATCAAGAAAAATAAATTTAATATTGGAGATTGGGCATTACTATTTGATTCACGGTTCAAAAAATTTAAAGGAAAATTAACTACCCGTTGGTTGGGCCCTTATGAGGTAGTTACAGCTTTTGACAATGGATCAGTAAAAATTAAACCAATTGATGGCTCAGAAGTTTCCTTTATAGTGAATGGACATAGACTTAGGATTTACAATCAACCAACATCTAGATAGGATTTCATACAAAATGTTTTACAACAAATAGAAATGGAATTGATTGAGGAAGAAGTTATTCCTCCTCCTCCTGATCCATGAAATCATTTTGGGTTATCATCACTTGTATATATGTAGATATGTTTTTGCCTCTCTGAATAAATAAGAGTCACTTCTTATAAAATAAATTACATGCGACTCTTTTGCTTTCTATGTTTTTTTGAATAAATTGAATCATCTAACAAGTGGTTTTGCAGTTTGATCATGGATACTTTATCTCTATAAGTAGCTTGTGAAGTATTGTCTGGAAAAGGTAATTACACTCATAAGCTATCTTAACTTTTCTTAATTTGCAGCTTGTAGTGACAATTAAAGACAACTCCTTGCATACCATTTTTAACCGCTCATTTTATGATTCAAATAGTTTCTGGTATTTTGATTCAGACATGTATATTTTTTATTTGTTATTTTGAACAGTGCCTGATAAGACCTATTTTCATTATCATTCGTCTTGTGCCTATGGATTACTATTTCATCCTGTACTTGTTATCAAAACTTGTCTCTCAAATATCTCTTTGTGATAACTCGAGAGTAGGTGGAACTTTTTTACCTATGGGGAACATTACTGATCTCTACTGAAAAGGATGGATTCTAAAGTTAAAGAACAACTTTAAGTTATTCTCTTTTGACATGATTTATGATTAAGGCCGGTATGAAAAGCTATTTGTAAGTTTATTTCTGTAAAATTGAATTATGTGTTTTAACAGGGCTTAGCACGCTCTAGTACCAATCGGCTTCCATATATTCAATATCATTATATACAAGGAAAACCCACCAAGGTACTGAATAGGCCTGCTGGCAGCGAGTCAATGCTAAGTAAAAATTTAAAAACAAGAAGATCGATAAATGCAAGCAAACCCGCCGGGGTACTGAACAGGTTCACCGGTAGTGGGACTATACTTGCATGGTACCAAGATAAACCTGTCGGGGTACTGAACAGGCTTCATGGCAGTGGGACAATATCGGGTAAAGAGGTCTGGTTAATGCACTACAATGCACTTGATTCGCAAAATAATTATCATATACAAGAAATTTTCAAAACAAATATTATAAATAAAATGTTAAGGCCCATTCTCCTTACTGTCACTTGAGAATATTTATAAGTTGGGCTTGGACCTGGCCATCTAATTCAATCAATACCTAGGATGTTATTATCCTAGAAATGGGACCCATAGTTACATCTCTCACACACTCCGGGGTAAACTTAAAGTATTTTATGATGACAAGACATCTTTACAATGAGGCATAGATGTTAGTTTTTCCTATGGCATTCTTTCGATTATATTATTGTCTCTTTATATGGTCTTTCTAAAGCACTGTTATTTTTCATAAATATACATATCTAAATCACTTTCCTTTACTAGTTAATTTTTCTTTTCTTTATAAAATAATGACAACATACTTGCACTTTTCTTTATCTGAAATAAACTATTCTTCTCCTTTGCATGAGGACATGTCATATCCTTGGTTTGGGGGAGGATTAGGATTGGATTAGGAAGATTCAGAACAAAATATTTTTCTACTTTTATCTTTTTATGAAAAAATTTCTTATCTCTGACAAATGTTAAAGTGTTTTCAGGTTATAACATGAAGCATGTTTTTACAGAAAAATATGAAGAAATTTGATGGAAGACTTTACGAAGGATCTAACTAATGGTTCAGATAATGGTCTGAATGCGATATTGTGGTATTATAGCATGGATGATTAAAATTTGTCAGCAATTTTTTTGTTCTTGAATGTAGTTTCATTTTTGTATGGATGCTTTGATTTTCAAATTTCTTTTGTTATCATTTTACTATTAGCATATTTTTATCTAAATACACATGAAAACTATTTTTCTTGAATGTGATTTATGCATTGTCGATATATGTTCAAGCTGTCCAAAGTTTTACTTTGAACATGGTTGAACTTGTTACGAACTTTATAAATTTATTCATAAAATGCATATGCTTGTTAAAAGATACATATCTTGAATTCTTCTATAATAGTATGGTCTCCTAAGAAATATAAATCTTCTACTGTCCCATCATCATATTTTTTTTCTATTTTGACATAAAATAAAATTCTTTTATAAGATTCAAGTTTAAATCATTCCCTCCATTCACCAAGTAGAAGACATTTACTAGTGCAACTTTTCCTTCTTCCTTAATCATTTTTCTTTTTGCTCAGTGGGACCTGGCGTTTCTATGGTTTGGGGGAATGTTGAGTCTCATTTTGTTAGCATTTTTGGAAATTAAATAACACATTTAAACACATATTTTATTTCCTTTAGTATATTTTAGGTCATGCAGATCGTTATTTCGGCAGAAAGGTAAGAACAAATTTGATGTTATTTCCACTTTGGTTATTAATATCATTTTTATGATTTTATTGACTCAAAATCATGTTATTTAAAGCATTTTTAAATGTATTATCTGATATGTATATTCGTTTGTAGATTTTATAGTTTGTTTGGGCAAATTAACAGCGAAACGCATTCAACCTTCCTTTCGCATAACGCATTTATCTTACGATCCATCTTGGCATTCAACTCATCATCTAGCCACCGTGTGAGATTTGTTGATCATTTTCCATGCGTGCATTAGATTGATGCACTATACATCCAGCTCATAGTTCAGTGTTCTGTTTAGCTCACTTTTCAGCTTGCTCATCAGTCTGTCCACTGTCCATATCTAGTTTTGAGCATTTAAACATAAAATAGTTTGTAAATATCCTTAGCTCGCCATCACGCCAACCATATCTGTGTTGGAACGATGCATTTAACTCATGCTCTGAAAGGTTCTCCACCTAGCTGTTCATCATCCACTCATTCGAAGGAATGAACATTTTCTATTAACTCACAGCCTCCTCTATTTTAATACTCAACTATCATAAGCATGTTCATTTAAGGGATAAAACGGCCTACATTCTAGAAGACCAACTGTGTTGCTGCTCCTGCTCTCCACAACACCACCAGTCTGCACGCTCGCGTTGATGAGGGGCCTGTGTTCTAGAACCTGCTGCTGTGTACAAACCTGCACTCAACACCAATCCATCCTCCATGGTAAGGAAGGGATCATAGTCACATCAAGCATGCTAAAGAAGCCTGTCCACACTAAAGGAGTATACTCGCCATATTATGCCATGATCACGCTAAATGAAGAGCCATACTATGCGTTGTTTGCAAATCAATTATGTGCTTTAAAGATTGACTTAAATTAGAGAGAATTCGACCTTTAGGTTTGACTTGCTCATCTCACATGTAAACCATATATATCAGTCTCTGAATACAGAGCAAAGTTAGCCAGAGTTAGAGTTAGTTAGTTAGTCAGGAGAGTTAGAGAAGCAATTCATAAACACTGTATTTTTTCTGAGTTTGAATAAAGAGTTGTATGCATTGTTCTTGAAGATTGTGTTTTGAGTAGGAGTTAGTAGGCATCACCCCTGATTGTTGAGAGGGCCCCTCATCAACCAGAGGTTCATTAGCTTAGTTTTAATTCAGTTCTTTCTTTTCTATTTTAGTTAATCTAGTTTAATTTCCAGTTTGTTTTCATTAGATGCTATTTTATTTCCTGCATTGTATTAACTTAGTTTTCTTTCAGTAGTTAAACAAGTATTTTATTTCCTATATTGCATTAGTTTAGTTTTATTTCAGTAATTAAATAAGCAGGTGCACGCATAGCTTTACTTTCATTCATTTGCTTTCAGTATTTTGTTTTTAGTTAGTTGATTTTAGTTAGTCATTTCATTCCAGTATTGCTTTCATTTTTTAGTTTCAGACAAGTAGAATAGTTTATTTCCTTTTGAATTTAGTTTTGGTTAGCTATGAATTGGTTTAAGTAGAATAGTTTGTTTTCATTTCAATGTAGTCTTGTTTATTTATTTCTTGTCATGAATTTGTCGAAGTTAATTTCTAGTTTGTTTAAATTAACTTCTAGTTTATTAATTAGTTTAAAATGCAATGTTTTGTTTTTCTGTTTAAGAGTTAGTTTGAAGTTAATTTTTTTATTAAATAGGTTTATTTATTGATTCTATGCATTATGTTTAGATCTGCATAACTTCATCTAAGGAATTAGTTCATTTAGGTTAGTTTTATTATTTTTACTGTACGGACCGCCATTCAAACTGTCTGTCCAGTCTTCTATTTAGTCACCTTTTACAGACCTACTATTCAGTCTATCATTTAACCCTCAATTTTGTTCTTACTATTTTTTATTCATTTTTCAAATTGTTTCTAGTTTTGTTTTGTCAATCATTGGATTATGTTTGTAGTTGGTAATTTTATTTAATCATTTCAATTAAAGTTTTATTGTTTTAAGTTATAGATTAAGGTTTTATCATTTTTCTTTTACATATGAATTAAGTTGTTTTTATTCCTTGAATATTAAATACTGATTTTGTTTTACTGTTGTTTTATGTCATGGTTATCTTCATTTGCATATAGATTTTAGGGTTAGATGTACTATTTTTAAGAGGAAGTTAAGTTATTTGTAATCATAGGAATCATTCTTGTTTTTGGTATGTGTGTATTGAAAAATAAAGTTTAAATATCTTTATTAAGTTTTCTAGTTGCTTCTATTTATTATCTTTATTAAGTTTTCTACTTCCTTTTTCAGTTTTCTATTCTTTATAATATAAGTTGTCTTTTTACCCCAGCCTTCTACTTAAGGAATAGTTAGTTGGTTATTTGTCAATTGAGTTGTTATAATTTCTTTTATGTATGAGTTAGTGTCTGAAGTTATAAGTATTATTGTTTATGTCTTTCTTTTCAGTAGCTGTTTAGAATTTGATATTCCATTCTAGTCCAATTATTTAGATATTCTTAGGAGTTTGACTCGATTTTTTAGTTTGAAAGATCTTTCAATCTTTTGTTTATTAAAATATCTCCATGACACCCTAGGAGCCTTTTTACCTTTGCATATATTTTGTATCGAATCTAAGATTACCAAACCCGATTGATAATTAAATATTCAGTGTATTTAAGATAGTATAAAACACAACAACAATAGTGTAGGAGCATATGTTGATGCTTTATTCTTGTCAACGAATTATGTTCAGGCATTCAAGAATAATTCCTTTTTCTCTTTGGACATCGAATGGTACTTTATTTTTTTTTGTCGTTTGCACCTATGGTTTGTCATGTTGTGCATTTTGGTCTGCTACAGTCGCAACACCTCCTCTTTTCATGACATTAATATTTGCTTCTCTTGGCTCAGCAAAAATCATCTCAATGTTCTAGTTGGGATTTGGATTGTATTCAAGAGGGTATTGGGATTTCCCATATTCATGGCATTCCACTTAGCAATCAGTTAATGACAATCATCAATAGTCTAGTCGACAGCTTTACAATACGGACATGCCTTTGCAAGACTTGCACATCCTCAAGAAAAATGTCTCGGTTTTCCACAATTATAGCATATGACTTGGCCTCTTCTATGACCAAATCCTCCTCCTCCTCCTTGTTGTTGTGCTCAAACTTGAATGTTTCAACCCCCTCTAGGTGAGGGTAGTAATGTTGCGAAGGATAGTGATTTTATTTATATTGAGCCTGAGGATACTAAGGTTGTTGATATTGAGCCAGTCGATATTGAGAGGGTGGTTATTGATCTTGTGCTTTTACATCTTGCATTTGCTCTTCATTCTTCATTAAATAGGTATCCACCATTTTCTCTTACATTATCTGGAATGATCTGCAATCCGTCTCATCGTGGCCTACATATTTACAAAAATTTTAGTACAGATTAGTTGGTGTAATTACAATATTTGAAAAGTACAAGCACTCTTCTGACCAATTTCCTCAGGTCTGACATATTCTACACCAAGGCATACCTTGTGTATTTAATGGGTTCGGTGCTCCTGCTACGACATAGTTCATGAGTTTCAGGAAATTAACCTTATGGTGTCACATAATTTTGCATCTAGTACACCATATTTATTATTGGATCTCTTTCCCTTTCTTAGTGTCTTGGAGTTACAGACTAAGGTTAGCTAGCTGTGACTAAATCTGCCATTCCTACACTAGTCTCTCCAATTGGTGAGGATTCTAACTTCATTGTTATCTTCATAGCTTCAGTCTCTGACACAAACTTATGTTGCATTAATGGAATTCATATGTGTGGCAACAATTTTGCAATGAACCATTCCTTTTGTTGCACATATGACATCAAAAATCTTACTTTATCCATCAATGTCTTAAATATATGGCCGAATTCCCACATAGACTCCATTGAAAATTAATTAATATCATTAACCTCTGTGATGCACTGAGATTCAAATTTTGGCTTTATGAATCCATTTATTAATACCACTCGATTTTCGTCGAATAGTTTCTACGTGACTCCTGATGGAACTATAGAAAAATCCATGGACCAGTCTGGCGCATGACCTCTCAGGGTTATGATCATTTGTGCTTTCTTTATCACTTCATCTTGGACCTATCGTATAGTCCATACGGATTCACATAAAAATAAATGTTTCTATGGGTCTTCTAACCCATTTCCATTAAATATAGACAACTTAACATTGTTTCCAACCATTATATTGACTCCTGCTAAATTTGGACAAAATTTTTAGCTAGCAGCACTTCCTTGTCCACTATTTCCACTATTATTGTTAGTTGTATTTACAAATTGACTACAAGACTATTTTCTGGATCTTTCCTTCGGAGATTTATGTGGGGTTGCAGGAGTTCCGTACTCGTACTCTAGGTATGGAGCTTTTGATTCTTTTTCTTCTTCTCTTTGTAAGTAGGATGACATTCCTCTTCTTTCTCATAAGAAACTTCATCAAAATGTGACGTCAACTCATAGTCTTCTCCTTTGTTCGTACCGCAACTTCCTCTTCTTATCAAAAAAATTTTCCCTACCGAAATCTCCTTATAATTCTTAAATGTCCACCTTCTAGCTAAGTTTCTCCATCAGCAGGGTGTTGAGTTTTCATATGATTAGCTAAGACATCAATATATCATTTCATTTTCATAACAAAAGCATATAAACGGGATCACTGAAAGAAACAGTATCACAAGAACAACACAGATTTATCCTGGGAAAACAATAAAGGGAAAAACCCAGCAAAAGCTTCCTCAATATAAATGCCCCAAAATATAAAAGACAAAAACAACAAGGAGATCAAGTCCTGATCCTCCTCCTTCTCCAGCTACTTCTCTCTTCTCCACCAATGCGCTACACAAGTGAGGATGTGTGCTTCAAATGAGGAGCGCCACACCTCTATTTATATTCATCCGTTCACTTTAATTATTCATTCCGACATGTAGGCTCAAGTTAATCATGTAGGATCGAGTTACACATGTAGGCTCAAGTAACCACACTAGGGTGCTAATGACCCACATTTACAATTAGAGGGGACTACCTCATGAATCTTATTAGTTCTTCCGATTAGAAGCATCGGGGTACAAAGTAATATAAGCGGTTCTCCTGATAGGACCATCGGGGACCACAAAAAGATACATATAGAATATTCTTTGAAGTTACAACATTTCAACACTCCCCCTTGATGAGAAGGGTATTCTATAACAACATCAACAACAACAATAGTAGGAGAGAGATAGAGGACATCATCATCATCATCAGGGTAACACATCTATAAATCATTGGAATCTTTTCAAAATCATGTAGTCTTCATCTTCAATATTCGGTCTTCATCATCATTAATACTTTGACCGCTTCAATCAGCAACATCTTCAGCACTTTGATCTTTCAATCAGCAACGACATCTTCATCATTTTGATCTTTCAATCAGCAACGACATCTTCAGCACTTTGACCTTTCGACCAGCAACATCTTCAGCACTTTGACTTTTCAATCAGCAATAATATCTTCAATATTTGGACCTTTCGATCAGCAACAGTATCTTCATCATTTTGACCTTTCAATCAGTAACAACATCATCATCATCATACTCTGATATTTTGATCAGAATCATCATCATCAAAACATCATCATCATCACATTCTCGACAACCGAAGTCACCGGATTTATTATGAGATAATCAGTCCCTATCACTTTAGGACTAAGTGCAAGGATGATGCAATCCTACCACGTTCTCAAGTACCGAAGTCACCGGATCCATTCTGAACTGAGGTTTAAGGATGATACAATCCTACCATCTCGATGACCGAATTCACCAGATCCATTTTGAACTAAGGTTTAAGGATGATACAATCCTACCATCTCAATGACCAAAGTCACTGGATCCATTCTGAACTGATGTTCAACGATGATACAATCCTACCATCTTGATGACTGAAGTCATCGGATCCATTCTGAACTGAGGTTCAAGGATGATACAATCCTACCATCTCGATGACTGAAGTTACTGGATCCATTCTGAACTGAGGTTCAAGGATGATACAATCCTACCATCTCGATGACCGAAGTCACCGGATCCATTCTGAACCGAGGTTCAAGGATGATACAATCCTACCATCTCGATGACCAAAGTCACCAGATCCATTCTGAATCGAGTTTCAAGGATGATACAATCCTACCATCTCGATGACCGAAGTCACCAAATCCATTCTGAACTGAGGTTCAAGGATGATACAATCCTACCATCTCAATGACCGAAGTCACTGGATCCATTTTGAACCGAGGTTCAAGGATGATATAATCCCTCTTCATTCTCTAGGACCAAGGTCCTTGGATCACTTTAGGGAAAGTTCCCAAGGATGATACAATCCCACTACATTCTCAAGGACCGAAGTCCCCGGATCACTTTAGGGCAAGTTCCTAGGGATGATACAATCCCACTGCAGCATCACTACTCCCCCTTTCAGGGAAGGTCTTTCCGAACCACACCAAGCTTGTCTCAAAAGTGTTCAAACTTTACTCGAGATAGAGGCTTTTTCAGCACATCAGCAACTTGTTCATTAGCACTCACATACTAGAGATTTATGAATACCTTCTGCATCATATCTCGAATGTAGAAATACATGATTTCTATGTGCTTTGATCTCTCATGGAATATTGGGTTCTCTGTCATCTTTATACAACTTTGATTGTCACATAGAATCATGGTAGTATCCAACTCTAGGTTGAATAATCCTGACATCAGCTTCCGAAGCCATATGTCTTCACAACTAGCAGAGCAAGCTGCTATGTATTCTACTTTGACTGTGCTTAGAGAAACAATGGACTTTTTTCTACTAAACCATGAAATCATAACAGATCCCAAACTATAACATCCACCTAATGTGCTTTTTCTATCTGAGATACTTTGATCCCAATATGCATCTATATAGCCATACAATCTATACTCATGGATACCATCATAGTATAGACCAAAATCTATAGTCCCTTTCAGATATCTCATCACATGTTTTGCAGCTACCAAGTGAACCCGTATAGGTTGAACTAGATATTGACTTAAGGTGTTCATAGCAAAACAAATGTCTGGTCTGGTATTTGTTAAGTACATCAATGACCCAATGATCTGTCTGTAATGAGTCACATCCACTAACTCTGATGATTCATCGGCTAACAAATTCAGGTTGGAATCCATGGGAGTAGCCATTGCTTTGCATTCCAACATATTGAATCTTTTCAATATCTCTACTGCATACTTTCCCTAGTTGAGAAAGATTCCTTCTGAACTTTTCCATACTTCCAAACCTAGGAAATAATGCATTAACCCAAGGTCTTTCATCACAAATTATTTTGCTAGTTTCTTCTTGCTTTTCATAATCTGTTTCTCATTCCCTGTCAAGAATAAGTCATCCACATATAGTAGTAGGATGACATGTTCATCTTCTACAACCTTGAGGTAAAGGTTAGGATCAACTTTACTCTTGGTAAAGCCCATGTTTGACTGGAAACTATCTATCCTTCCATACCAAGCTCTAGGATCTTGTTTTAGGCCATACAGGGCCTTCTTCAACTTGCATACGTGAGTATGTCTATCTTCAACTTCAAATCCTTGTGGCTGCTCTATGTATACTTCTTCTTCAATCACACCATTCAAGAAGGTTGTTTTCACATCCATCTGATGTAAGTACCACTTCATCATGGATGCAAGTGCCATGATAGCTCTAATCGAAGTATACCATGCTACTGGGGAAAATGTCTCTTCATAGTCAATTCCCTCTTTTTGAGAGAAACCTTTGGCAACAAATATTGCTTTATAATTCTCAATACTTCTGTCAGCTGCATGCTTTATTTTGTATATCCATTTGGAGGATATTATACTCTTTCCTTCTGGTTTGGGAACTATATCCCATACATCATTTTTCATTATTGACTGGTATTCTTCAGTCATTGCTTCTACCCATTCCTTCTTTTGGATGGATTCTTTGTAGTTTGTAGGTTCTTGATCTACCAGATCACACATCAAGGCTACGTAGTTGGAAAAAGTATTAGGTTTCTTTATTTTCCTTATGGAGCCTTCAGGAGCTCCATATCTTTCTACCTCTCGTATAATTTATCTTGTCCAAGAAAGCTTTCTCTTTCTTGATATCTCCATAACAAGAAGTTCTTGAGCTTCTATCATGTCATGTTCTTCAGGAGCTTCATCTTCAGGGAGACATGTAGTTTCTTTATTTCTGGGACATGTCTCTTCTTCATTCACTACTTCATGTTGGCACTTCCTGGATCTCTTGAGGGCTGCCTCTTCATCAAATGTCACATCTTGACTGATTTCCATGTGATGGAATCCAGGAATGTAAATTTTGAATGCTTGGTATACTTCACAATATCCAACAAATACCCCCTTCTTTCTAGAAGGGTCTAACTTGGTTCGTTTCTCTTTTGGTATATGAATATATACTGGACAACCAAATATCTTGAGGTGACTTACCTCAGGCTTCTTTCCTGTGAACATCTCTTCTGGAGTCTTGAACCCAAGAGCACTATGAGATATTCTATTCTACACATACACAGTAGTTCTTGTTGCTTCTGCCCATAGTTGCATTGGAATATCTTGATCATATATCATTGGCTTCACTGCCTCCATGATGGTTCTGTTCTTTCTTTCCATAACCAAATTCTATTGAGGATTGTAGGGAGTAGTTAGTTCCCTCTTGATTCCAGCATCTTTGCAAAAGGCCTCAAATTCTTTTGAGGTATATTCACCTCCATTGTCTGAATGGAGTGTCTTTATTTTCTTGTCTGAAAGATTCTATATCAAGGCTTTGAATTCCTTGAATTTCTCAAACACTTCACTCTTTGCTTTCAAGAAGTATATCCTGGCAAGTCTTTCTTGAAAAATCATCAATAAATGTGATATAATATTCAAAGCCACTTAAGGATGTAGAAGACATTGGTCCACAAACATCTGAATGAATCAATTCCAATGTACCTTTTGTTTTAGTTTCGCTCTTCAAAAATGGATTATTGATGTTCTTTCCCTCCGCACATCCTTTTCAAATGCCTTCATGTTTGATATTCATATTTGGTAATCCCATCACTACTTTATTCACATGAGGTAGAGCTTTGTAATTAATGTGGGAAATCCTTCTATTCCATAGTTCACTAGGGTTAGTGGACTCATGGACAAAGGTTGTTTCTGAGTTCCCCTTGAGTTTATACAAGCCTCCTTCTTCTTCACCAATGATGATTGCATCTTCAATGTTATTTCCTTTGGGCCACATGAGTACTTGGCCATCTATGAAAGCAACTCTGAATCCTTTCTTATCTAAAGCTGAGATAGAAATTAAGTTCTTATTTAGACCAGGTACATACAATACATCTTTCATCTTTAGAGGATTACCTGACTCAAGTTTGTAGCTTGCTTCACCAACTCCTTTGATCAAATATTGATAGTCATCTCCTAGGGATACTTTTTTAGGAGATATTATTTCTTCAAGTTTGGACAGAGTTCTCTTTTGTCCCGTCATGTGCTTTGAAGCACCACTATCAATAAGCCAAGTGTCTTCTCCAGGTGTTACAGACCCAGAGAGTGCAGAGAATAGTACATACTCTTCTGCATCTTCTTCTCTTGTTTTCTTTCTTGGAGGTCCTTCTTCTTCTTCTTCTTTATCTTCATCTTCCTCTAGGTGAGCATGATATCTTTTGTTGTTGTTGGTTCTCTTCCTATATTCTTGTTTCTTTATGGGAAAATTTCAGGCAATGTGTCCTCTCTTGTCACAATGAAAACATTGAAAATTAGAGTAGTCTTTACTTGGAGGAGTTTCTCTTACCTTTTGGATTCTTCTAGGAGGTTGAGACTCCATGAAATTTATTCTCTTGAAATTTGATTGACCTCTTTTTTTCTTGGTGTGAGTGGCTAGGGCTTTATCATCTTCTTTTAATAAGGCTTCTCTATTTGGCACTCTTGTCTCTTCTTGAATGTAGTCTTCCTATACCACATCAAACTTCATGCTTTCTTTTCTAGCACACATCATCTAGATGAAGGACTCCCAGGGTCTAGTGAGACCATTGAGAGCAGTCATAACCAGTTCATCTTCATCAAGCTTATCTCCAATAGCTTCTAGTTGCTCTTTGATCTGAGAAACCCTTGTGAAGTAATCTTGGATGGATTCTCCATGACTCATCTTGGTGCTCTTCAGTTGAGCTCTTAGATTCATCTTCCTGTTAATGTTCCTTCCTTCATACATTCTAGATAGGGCATCAAACATTTCTTTTGGGGTCTTCTTGGAAGACACTTGAGGGATCAAGTGATCTTTGATGGAGTCAGCAATAATCCTTTGAGCTCTGATCATATCCTTTATGTGCTTCTCCTTGGCTTTAGCTTCTTCAAGTTCTGAAACTTATTCTTTGACATACTTATCAATATCATTCTCTTGGATAATGAGACCAATCCTATATTTCCATGCTCGAAAATTCTCTATTCCTTCTAGCTTGTCCTCAAGCTTAGTGCTTGGGGCCATCTTGTCAGAAAATCACAAAAAATTGAAATTTTGCGGAATGAGAAACTGACCTTACCAGGAGATGCACTTGAATGAGGTGAGTTGACTGGTGTGCTTGGATTCTAGAGATTCAATTCTTCACCTTTAGATCAGACTTGCAAGATTCAACTTCTGCAGCTTTCTGGTTCAGCAGTTTTCTGGTATAGCTGTCAAACTAGGGTTTGAATTTTTCAGAGACTCCACATCCAAAAAAATTGATTCTAGGATCAAAATATGTGCTCTAGGAGGGAGCAACTTTCCATGCAATTAGTTTTCCTAAACTCAAAAATTTTCCCAAAACCCTAATTTCTTCCGGGGAGAGAGAGAGCTATTTACCCTTGTGAAAGATTTCCTATTCAGGCTAGCTCTGATACCATGTTGAGTTTTCATATTCTTAGCTAAGACATCAGTATATCATTTCATTTTCATAACAAAATCATGTAAATATGATCACTGAAAGAAATAGTATCACAAGAACAACACAGATTTATCCTAGGAAAAACCTAACAAAAGCTTCCTCAATATAGATGCCGCAAAAGATAGAAGACAAAACCAACAAGGAGATCAAAGCCTGATCCTCCTCCTTCTCCAGCTACTTCTCTATTCTCCACTAATGCGCTACACAAGTGAGGATGTGTGCTTCAAATGAGGAGCGCCACACCTCTAATTATATTCATCCATTCACTTTAATTATTCATTCCGACATGTAGGCTTGAGTTAATCATGTAGGCTCTAGTTACACATGCAGGCTCAAGTAACCACATTGGGGCTCTAATGACCCACCTTTACAATTATAGGGTACTACCTCATGACTCTTATTAGTTCTTCTGATTAGAAGCATCGGGGTACAAAGTAATACAAGTGGTTCTCTCGATAGGACTATCGGGGACCACAAAAAGATACATATAGAATATTATTTGAAGTTACAATATTCCAACACAGGGTGTGATAATTAAAATCTACATCAATATCTAGGATCCTTAGAAAAAATTACAATTCGAATTTGATGCAAAACCAGCAAAAAACCATTAAAAGAGAAACAATTTACACTTGCAATGTGAACTGAAACAGGTTATTGTTTGAATGTCTAACATTAAAACATGTTAGTACCATTTTTATATTACATCTAAAGTGTTTCATGAGGCTTATGAATCCTAAAGTGTCTGTACAAGTGAAATTGGCCAAATTGGCCTCAATCCCCCCTAGGTGGGCCAAACATGCTCCAAATCAGCCCAAATGGCCATGAATTGTTGTGTGGACATGAGTAAGGTGACATGGATCAATCATAACACTTTTTCATGCATGGGTGTGCTAAAATAGGTGGTTGAGAGGATCTAGGTGACATTAAATGTACCAAATCAATCCAAAATTGGACAAAATCCACTTTTAGTGCTCCTAGTCAACCAAAATGTCCACATTCAATGAATGGGAGAACACCAGAAATAATGAGGGCACACATGTGGATTTTTTATGGATTTGTAGCACTCATGTGGGTGTGAATTCGCCAATTTAACTGGTTATTGCTCCAACTAAGCACCCTAAGTCCAAACTATAGTGTAATAATGCACAAAATGCAATAAAATTGACTAGGGACTTATACTATGGTACCAAGGGGTTGGATTACTATTATAACACCCTCCCTTAATGAAAAACTTAGTACAGCTCATAAAATGAAGGATTCCCTTGCAACAAAGGCTCAAGTCACCTCAATACATAAATCTGAAATTTTATTTGTCTATATGAAGGGAGGAAAAGAAGGAAAACCACATGGAACAAAACCTTCCATAAATAATGAACATGGGGATGAAACATGTAAAAAATAGTGGAAATCACCATCCATAACTCACTCCAATTAAATATCTCATATGAGTGAAGGTCTTCTCTATGAAATTCTTGGTGAAAATGTTGGCAGTTTGCTTGGTGTATGGGAAATACTACAGTGAAATCACCCTGTCATGACCTAAGCCTCGGATGCAGTGAATATGGATATCAATATTATTTTTTATTTACCTCTGAAATGGATCAGTAGATATTTTTATGTCACTTTTATTTTCCACATAAATTTTGGTAGGAGAATCAATTGAGACACCAAATTCTTGAAGGATACCCTGCAACCAAACACACTATGTAGCTACATTGATTGCTTATGTGTACTTGGCCTCTGTTGAAGAAAGAGAGATGGTATGTTGTTTCTTAGTTTACCATAAAATGGGACCTTAATCAATCATTAAAACAAAACCTGAGTTTGATTTTCTGTCAGTGGTATCTCCATCCCAATTCGAACCAGAAAATCCAGCTAGTTGAAGTGAAGAACTAGCTGAGTAGTGCACCCCGAAATTATTTGTACCCTGGACATACTGAAGAATTATTTTAGCTTCCTTCTAATGGATCTCATGTGCTTGGTGCATATGTCTTTATAAATCACTTACAACATAAGATAAATCAGTTCTTGTATGTGTAAGATAGATCAAGCTACCAACTAGCTGTCTGTAGAGTGTAAAATATACCAATGGAGAATTCCCAAATTCACATAACTTGATGCCAGAAAGGAAAAGGAACTTGGATGCCTTAAAATAATACATGTTAAAATTATTTATCAAGTGTTAAGCATACTTTGGTTGACTCAGCATTATGCCCTTTTTAGATTGCTCAATTTCCAATCCCAAAAATTGCCTTAGCAATCCTAGATCGGTCATGGCAAATTCAGTATGTAGAGATGACTTAATTGAACCAATTAAAGTGTTTCATATCCTTGTAATTAGGATTTCATAAACATAGAGAAAAATAACCTGAAAATACCATCATTTTTCTACAAATATACATTTGGGTCAGATTTGCATCTAGTGAAACCAATAGAGAGCAAGAAAGCATCCATTTGAGCATACCAATCCTTGTGGGCTTGCTTGAGTCCATAAAGGGATTTATTAAGCCTAAAAACAAGGGAAGGATCCTCTTGGAAACCTTCAGGTTTCTAAATCTAAATATCTTCCTGTATCCATGTAAAAACTCACTTTTGACATCCATATGGTGCACTTGCAAACCCTTACTAGTTGCAATTGCTAGAACTAGTCTTATGGAGTCCATCTTTGCAATTGGTGCAAAGGTATCAGTGTAATCCACACCATGGACTTGACAGTAGCCCTTAGAAACTAATCTAGATTTATATTTCACATCTGAACCATCAGCAGCAATTTTGGTTTTAAATATCCACTTGCATTGAACAATCTTCCTCTTGGGAGGAAGGGGAACCAATTCCCATGTCCCATTCTCTTGGAGAGAATGGAATTCTTCTTGCATTGATTTTTTCCATATTGGGTCATGAAAAGATTTATTATATTACTCTATATCAGATCCAACCATCAAATAATAGTGCTCAGCAAGATCACTTTCCTGTAAAGGAAGCATTGTTAGATTGAGATCTAGTCTTCCTGGGCTCTTCGGGATTTCCAACCAATTCCCATGCATCTTGTATGATTGCTTCAGACCAATTGGGCCTTAGTGGTAACTCATATACAAAAATTTCATATAAATCCATATCATTATCATTAATATCAGAAAATTTAGAGCATGAATCATCACTTATATCATCAAATTGTTCAGGAGAAGAGTGTTCCCCAGGTGCAAGCTCAAAATATGGTATTGGTTCCTCTTCAAATTTCACACTTCTCTCAATGAATGTCTTGAGTGTGGAATTGTAAAAGAGTTTGTAACATTTTTTATCCTCTCCATACCCAACCATGATGCATTCCTTTCTTTGTGTCTGCAGATCCTTCCTCTTTTCAGAAGGGATTCAATGCCATGCCCTTGATCCAAAAATCCTGAAACTTAAGACATTTGGTTTATGACCAAACCATGCCTCGTAGGGAGTCTTTTGTTTTACTGATTTGTGGAAGGATATGTTCTATATATGTGAAGAAAAATTAATAGTATCTTCCCATAGCATGGGACTTATATCCCTTGCTTAAATCATGCAAGTGGCCATCTCCTTGAGAGATCTATTTTTCCTCTATGCCACACCATTTTGTTGTGGTCTGTAGGGAGTTTAATGTTGCATTTGGATGCCACATTAATCACAAAGTTTATGCATAATTTTGTTTAAATAATCCTTCCCATTATCATTCCTAAGTATATTAATATTGTGCCGACTTTGATTCTCTACCAATGCCTTCCAAATATGCAATTGCTCAAAAACTTCATATTTTAATTTAAGGAAGTACACCCAGCAGAATCTTGAGCAGTCATCAATAAATGTGAGTAAATGCCTTGATCCACCATAGGATGGAGTGGGAAGAGGACCAATCAGATATTAATGTACCAACCCAAGTGGTTTTGTGGCTCTCCTTGCCATCCCCTTCTCATAGCGTGGCTCTGGATGCTTCCCAACTACACACCCAATGCAAGCTCCATTTGATGATTTCATTTGTGAAAGTCCTTCCACCATCTAATCTCTACGTAGTTCTTGTAGGTACTTGTAGTTCATGTGACCAAACCTCTCATGGAATAGAATGGAAGTTTCATTGGAATGTGAGAGGAGATCTTGGTCATTGGAAGTAGGGAGAAAATTCAAAAACTTGTACATCCTCTCATGGTGATCTGCATACCCAACTGCAACAACTTGGTTTAATGAGATTTATGCAATATCTACCAAGTATGGAGTGAAGGTCACTCTCTTTGGTTATACTATATGGGTCATTTGATATATTGACATAAAATTTGCTTCCAAATCTAGTACATACAACACATCACTGAAGTAACCATGCTCTAAATCAATACCACCAATTCCCTTGGTATGGATTTCAGAGTCATCCCCCATTCGAATTGTTGGGCTAGTATCCAAATGCATGGAGGAGAAGAGCTCTCTTGTGGCTACCATGTGTCTAGAAGCACCTGAATCAATGGTGAAATATGAAAAATTAGAGGTACATGCTACCAAAGCATGACATTTCTCCTTGTTGTCTGAAAACTGGAGGTGCCATGTTTCTTCCTTGTGCCATCCAGGACAAGGATGTTGTTCTTCTCCAATAGTTGCACCATCTGGTCAATGGTTTTCTTCATGCATGATATTTTTGGATTCCATCCCTTATGGAAATAGGTGCATTTGGTATTCTCTTCCCCTTTCTTTTCCTTCTCCTTGGGAGGATTCAAACCCCCATCACTGGATTTGGGTTTTTTTGGTTTCCTCTTCTCTGGAAGCTTTGAATTCTTTGCCTTAGAATTTCCCCTGGAAGCATTCGAAACTCCCATGGGAAAGGATTGATTCTTATCCTTGATGGTTCCCATTTGGACTAGCTTAAATTTATCCTCGGTGAGGGACTCCATGAAGCTATCTAGACTTGGCATTTTCCAGTTTCGAAGTGTTAACTTGCTAGAATGAAATGTGCTGACAAAGACTAAGAATTATGGCCCCAACTTCGAAAGGATGGAAAGTATCAACTGGTCCTCTTTCTTCTCAATGACACATTTATTTAGCTTCAACACAAGTGACTTAAACTTGGTCAATAAGTCCTGGATAGTTTCAAAGTGCGCTGGGCTCAGGCTGATGAGCTTGTTATCAAGCTGGTGTCCTCTTAGTTCATCATTTTTACCAAAGAGTGTTTCTAGTTTTGCCTAGACTTCATTTGGGGTTGTTAAACTGTCTATGTGGAACAAAATATCTCTTGAGATACTCAACAATAGTAATCCATATGCTTCATCCATGTTGGCATGGGTTTGGTTAAGTGAGTTGCACAACACCTGAGAGGTTGCGCAAGTTCACGTGACACTGCGCGAGACCAAATCAGTGCAATAGGTGGAAGAATAACCAATTTTGGAATTTCTTGTGCAATTTTGTACCATTTGGACACATTTTGTGGATATAGGTCATTAGTTTGTTAGAATTTTGTTAGAAGTTAGTTAGAATTGGACCTTGGATGTAAAGGCAAAATCCTATATATAGAATTAGAATTGCAATTGTGAGATATAATATAGATGTGGAATCATTGTGTAGTATCATAGAGGTAAAAGATCAATTGATCAACCCTGTTGTGATATGTTTTGTGCTATTGTCACTTCATTTTTTTCTTGAGAAATTTTGGCTCTATCTGTGTCGATCAACTCTTGAATCTTGGGTTGTGACTAGTATCCTACTACGGAGAAGTACTGTCTGAAGTGGATATATTGTGCAGAAGTAATATGACATGACAAATGTTTCCCTAGATTGATTTTGTCCCTTATTTCTTTCCTGTCTTTTTGTGCAGTGATGTCAATGATGAATTCTTAATGAATCTGTTATATGAATGAATGTTACTACTGTGATGAAGAAGTGAATGATGCGACCTGTTAACAATCCACTAGTTATGTTGATAGATCTATGATGAGTGTTGCGATTCTGATCAATTGTCTCTGAAATATCTGATGATTATGTTGTTTAGTTGTTGATGCCCCACCCTCCCTTCTTACTGTTGTAAACTTGGTTCCAATAGCTCTCCCTCAACATCTCGAGTGAGATTTCATCCACTATGTTGGTGTTTCTGGGCAGGGTCAAACCTGTCTGGGCCAGTGCTCAGGGAGATCATGCTAGATGGGCGTCGATAGAGTGGGAACCCTTGTTAACGAGGCTTTGCTCGTGGGTTTCGCTAAAAAATGGTTCCATTGCTGGGACCTTGTTGCAATTGAAGGGAGGATATGTTTTTTCATCCAACCAAACCATAGATCGAAGATTGGTTCAACCTAAAGCTGCAAGAGTTTGCTAAAGAAGAGAATCGGAATCTGAAGTTACCAACAAATAATTGGCTGGCTAGATATATCTACGATGGTGCCTATGAATGGTTCTTCTGTGAATTTCCAATCTACTATATGAGTGGTTGTCACGGTTCACTTATAAGATGAAAAACCATCAAGGAGAGGAGTCGACATCTTGGACCTCTGAACTGATCCAAGAATTGTGAGAAACCGAAAACAAGGCATCGTGAGCTGTCGAAGCATGGCTGGATAGTATTCTAGAAGGATACATCATTGAGTTCGCAGTCAATACCAACAAGTCATACAATGAAACATAAAGATATTTATTCAATAGAACACGAGGTACATTCTTGCTATCTCTATAATTATCTATTAGGATGCTTGTCTGTGAGAAGGGTATTCTAAAAATGCACCTTGAGTAGTGGAACTATGGTGTGCGGAGGACGTGGAGACTGCGATGGAAGGGGGGAGGAATATGGAAATATAAGGGGTAGATGGGTATGAGTTCTGATGAGACTATGAGGCTCACTGAGGAAACAAGTGGTTGTACGAGGGGAGGAGCAATGTTTCAACAAGAGAATAGGCCGCTAGACATATTGTGGACAATGATATCAAGAAAATCTAGTTGGAGATCACCCTCAGGGGTTGTGCGTTTGACTGGTACATGAGATTCATGCAAGTTCATCAAGGGACCACAAAAAAAACACTGAATGAAATCTGGGAAGGTCTATTTGAAGAATTTAAGAAACCAAAATCTAAGACCCAATATATTACAGAACTCAAGGAGATCAATCAATTCCCAAATGAAACCATTTAGGATTTCGATCTATTGTTTAAGACGTTGATGGCCCAAGTTAGCTTCAAAATGAATGATGTTCAGCATAAGCAGTGGCTCGTCGCCGTACTGGTCTTGCACATCAGACAACCATTAATGTAGCAAAAGGTCGCGACACAGAGCGAGGCTCTAGAGATCCTGATGAAGTTATAGGCTTCGGCTATTGGGGAGACTGTAGTCAAAATGAACCAAATTTATGCACAGTTAGCAAATTTGACACTCTAGCTATAAGATATCAAGAAGGAAAAGGAAGAACATGATGACCTTTGGTGCACACGGTGTCATGTGGATGGACACACCAAGGACACCTATTCAACTTTCTGAAATTATTTGCTCTCAGAAGCACCAAAACCCTTGAGTTGTGCTGTTATGCTATGGTGTCACGTATTTCATGTATATCAACATCAAGACAGAAACTATAGCTACATGTAGAAGATGGTTACAAAGGCAGAAAGTTTGTATAGCAACTTTTGTCACTCAGTGGGGAATGAGGATCATTAGAGGAAATTTGGGGTCTAAAATGGGCCTTATAAGAAAACGTGCCAAAATAAGTTTTTGTGAGTTGGAATTCAAGAACCAATAGAATTTCAATAAAATGAGTCAACCATAATGGTTGAATTGACATATTTGTCATTAAAAAAAACTACTTTTTTTGTTCGTATTTTTGACATATCTCATTGTGTTTTTACTCAAATTTCGATCGGGAGAGCTCATTGGATGCATAATTTGATTCCGCATCCAACGAGTACCCACAATGCATACTTTTGGCAGACCCCGCTACCCCAAAAAACAAGAAATACCTGAAAAAACGTGATGATGATGTCATCATCATGTTTTTTCAGGTATTTCTTGTTTTTGGGGTAGCGCGGTCTGCCAAAAGTATGCATTGTGGGTACTCGTTGGATGCGGAATCAAATTACGCATCCAACGAGCTCTCCCAATCGAAATTTGAGTAAAAACACAGGGAGATATGTCGAAAATACGAACACAAAAAGTAGTTTTTTTCTTTCTTCCTCCAAAATTAATCAATATTATTTTATTATTTTAACTATTATTTTATTATTTTAACTATTATTTTATTATTTTCCTTAGGAGGCCCATTTTAGACCCCAAAATTCCTCTAATGAAAGACTACTGAGCTTATGAATTCTTCCAAGAGAAAACATATGATTCATACTTTGTGAAGGGTGAGGATCCCCGTGTGATCTAGAAATCACAAAATCAATCATAGATATTGAATTTGACACCCCAGGTACAGTATACCCCATCTACACCAATGCATTTTATGTTGTCACAGTCGCAGCCATCATGATCTAGAAATCACAAAATCAATCATAGATATTGAATTTGACACCCCAGGTATAGTATACCCCATCTACACCAATGCATTTTATGTTGTCACAGTCGCAGCCATAGTTCACACCACAGCCGCAATTTGTGGCACAACCGTAGTTTGCACCACGACCACAGTACAATCAATTTTCAATTAGTTAGAATCAACCACAGTATGCTCAAGTATCACATTACGTTCAGCAGCAACCGAATCCCTCACAGGAGCCAGCCCAACCACAATATAAGCAAGCAGCTCAACCACAGTACTAGCGGTAAGGAGGATTCTGAGGAGGATTTAGGGGATAGGGAGGAGGCTTTAAACGAGGGGGAGGATGAGATCGAGAATCAATCCAATGTTACACCTGTGGAGTGTTTGGGCACTACCAGAGGGAGTTTCCTCATGCACAATTTGCATACTGCACAACAAGTGAACATAATGTTGAAAATTTCCCTTAGTTTATTGCGAAGTGGTAGGCCAGAAACATCCCTCAGTCATAGAACCAATTCCAAAACCCAAACCAAGTACAGAAATAGCAGCCATTGCAGAATCAAACTTAGATCCCACTACATACTCAAAATCATCCTATGAACCCATCGATGAATCAAAATCCACCCCTGAACCAAGCTCATAACCAGAATCAAGGACCAACAGTTGTGACAATCCTAGCAAATCCCAAAGCCCAGGTTGTGGAAATTGCTATCGTCACTCATGCAGGTGCGACGACCAGAGAAGATGGACCCCATCAACAAGTCCAATTTGTTGGGAAGAAAAGGGCAGCATTTGATATCACTATAGAGAAAGATACCTTCTTTGAGGCCAAGCATGTAATCAGGAGAAATCCGAGTAAGTCACCTATTGTTGAAATGCCATCTTCTTTTGATCCTTCAATAGAAGCAGGACCATCGTGAAAGCATGGTACCTTGCAACAATTTTTTGAGAGATGTCTATTGCTAGCCATAGATCCCAAGGCTCTCATGGCAATTGAGTAGTTGTTATACCACCAAAATAAGGTGCTAAATGATTCCACAGTAAATTCCCTCTAGAAGAAAAAGACAGGTAAAGAGATGAGAATGAACATCCAGATAGGAGACTATGAAGTCAACTCAGTTATTCTGGATCTTGGGTCATATGTGAATATTTTGACCAAGAAGACCTAGAAGTTGATGGGAAAGCTAGCATTAGGATGGTCCCCTGTGCAACTGCAACTAGAAAATCATGCCAAAGTTCATCCTATTGGTTGTGTCTCCAACCTGGTCATCAATGTCAAAGGTATGAAGACATATGCTGATATTGACGTTATTGAAGTAGTTGATGGTGGAGGTTCCTATCCCACATTGATGGGGATTGGATGGGCCAATGATAGCATGGTAGTTATCAATTTCAAGAAGTGGGTTATGACATTCAATAATCAAGATATCAAGGTCATTGCTCCCATGGACCCTCAAGAAGACGTCAGTACATTGAACCTATCAAGGATGAAGTTGGTAGAGGCTAGGATCATGCCTACAATATCTTTGAAGACTATATTCACCCTACCATAGATGCCAAACATGGATGGTGCAGCGCTAGCAATGCGTCCTCTGATTCAGATGATGCTTTAGAAAATTGGCAAAATCAGCTGCATGAGGTGTCTTTTAGAAAGTGTGGACTGGTCATGTAATCCCTACATCATGTTGCAACTAATATTATCGACTTTCCAATCTATGAAGAGCTGCCAAAGCTATCTGGATTCCTTAAATAATTTGAAGAAAAATTATTTGAACCACAGAGGTTGTTGGCACTAGAAGAAGCGTTGAAGGCCACCCCATCATGCTGGTGGGTGACTCATAAGTAGACAATCCATGAATGGGCATAGTGTCGACGATTGATGATGGTGCACTTCAGTGATTCAGAGGTCTATCACGCTGGGAGATATGATGGGAAGAATGACCCCACCGGTCATTTGATGGAATATCAATCCTTGTGGGTGTCGTGACCCAAGGATGAGTGGGTCCATGCTTTTGTTCATATTTTGGACAAGATGCCTAGATCCCGGTACGTAGCGGAATAACTATGTAGAACCATAACTACCTCAGAGGAGCTGTCGATTTTCTTTGCGTAGAATTTTAGGTTCTAGGATGCTAACCCTGAGGTCCACACTGCACTCCAACTCATCCATGATGTAGTATTGAAGTTTGTCCCAGTTCCATACCCTATAGAACCACATGCGTAGTGCCATATGCAATCCATGATGACATGTTACAATCTATCTAGTCAACCTAAAGATGAGGATGACATGCAGAATGTCAACATTCCAGAATCAGAAGAAAGTTGTGATGTTGTAGCACTAGACATACCAAATGACCCCATGAGGCAACCACTAAAGATCCAAAAGGTTAACATTGGGATGGAAGAGAACCCAAAGTTATATAACATTGGTGACTATTGGGATGATGAAACAATGTCACAGATCATAGATATGCTGCATTAATTCCAGGACCTCTTTCTGACATGGTTCTCAAAAATGAAAGGGATATTAGGGGATATAGGGGAGATGAAAATTCCGTTGAAACCATACATGAAACCTGTGCAACAGAGACCGTGTCGACTGAACCCACGATACAAAGAATACTTCAAGTTTGAGCTTGATTGGATGTTGGATGCCAGAATCATCGAGCCTTCCGAAGAATCAGAATGGATAAGCCTTATGGTGTTTGAGGATAAGAAGACTGGATAGGTTCACATTTGTGTCGACCTGAGAAAGTTGAATGATCCCTACCTGCATGATCCTTTTCCAATTCCCTTTACGGATGAGGTCCTTGAAGGGGTAGATGGTCAGGATATGTATTCCTTCATAGATGGCTTTTTGGGGTATCACCATATTTGAATTGCAAAGGAAGATCGACATAAGACCACATTTGTCACTGAATGGGTTTGTTTTCAATATACAGTCATGCCCTTTCGATTGAAGAATGCACTAGCGATATATTCTTGGGTGGTTTTCGCTGCATTCAAAATTTCATTCAAAAGTTCCTGCAAGTATACATGGATGATTGGACAATTTATGGTCTGGTTAAGGATCATTTACTAAACCTACGATTGATGTTGGAAAGGTGTCAACAACATCAAATTGCGTTAACTTTAAAGAAGTGCATTTTTTGTGCGCCATTTGAGATACTGCTAGGGCACATGATGAGAAAACAAGGTCTGTTGGTTGACCCTGCAAGTAGCGTGCTTATCCTTAGTCTGCCACCACCAAAAAATGTGAAAATGCTTTGTACAATGATGGGACACATAGGATACTATCGCAAGTTCATCAAAGGATACACTACGATTACTACCCCTATGGAGAAGCTATTAAATAAGGATGCTGCATTCGAGTGGAATCAAGAGTGTCAGGGAAGCTCCAACACACTGAAGGACAAGATGGCATCAGCACCCATACTTGTATTTCCTGACTGGAATAAGGATTTCCATGTCCATGTTGATGCCTCTTTTGTTGCGCTAGGGGTAGTACTTGCGCAACCAGGAGAGGGAAACCTGGATCATCTGATTGCATTTGCAAGTAGGAAATTGTCTTTTGCTGAAACAAATTACACAACCACTGAAAGAGAGGGCTTGGCCATGGTTTACACACTACAAAATTTTAGACACTATCTGTTGGGTGGCCACTTTAAAATGTTCATGGACCACTCCACTTTGCAATATATGGTCAATAATCTTGTGTTGGGAGGGAATATTTGTCGATGGATACTAATTTTTCAAGAATTTGACTTTGATGTCATTGTAAAGCCAGGGCAATTGAATGTTGGCCATGATCATCTGTCCCGCATTGAGACAAGAGAAGAACCTACCAATATTGATGATGGATTTCCTGATGTGCAACTGTTCTGTGTAGAGATAGCAGATGACCATTATGCTCCAATAATTCAGTTCTTGGAAACTGGAGTTTCCCTAGAGGACCTATCAACTAGTCAAAAGAAGTAGTTGGTAGTGAAGGCTTCGTATTTCTAGCTGATTGCTGGTAAATTATACAAACTTTGACCAGATGAAATTTTTTGATGGTGCATCTTACCACATGAGCAAGGACCTATTCTAGAAAAGGCACATGAAGGAATCACAGGAGGCCACTATGGAGGAAGGGCTACTGCATGTAAGGTTCTGCACGTCGAGCTATGGTGTCTTACTTTACATAATGATGTGGCAGATTATGTGCAGAGCTGTGATGTCTGTTAGCGTGTCAGAAAACCATCACAACAGGATGAGATGCTGCTTGTGCCATAGGTAACCCTACAACATTTTGATAAATGGTTCGTGGAATTTTTGGGTCCAATTAATCCACTAGGAAATAGGATTGGTGCATGGTACATCATTATGACAACTAACTATCTAATGAGGTGGGTGGAGGATGTGCCAGTTGTGGACTGCACCGCTGTGATGGTAGAAAAGTTCATATTCGAGAATATTGTAACATGGTTTGGAAGTCTAAGGATATTGATGAGTGACTAGGGAAGTCACATTATTAATTGAATGGTGAGAGTAGTAACTGAGGAGTTGCAGGTGCAGCATAAGAAAATCACACCATACCATCCATAGGTGAATGGGACTATCGAGGCCTTCAACAAAATATTGGAAACCACGCTTACAAAGGTATGTAATGCTAGTCGCAATGACTAGGATTTGAAAATTCCAGCAACACCATGGGCATATCGCACCAATTGTAAAAGGCTGATGGGATAAACATCGTTTAACATAGTATGTGGGAAAGAGGCAGTCATGCCTATGGAATACATTGTTCCTAGTCTATGTATTGCTGCTGCTACTGGCATGGATAATGCAGAAGCACTAGAGGAGCACATCACATAGTTGATCCAGCTTGAAGAGGACCATTTTATCACAGGCTTCCACCAGCGTATCGAGAAGGATTGACAAAAGGTGTGGCATGATCGCCACATTAAAAGAAAGCAGTTTACATAGGGACATTTGGTACTATTATACGATAGTAAGTCCATGAAGCATCCGGGTAAGTTGCAGATTCACTGGTTAGGCTCGTATCTTGTTCATTCAATTACTTCTGAGGGTGCAATTCAATTACAATAATTAGATGGTGTGGTGTTTCCAAAACTTGAGAATCGAAGCCACTTGAAGCCCTATATGATGGGGCCTAAGCCGCGTAATGCTTGAGGAACTGTGCAAGAGTAAAAAAAAAGAAAAAAAAGGGGGGGGCCATAAAAAAGGGGCCATAATGGGTCAATAAGTTAGCAGCACATAGCCAGATATCCATGTAGAATAGTTAAGAGGGGGTCACATGAAAGCATGATTCTACGTTGAAGTAAGAGGGCTATGCTAAGGTAGTCTTTTAGATGAAGGGGATATGACAAAAAAAGATGGCATGATCGTAGGTGGATACGATGACAGGGTTGCAACAGAAAAAAGGGATGGGGTTGCATGACAAGTGGTCACTAGGGAAGAGTGGATCACACTATATAGAAAACTCTGTAACAATGACTAGATGTCATGTCATCAATCTTGTCAAATGTCATCTCAGAATGGTCGTCAAAGAAAGAAGCGACGGCACGGTTGAATTCATCAGTTAATGATAGCAGATATGAATGGCAGAGTGGTAGAAATGATGGTGTATTTAGGAAATGCATGAAGGATCCCATCGTAATAATTCCTTGAGTAAGTCATGATGGAATCTATGTCAAACATGGGTGTTATAAGCTTAGGACCGATAGTTGTCTACAACTCATTTCGAAAAGTACGCCACTATGTTAAGTTGCATAAGAGTTGGGTTGGGTTGGTAGAAGGAGCTCCATTGTGTAAGGTCGAGGTGGTTGAAAGAGAAATACAAAACTCCCTAGATATTGGGTAGCCTATGAGTGTGGATTTTGTCCTAACAGAGGTTGATGAACAAGTTATGAGTAAGCGAGTCAGTTTAGCCGAGATAGAGGTCTCTAGCGAAGTCATCCTTGGCTATGTTTCTCCTAGTTGATATGAGGTGCCAACGTAGGAAACCATGAGGAATCTAGATGGGACTAGAGTTCCTGCTGCACTTGACAAAGTCTATAGAAATAGGGAAGTGGGTCCTTCAGGTAGCACTGGATGAGCTCGGAACGACCAAGTGGGAAGATGTGGGCTGAGCCTTAATGCAAGGAAGGACCAAGTGGCCAGATGATGTGGCCTAATCCAGCCTACATGGAAGGACCAAGTGGCTAGATGTGTCCTAAGCTAGCCTACATGAAAGGACCAAGTGGACAGAAGATGAGCTCCAAACTAGGGTGACAGCCACTTTGCGAAGGGTGACAACAAATGGAGAATGAGGTGGTCTTCATCAAAGTTGGAGCACGATGGCCTTTCCAGTTAGATATAAGTCCCAAAGTTTGATTACATTAGTTGTCGTAGATGTGTGGGAAGTTGTTGGGACCAGAAATGCAAGTCGACAATGCATCTGTAACAGTTTTTGCTTTTCAAGATCAAGGAAGACACCATGACCAGTTGACGTGGTTCGATGATGAGCCACAAGACTATGTGGGATCCTGTTGGAAGGAATTTTGGTAAGTGAGTTGCGCAGTACCTCAGAGGCTATGCAAGCTCATGTGACACCGTGCAGGACCAAATCAATGCAATAGGTAGAAGAATAACCGTTTTTGGAATTTTTGATGCAATTTTGTACCATTTGA
This sequence comes from Pseudotsuga menziesii, assembly GCA_001517045.1. Classification (NCBI taxonomy): domain Eukaryota; kingdom Viridiplantae; phylum Streptophyta; class Pinopsida; order Pinales; family Pinaceae; genus Pseudotsuga; species Pseudotsuga menziesii. The sequence goes on from LPNX011175911.1 coordinate 321,619, forward strand.
CCACATTTTGTGGAAATAGGTCACTAGTTTGTTAGAATTTTGTTAGAAGCTAGTTAGAATTGGACCTTCGATGTAAAGGCACAAGCCTATATATCAAATTAGAATTGCATTTGTGAGATATCATATATACGTGGAGTCATTGTGTAGTATCATAGAGGTGAAAGATCAATTGATCAGCTGTGTTGTGATCTATTTTGTGATCTTGCCGCTTCATTTTGTTCTTAAGTAGTTTTGGCTCTATTTGTGTCGATCAGATCTTGAATCTTGGGTTGTGATCAGTCTCCTGCTGTGGAGAAGTACTGTCTGAAGTGGATCTATTGCGAAGAAGTAATATGACACGACGGATGTTTCCATAGATTGGTTTTGTCGCTTATTTATTTCTTTTATTTATGTGTTGCAATGTCAATGAAGAATGTTCACTGAATTTGTTATATGAATGAATGTTACTGTTGCGATGAAGAAGTGAATGATGCGACTTGTTAACAATCCACTAGTTATGCTGACAGATCTGTGATGAATGTTGTGATTCTGATCAATTGTCTCTAAAATATCTAATAATGATGATGATTAGTTGTTGATGCCCCACCCTCCCTTCTTACTGCCAAAAACTTGGTTCTCAGAGATCTCCCTCAACATCTCGGGTGAGACTTCATCCGCTCTGTGGGTGTTTGTTGGGCAGGGTCAAACATGTCTGGGCTGATGCTTAGGGAGATCACGCTGCTTGGGCGTCAACATAGTGGGAACCCCTGTCGACGAGTATTTGTTGGTGGGTTTTTCCAATAATCCAATCTATTGAAGTACTTGGATTTCTCTACAACAGAATTTGGCTCCACCTCTATGCCCTTGGTAACTTTGTATAGACCCTTGGATCTCAATTGAATAACCATCTCTACCTTCCAATAAAATAAATTGAAAGGCATTATCAATATGTGGGTAGCTTCCATTTCTAACTGTGCTAATTATGATTAAATTGTCAAATGTCCTGCAAAAACCACTCAATTTTATTTAGAAGTTCTCTAAAAATGCAGCTCAAAATGCTTTGGATTGATATGAAACTTAGTAAAATCCAATAAGCTTTGATACCATGTGATATTATGATCTAAAACAAGATATCGGAGCCTTAGAGAAACTCACAAATCAAATTTGATGCAAAACTAACAAAAAACCATTAAAAGAGAAACAATTTACACTTGCAATGTGAACTAAAACAGGTTATTATTTGACTGTCTAACATTAAAACATGTTAGTAACAGGTTTGTACTACATATGAAGTGCTTCTTGAGGCTTAGGAATCCCAAAGTGACTATACAAGTGAAATTGGCCAAATTTGCCTCAATCTCCCCTAGGTGGGAGAAACACGCTCCAAATCAGCCCAAATGGCCACAAATTGTTGTGTGGACATGGCTGAGATGACATGGAGCAATCATAACACTTTGGTATGCATGGGTGTGAAAACATAGGTGGGTGAGAGCCTCTATGTTGAATTAAATGCACCGAATCAATCCAAAATTGGACAAAACACACCTCTAGTGCTCCTAGTCAACCAAACTGTCCACATTCAATGAATGGGAGTGCACCAGCAATGATGAGGGTGTACATGTGGATGGTTGACTAACCTAGAGCACTAATGTGGGTGTGAATTCCTGAATTTAACTAGTTATTGGTCCAACTAATCACCCTAAGTACAAAACATAGTCTAATAATGCACAAAATGTAATAAAATTGACTAGTGTCTTAGAATAAGGTACTAAGGGGTTGGATTACTGTTCTAACACAAGGAACATCTCATCTTAGTTTGCTCCATTTTTTGCGCACTTCTTCTGCGACATATCCTAGACCTTTATATACAATTTTTTACTCTTCGGACTCTATTCTCTTCATTCCTTTTTTGCATGCAAGCATCTTTATCCAAGTTCTTAAGATGTCAAGTATGTTTGGCGTGGTCGTTGGAAATTTTTTTATTTTCACCTCACTATATGATGTTATTGTGTCAACACAAACTCAGTAATGTATCCCTCCAAAATGATGTCTACCCAAAAATCAACATCCCTCGACATAGGGTTTCTAATACTCTTCAGTCACTAGATCTGCTGAAGATTCCTCTCTGTTGGCTCTCCCCCTTGGAAATTTTTTCGTTGGTTTGCAAACTTTGATAACCACTCATACAACACAATAGGAAAAACATAACAGAAACTTTCATGAATATCCACATAGAGATATCGCTCCAACCAATTTGTCAAATTTAACTGTGATCCTTCACTTTCTTCTCATGCAAACTCTAATGCTTTAGAATCCACCCAGTCTTGGATTTCGAACTTCATCAAATGCCAAAGTATATCCCTTAGCAAAATGATTCAGGGTCCCGGTAATGGAATCATTTATTGGTGTTCATCCCTTCAACCTAGGTTCATACTGTCTTTTGCGTGCAACAAAGCCTAAGGTATTGGCCAGGGCTAGTTTTAGGGGCGAATTTTAGCCCCGTGGGCTATTTTTTCATGTTTTTCTCCCAACAAAGATTCACTTTTTTTCATTTTTTGAAGGCCTATTTCACCCAATTTTGATGGGGTAAAATGTTTTCACCCAAAAAATTGCCAAATTATTATATAAACGATATAAAACCCTTGGAAATTAAAATATTTTTTGGAAAATATTGCCAATCATTTTATAGTTGGAGTTTTAAGAATTGGTAATATTTTCCAACATTGATACACTTTCAAATAAGTATGGTTCCTTAAAATCATCCCTAATATCGGCCTGATGGAGAAAGGCTAAGTCAACAACACCTACAACGTAGATGCAGTCTCACCTGAGATATATCTTATGGGTAACTGCCAGAACTAGGTTTATGTAGTTGGGTGGGGATTTCTTCTCCCTTGGAACCTTACCAACTCGCTCAACTGAAGCCGTTGGTGTATTAATTATTCTTACTAATGCAGAGTTAAGTCGCTACTTAGCTTATCCTTCAATGGAGATTATAGCAACAATATAATATTTTAACACACATGTTATCTATCAATAGTGAGGCTCATGCATAGAGAACTCATTCATAATCAAATACATAAACACTTATTTAGAATACACATTCCTCCGACTTAAGCACATTCATCATATGCATTCATGTGACATAAGCCCATTCATCATCTACAGATTGACACAATATTTAACGTGGAAACCCATATGGTAAAAAACAAAAAGTTGCTCTTCATATGTCATGAGAAATATATGGCACATTTCATCTACGCACTCAACAACATACTTTTTTCTAGATCTTCTTCTCTTATCCATACATAATTCTCTCTCCTCTCATGTTCTCTAGTGTTTTGTTGCTTGATATTCTTCTAATTCACTCTACTATTGATCTGCACACATCTTGGATCCAATCTCTCTTCCCTACAACTCTACTATCAATCCACAATGTAGCCTGAATCTACTCACTCTTCTCTTTGACTCTTTGAACAAACACAAATCACTAACTAGGAACTAAGCCACTAAGTAACTAAGTAATTAGTAGGTAAGTAACAGTAATTAACTTGGATACAACTTGGGTTCTTCATTTTATAGACTCTTTACATGTCACATTCATTCGACTTCATTATGTTATCCAACAGGTTGTCATTCCTATTCAAGTTATACTTTCTAGTAGGAACTATTGGCCTAGAATAGAAAGATTATTTTATTCCTTAAAGCACATGTGAATCTAGCCAAATTCATACCCATGAGCTCTTGCGTTATCCTTTTCAATCATTGTACTGTTGCATTCCTTCTATATCATGGTTGCTTCCGATGTTGTTAAACTCATCACATATTTTTCTTCTATCACAACTTCTCTTCTGTCGCGTCTTCTCTTCTTTCATGAACTCTTATATTGACGCAGCTTCCTCTGTGACTACTTCTTCTATATTAGCTATTTTTTCCTTATCTACTTATGTCTTCCTATGTCACAAATTCCTCTATAAATTCTTCTTCGACCTTGTTCTTCCTTCCATAGCTACTTGTTGGGCCCTGAATTTACCCTTTTTTTACCCTACTCTGTTTCACCCTTTCTCCCTATTCGTGTCCCTATTTTGTATATGAATCCTTATATTTTCCATGCAAACAAGCATGAAGATACCAGGTATAAATCATTATTTTATTTTTTTATGCTTCGTTTTACTTGCAATCATGGATTTTACCTTTCATTTGTGTTGATCTTTTCGTGATTTAAAACAAGGGTTCAGAATTACCATGTTGCTCAACTGAAACAGCTCATCATACTACAGAGTTAATACTCCTTGGATTCAGATACCTGCTCAATGATATAGTCAACACTACTGGCAAAGGAATCTTATATTTTCCTTCACACATGCAACTAAAAATCCACGCGAATATTCTACATTCAACTACACATGTCAGTTCGTGAAACAACTTGAAGTAAAGTTTGTTTATTCCTGAGCTTATCTTGTGGAAATAATTGATGGTTGTAATTGTCATGATTTAATTTGGAATCATGAAGATTGAATATATTCATGGCTTCCCAAAATTTATGTAACTGGATAGCTTCACTCTTTTATAAGTTCATGAAGACAGGGAGATCCAGGGGTTCACAATTTGTAAGAGTTTATAACATAAGGACTGTAATTATACCTTTATCAATTCAATAAAGGAGTGGCAATTCTCAGCATTTCTCTATTGTAGATTTTGTGAGTTTTCAAAGGCATGTTTTTTTTAAGGCCAAGGCCTGCCTTTGTGCAGAGTTACTGACAGTTTTAGATGTTTTAGTTTATTTCCTTTTTTTTATCAAGGAATTTCAGTCTAATATATTTATATAGTTAGCTATAAATACATTCATCAAGTAATTATGTCATCAGATTTCCTTTAGCTTGTTGTAGTAGTGTGGTGTGACAATTGACTGTTTAGTTAATTCTTTCTTTTATGTAGAAGTGTGTTGATAGTTGTTATAGACTCGCTCATCTCTAGTGTGGCATGTTATTTATCTTTCTTAAAGTTTTCTAGATTAGAGAAATTATTACTTTGATGAATTTGTTTCTTGAATAATAATTAGTGATAGTTCTGGTTTGGTAATACAAAATTCCATTTTCTACTAGAGTAATTTTAGGATGATTTATTTTTATCTCATAGACCTTAAGATTGGTACGATAGGAAATAGAAGTTCTCTTCAATTTCTAGATGGATAATCTTACTTTAATTTCTTACTCGGAGGTGAATTGGCTTGGAAGTGATTAGAATTGAGTGATTTTCATTTTACTTATCAACTACTGAAAATGTTTACGCATATACTTTGTTGATTGCCTTTGAAATAAGCATAGTTCCCTGGGTTGGCAATTAAATATTGGGAACTCTATTTGTTAAGAAATTAATAGGTATATAGAGTGCCCAACATTTTGGCACCGTTGTCGGAAAAGGTAATTGATAGGAATAATTAGTATTTGAATTATTTAATTTTCTTTAGTATTTATGATTCTTAGTTGTAGGAGAAATAAGACATTGTGAAGAGATGCACGTACTTCAATAGACCAAACGGGTTCCTTACCCAAGGATTGGGTATGATTTATAAGCTTGCATGATTCATAGGCTTGCATGAAAACGAGAAGAACTTAATGGGATATTCCCAAATCCCCCCAAAACACTAACTTGACAGGTGGAAGAGGTCATGGTTGTATCCCAGGCTTAGGGATAAAGACATTCATTGATGAATTAATTTCTGGGTTTGATTCTTCTACTAGATCTTGAAATCAAGGACCATCATCTATGAGAAGAAGTCTTGTTTCTCATAGGCTGGAAGCATCAGTGTCAACTATCGAAAGATCAGTAGGAGCTACAACGCCTTCTGGTATCCTTGTGGAAGGAACTTACAAGATAGGGATATTTCTGTGGCATTAGGTGGACTAGAGGAGTTTCATCTAATCAACGGAGATGAATTTAAAAAAGAGGATTGGTCGCATTCTCGACAGAAGTTTGAATATCCTAAGAATTGAGAAAATAAAGATGGAGAGATAATCATGAATAATGAGTGTCGCCATGATGATAATGAAGAATAATTAGGGGACAATCATAATGATAATGGAGACATCCATCACGAGGAGATAGTTTTTATACTCCAGTTCCCTATTCAGAAAACATCTGGACAGGCCCCTATGAAGAATGTTTCACCCTCGGTGTTACCTCACTTTCATGGGAAATCCATAGAGGGTCCAAATGAATTCCTATTTGAGTTCGACATTCCATATCGAACTTATGACTATACCTATAGTGAGCAGAAGTTGAAATTGATTCCTACTACCTTGAAAGATAATGCCTTGGCCTGGTTTATAAGTTTGGGTGGTGAAACTGTTGCAATGTGGGATCAAATGAAATATGTATTTCTTAGAAAGTACCAAAAATATTGCAAAATGAAGGATAAGATAGAAGGCTTATTTAATATGGTGCAAAAATATGATGAGACTTTGGAGGATTTTGTGGAGAGGCTTCTATATAATGTGCAGAGGTTAGGCCAAATCACTATTGCAAGGGATGTCCTTAAGATTATTCTACTAAGGGGAATAAGAGAATATTGTTTGTACATGTTTAATCTGTTAGGGAAAGGAGACATCTCCAAAGAACCTTTTGATAATATTTTGGAATTATGTCGATGATACTCTAGGGGGTCTTCGAAAACCATTACAAGGGACCGACACATTTTCTCCTAAGCACAGAATTCATCTACTGGATGAGCTACTCGAGCAAAGAATGGAAATATCCTCAAGAATTTCAAGACTAACATGATGAGATCCATCTCTTCATAGTTGGATGTCGTAAGATAAAAATATAAACAATTGGATGAATATATAGTACTTGGTATTCTTTCCTAAGTGCAGGAAGAAGCACCAGCTGAGAGAATGTCCACTTGAAAAGGTGGAAGTGTGTGTTCTATGTGAATTGGAGCATGATACTAAATATTTACCCTCACTTCCAAAACCCAAAGCAGTATTTCAAGCATCCATTATAGACAGAGAGCAGGCTTGTTTTATTTCGCATAAGAATTCATTGAAACCACAGATTCTAGGTATGAATTATGAGCCTACACCTTTCAATTCCTAGATTAATGTTAATAATCAATTCCCTCCACAATTATCATATCCTAACACACAATGGCAACAACCTTTCCAACCTGTAGTACAATATCTGAACCTTTGGACTTCATGGGAACCCCATCCAAACCAACAATCCCCTTGGTCTCCGGGATGGAGATACCCTTACCTAGGGAACCGATTTCCCCATAATTAGCCATCCTATTCTTAGCATTAGCAACCACAGCTGCAACTTCCAAATAATGCTACACCAATGGGTTCTCCACTCCGTCCTCAACTTCCTACTCAATCTAACATCAATCCTAATAATAAGGTAGTGCAACAATTTGATAATTCTAACATGCTAGCTTATTCCATTTCCCCTCTCCCTTGCAATAATTTACACTTACGATCAGGGAGGGTGGTGGAACCAATAATCGTTGACGATGTTCCATCCTCTCTGAATGATGAAGGAATGAATCTACAATTTGGAAATTCATTCATTTAATTGATCCCCATTATTGAGGATGCTAAAACATCGATTGAGGTACATGATGAAACATCAGCTAAAACACTTTCAAAGACACATACTAAGACTCATCCTACACAGTATTTGAGAGAACCACCGTATCTTGAATTATTAACCTTGCAAAAGGTCGTGAAACGACCTAGTTTCAATATCCTAGTAGAATTGAAAAATATTTATGTAAGAATTCCACCATTACAAGCACTACACAACGTACCTATTTATGCAAAACTATTAGAGACCTGGTTGTAAAAAAACCATGAAGGAAACCTAAAGATCCTCCTACAGTTCTTGTAGTGGGGAAGTTATTTGAACTAATGATGGGGAAAGTCCCATTGGCAAAATATGTTGATCCAGGTAACCCCATTGTCACAATATGTATTGGGAAGATCCAAATATCTAATTTTATGTTTGACTTAGTATCTTCAATAAACGTTATGACCATTGAGACTTTAAAGAAACTGGGACCCGTAAATCTCAGGACTACCCCAACCATAGTAGAAATGGATGACATATCTCCTATCAACACAGAAGGAATTGTGTAAGACCTAGTAGTCTTTGTTGATTCATGGGAGTACCCTGTCGACTTTGTTTTTTTACAACCTAATTCACAGCTGAGGAGACACCCATTGATCTTGGGAAGAGCATGGTTCGCTACAGCAAATGCATACATCAGCTGTAGAGTAAGTTCCATTAAAAACATGAATTCATATCCTCCATCTAGACCTAGCCTAGACGCTGAAATTCCATTATGGATGGATTTAGAGGAATAAGAAGATATTCATACTTTATTAACAATTGGGAGAGAATTGACCTTTAAAATAGAAACTGAATATGACACCATCTCTAATTTCATTAGCGAGCCTATGTCTGTCACTAAACGAGCATATCTGATCCTCGATAGCTCACTAAAAGAACAAGAACAAGAACAACTTACAGAAGAAGCCTTAGTTAGTAACACATAATTGGTTCTAGTAATTGATAATTACAAGAGTGTTCTAGTAGAAGTCGGCTCAGGAAAAACATTGAATATCGACCCTAATCTCAAAGCTGATGAGCTAGAACATCTCATTACACTGCTGAAATAGAATAAGGGGTATTTTGCATGGGAATACACAAACATGAGGGATATTCCCTTAGAACTGTGTACCCACCATATTTATATTAAGAATGATTCCAATCCTGTATGCCAACCTCGGTGCAGAATGCACCCGAATTTGAGAGATATCATGAAGGAGGAAATCCAATAACTTTTTGAGGCAAGTTTTATTTACCCTATTATAAATAGTGAGTGGTTTTTCCCCACTAGTTATCATACCTAAGAATAAAGGGAAATTCTGAGTCTGTGTATATTACAAAGAAATTAATAAAGAAACACAGAAGGACCACTTCCCTTTTCCTTTCATTGGTCAGTTCTAGACACCCTGTCTGGAAAATGGTTCTTTTCTTTCCTAGATGGTTTAAGTGGATATAACCAAATCCATATTTCCCATGAAGATAAAGATAAAATCACCTTCACCTTTACTTGGGGCACCTTTGAATATAGGGTGCTTCCTTTCGGGTTGTGCAATGCAATGACTACATTTCAGTGGCTTGTAATTGCGATTTTTTTTGAAATGGTGAACGATTGCATGGAAGTCTTTATGGATGATTTCAATCGTTATGAAAATAGTTTTGATGAAGCACTGGAAAACTTGGAAAAAGTTCTGAAATGCTATGAATAGACACACCTATCCTTGAGCACCGAAAAGTTCCAAATGATGATGAGTGAAGGTGTAGTCCTAGGACATTCCATATATGTTGCAGGAATTCAAGTAGGTCCAGCCAAGATAAAGGTAATTTAAAATATTCCTACCCGTAGGTTACAGAAATAGGTAAGAATTTTCTTGGCCATTCTAGTTATTATAGGCGATTCATAGAAAAAAATTCCAAATTGGCATATCCTTTATTTACTTTACTGATGAAATATGCACAATTTGTGTGGATAGATGCATGCCAGACAACATTTTCAGAACTAAAGAAAATGATATCTGCAACACCCATATTGAGGGGGGATAATTGGGCCCTGCCTTTTCACATCTCTTCTGATGCTTTAGATACGCCCATTGGAGTAGTATTGGGACAGCAGGAAGGTCATAGCCCGTACACTATATATTATGTTAGTAAGAATCTAGCTCCTGTTGAACAAAACTACACAGTAATAAAGAAATAATTCATTTCCATCATTTATTCCATTAATAAATTTAGGCATTATATTACTGCATATTCTACCTTTGTATATACTGACCACTCAGCTATTAGATATTTGATGAATAAACCCATTACTAATTCTAGAGTGACTAGGTGGTTGTTGTTACTCCAGGAATTTGACATGACTATTGTTGACAGACCAAGGAAGGAGAATGTGGTTGTAGATTTATTTTCTTGACTGACTAATAATTATGATGATACACTAGTTGAATATTCCTTTCTTGATAAACATTTATTTGCATTCTCAAACTTTTCCCTATGGTACACTGACATTGCTAATTACTTGGTTGTAGGTAGACTTCCATAGAACTTATCCAAACGAGAAAAGAGAAGGATCATACAATGAAGTACGATATACTATTGGATCGAAGGCCACCTCTTCTACACATAACCTAATTAGAAAATCATGCAGTTTGTGAGAGAGGATGAGATCCACATCATTTTGAAGGCCTGCCATGATGAGCCCTATGGGGGGGGATTTTGTTGATAAAATGATTGGCCATAAATCATTAAGGATGGTGTATTTTTGGCCAACTATGTTTCAGGATGTGAGAAAGTATGTGAATTCCTATGACAGCTGCCAAAGAATGGGTCAGCCAAAGATATTAGATGAAATGCCACTTCAGCCATAGTTGGTGGTTGAACCCTTTGATAGATGGGCTCTAGATTTTGTAGGGCCTATCAACCCTCCATCAACACAAAAAGTTTACATTTTGGTTTGCACTGATTATATGAACAAGTGGGTGGAATATGTGGCTTTGGTAAAGGCCAATGATAAAACTATAACATATTTTTTATATGCATAGATATTCACCCGCTTTGGAGTACCTAGGGAAATTGTGATAGGCAGAGGACCACAGTTTGTGTCCCGAAATATTGAGGCCTTGTTTCAGAAGTATCATATTTAGCATCGAGTAACCTCTCCATATCATCCATGGGCCAATGGCCAGGTGGAAATCACGAACAAGGTGATTGATTCAATCCTTACAAAAAAAGTGAAGAGTCATCGCAAGGATTAGGCTGAAAGGATTTCAAAAGCATTATGGGCCTACCGTACAACATGGCGCAACATTACAGGCTTCTCTCCATATGAACTGGTGTATGGAAAGAGTGATGTTTTTCCTCTTAAATTTGTAATTAATACTCTAAGAAAATCCATAGAATAAAACCTAAAGTTAACGGAGGCTTAGAAGAGTCAGTTGAATCAACTAAATGAACTAGATGAGAAGCACAGCGCTACTATACACCACACATCATTGATTAAACAGAAGCTCTCCAAATGGCATGATAGATTCATAAAAAGGAATATATTTCATGAAGGAGATTGGGATTTACTGTATGATTCATGGTTTAAAAGGGATTTTAAAGGCAAGCTACATACGATATGGTTGGGACCTTACATAATAGATAATGTATTTGACAATGGGACCATTCCTTTGACCACTATTGATGAAAATCAAACACATATGTTTGCAAATGGTCATCAATTACGGATTTATCATAAACCTATTTTGAAGGATGCATTTATATATCAGGTTGTAGCTCATCTAGACTGTCAATTGGTACAGGAGCAGGGTTCTTCCCCTATTTGTAATTTTTTTTAATTATGCTGCAAATTCAACATAAAAATTATATATAAATAAAATTGTTTGATGTTTTCTCTTCACTTTTTAAAGCTATGATCGGGAGTTATTTTTTAGAATTATTAACATGAATTTTCAAGAATCTTCGTGCCTATCAATCGGAAAGGAAAATGGATGCTTGAATATAAATTGCACCATGATTTATCTTGATCATCTTTCAACCTGCTCTTCTTTGACCAGAAGGGAGCACATATTATTTTTATGTTGAGCTTTATATTCATTTTGATTATGCGACAGGTCAAGAAATTGCAAAATCTTGGACAATCCTTCTTCATTTATATGACTCCTTGAAAGAACAAGTGAACAAGATTGCAGACCTTTGATAGGAAATTTATCATTTCTCATATTTTTATCAAGCTCTGTCAATTTGTTTTTTAAGGAAATTCTGTCAAGTGTTTAATTTTTTCTCGCTGGAACTCTGTTGAGTTTTTGTTATTTTTGGAGAAATTCCGCTACAACACTGGTAATTTTTCCACTATTTTTGGCCAATTCCTGCTGCAAATACGCTAAATTTTTCGCTATTTTCAGTCGAATTCTGCTGCAAATCCACTAATTTTTCCACTATTTTTCCCAAATTCTGCTGCAACTCCGCTAATTTTTTCACTATTTTTCGCCAATTCCCGCTACAATTTCGCTAAATTTTCTACTATTTTCATCTAATTTCCACTGCAGCTCCGCTAATGTTTCCTCTACTTTTAGTCAATTCCCACTACAAATCTGCTAAATTTTCCTCTAATTTCAACCAAATTCCGCTGCAACTCGCTCATTTTTCAACCAATTTTGGTTGTAACTTCGCTAGTATTATGGTTGAAAGTCTCACTAAAATTTCATCGCGTATTGGGTAGATTTCCAACTAAATCTTATCATGTCATAATGACATCCATTACAGTCCCTTGATGTGCTACAGAAAGCAATGCTAACATGAATGTGCTCAACCAACTTGATGTTTGACAGTCGATTTATTTTGTAATATTGTGTGCATAATTATATCCCTCCTGATTATTCGGCATCAAAAGGAAATCACCAGAGAATTGACGGATTGAGTGATGATGATTACGTATGGGTTTTGATTATGAGTATAATCAAGTGTGAAATGATATAGGAATAATGATCATACCTTTTCAATCCCTGACAGTCCTTCATAATCATTCTTCCTACACTTCCAAATAACCGTCGCCCTGTCTGCGATAATTTGTAATACATCCTGTTTCTAATTTCGGTAAATCTTCAAAACACCCATACGAAACTTTGCTATCCGGTTACTATGTTTTATTGCTACAACTCAAATGATTATTTGTTCCAGCTACTACATCCACTTAGCACAGCTGGTCAAGGAAACACACGATGGGTCCTCCAGTCTGGTATGAACCTAGCAATTTAGAATCTCTATATGCAAATAGATAGGTCTCTACCATTTTTCATGAATCTGGATGGATTAACTATTTCCAAATACTTAATGGTTTCCATGAGGAAATAACACTCCAGTTCACTATGAACTTTATAAGAGAATACTCAGAGACTCAAGGGGTTGAGAATAGATGCATCGGAATGGGTTGTAGCAAAAGCAACTGGACTCCCTCAGATTGGGAATCGTTGGTTCTTCAGGAAGAGGCACAATTTGACAGCAGTCAAAGAATTTCTAGTAGAAGGGGAGAAAGTGCAGAAAAGGGGTAGAGGAGTAGCACTAGAGACACTACCAATACCCTAGGATCAGTTCGTTATCTTCCTAAAAAGGTACATTACATGTGAAGGAATATATAGAGTTGTGTACATTTATGATTTTACCCTATTATCTCATTTACACCATGGAAGACTTATAAATATGCCATTCTATCTTTCACACACTCTGTAAAACATGGCGCATTATGTTAAGAACTCTAGACATCCACTCTCTTCTATCACAAACCATGGGTTGATTAAATTATTGGTGCAAAGATCTCTGGCACAAAATAAATTAACATGGGAACAGTTTGTTGGAGCTTGACTACACCAGGAACCTGTAGTAGCACACATTGGGGATAGGGAGGTTGAACAGAGCTCCTCGGGTTCAGATGGGGGGAGGAATGAAGAGTTAGAAGGAAGTGAACATGAGCAAGAGGAAAATTCAGGATCTACAGTAGTAGAGAATCCTATAGAGGAAATCAGAAGGAAGTGAACATGAGCAAGAGGAAAATTCAGGAGCTACAGTAGTAGAGAATCCTACAGAGGAAATCAGTGGAGAAATGCTAGTAATAGAAGTTGTGCCATTAGTAACTAAAGTAGCAATAGTAGTAGAGATAGAAGTGGGAATAGTTGCAGGAGCAACAACAATGGAAGATGGAGCTACAGATGTGGTAGTAGAGGAAGGAAAATTTGCAGGAACTGGGGAAACAGGATCCCAAAACATTGATATTGAAACCTCCTCAGAGATAAGAGGAACCATAATTGAGGAGGAGGAACCATTAGTAGAAATTGGAGAAGTTTTTTCCTTTCCTATACCATAGAGAAAGAGGAAAAGATCGAGTATTAAGGGAGAAACATCCAAGAAAAGAAGAACTAGGGCATCTTCGACAGGAGAAGTGGTGAGCACTGAAATTCCTACTTTACCCACTAAAACATAAGAACCAATGGGAAATTTACCTATGCAATCCACTGTTACACTAGAACCTGCTGAAATATAAGGAGAATCATCTCGAAGAAGAAGAACCAGGGCGTCTTGGGAAGAAGAAGTGGAAAGTATTGATATTCCCATTTTAATACCTAGGTTAACTACTGAAACACAAGAACTAGTAGGTAATTTACCTATGGAAGCCACAACTACACAAGAAAGTAATGAAGGCCAACCCCAGCTAGAAATTTTGCAATATGAAAATGAATTGTTGAAGAAGGATGCGCGAGTACTCAGAGAGGAGATGCAGAGATGGAAGGAAGTGATAAAAAAGAAAACAGCATGAGGTTTAGAAACCTTGGTAGTGTTGAAATATTGTAACTTCGAAGAATATTCTATATGTATATTTTTTGTGGTCCCCGATGGTCCTACCGAGAGAATCACTTGTATTACTTTGTACCCTGATGCTTCTAATCAGAAGAACTAATAAGAGTCATGAGTTAGTCCCCTCTAATTGTAAAGGTGGGTCATTAGCACCCTAGTGTGGTTACTTGAGCCTACATGTATAACTCGAGCCTACATGATTTAACTCGAGCCTACATGTCGGATGAGTTAATTAAAGTGAACGGATGAATATAAATAGAGGTGTAGTGCTCCTCATTTGGAACACACACTCTCACTTGTATAGTGCATTAGTGGAGAAGAGAGAGAAGTATCTGGAGAAGGAGGAGGATCAGGCTTTGATCTCCTTGTTGGTTTTATCTTTTATCTTTTGGGGCATCTATATTGTGTAAGATTTTGTTGGGTTTTTCCCTTTAGGGTTTTCCCAAGATAAATCTTTGTGTTATCTTTTGTATGGTTGTGTTTGTCTATCTTTCAGTGATCTTGCTTATATGCTTTTGTTATGAAATCGAAATGAAATACTAATGATCTAGCTTAGCATATGAAAATTCAACATGGTATCAGAGCCACCCTGAAAGAAGACATTGTGCAACTATAGAATCTAGGGCTTCTTAAATTTTTTTTTCCCTCCACAATCGATCAGCAAAAGAAGTCTAGGCTGACTCTCCATTCAAGGGCGCATCTTTCTGTCAAAGCATAATTCGATTCCGAGCGTTTTCTGTTTTCGGTGCGGGAAATTAGGGCCTCTTGCAGAAGAAGAATTTTTTAGTGATCCTGGCATAGGATTTCTCTCCTCATAAAAATCAAAGTTTAGAGACCTGGATTAATATTTTTGGTTAGGTGAAACTCCGGGAAAGTCAAACCCTAGTTCGACCCCGAGCTAGAAAAACCCTAAATACTAAAACTGCTAAGTTATGGTAAATTCACTATATCCTAAGATTGGGGAAGGTTTAGGAGCTGAAAATTGTAGAGACCAAAGACACAATCCAGATGTAGACCATGTCCAAAATTAAGCTTCTGATTCGCTATATTCTGGAAGATATGATCCCTCGGCGTTAGGGTTCCAGCCTCTTCCAAAATTCATCCCTAAACAGGACACCTGGGGAGAATTGCTATAGATTGGGCTACAGAGGTCCAAATGTTATTCCTAAAGATATTCTAGAAAGGGATATAAACATACTAGACATCATGGTCGATTCATATGAACATGTCTAAGTCCCCTTAGGTTTTTTCAATTTTTCAATTTTTTATTTTTTTCAATGTTTTTTATCAAAATTTAATTTTTCCAAAACTTAGGCTATTTTTTAATAGTTTAATTGGAAAATTTGATTTTGTAATAAAAGTGGGCCAAATAATCAGTTTCAGTCATTTAGGTGCCCATTTTCAAGCTAAGAGCACCATGTAAACCCATGGACCCACTATTTCCTAGTTTTGAGTGATTTTCCATCACTCAAGTTAAAAATCCCCAAAAAATCATTTATTGATTATTTTAATTAATAAATTGATGAATAATGGAGCAAATCCAAAATCATAGATCAGTGGATTCTCAGCCGATTTGATTGAAATTAGTCAGATCTAAACCAGATTGACTGGATATGACAAATCCTTAACTGAAGGAGGTGATCAAATCAGAACCAAGGTTGATCTTCAGCATCCTTTAAGGGGAATTTCGCCCTCCCTCTCTCCTCACCACATTTTGGATCATCTGGATGAGTTTTTGTGGATGATTCAGTCAACAGGTTGAGGTGTCAGTCAGATCAGCTCTTCGATTGACAATTGCACTTAGCGAGACTCAGATCTGGCTCAGTTAGACACATATTAGGCATTGATGGACTCTCCATTAGCATATTTGGTTTATCTCCTTGGGATTTGCGCCCCCCCTGGGCTGGATCTCCTAGTTTTTGTATATATCCAAGCACAGCAGCCTCTTCCAAGCTAGCTAGAGCTGGATTGAAGGGCTTGCTATTGTATTTGTGTATTGATCATCATTTATGAATAAAAAATCTTTGGAGGCTATATCATGTAGTGCATGTTCTTGTGTGGATTCTAAGTGTTATGCTGCTTATGTGCTAACTGCAATTTCTTTCCAAATTCTGAGCCGCTTTTGTGTTCTGGCTTCAAGGATTCGGTTGAATCAAGTAAGGGTGTAAACTAGGCAAGTTATATTGCTTGATATTGTTTATACATATGATGTATGCTCAAGAATTTTAGTTACATGCTTAAATAAGATTATTTTTTCATGATCTTTCATTTTTGTTGCTTTAGACATCTATATCCAGATCTCACAAGGTGTTCTGCAAGTTTGTGTTATCTAGTTGCAGGTTCCTAATTGGATGAAGGTATGGATAAATATTGATGCCATTACTTATCCAATAAGCTCAAGGTTCTCTCCCTCAGCACTCCAGAAAAGGGCCTCCTTTCAGCTTGCACCATTCAAGCAACGAGCCGACCTTCTCTCCTCTTCTTCTCATTTCTTAAAAAAATTCAATCTTTTGGTTACCTGTCTCTCCCTCTTATGATCAGATATAGTTCTAGGAATTGAATATACATTATTAGATCTATTTTATAAGATTCTTGCTTCTTAGATCTATAGTTTCATAAAGAATATCATTTCATAAAGATAGATCTAGGTGTAGGAATTGCCCTTTTTGCAGGTAGCTTAATCATAGATCTAAAACTTGCTCATAAGGTAGTTTCCTTTGTTGTACATTAAAATTTCATATTCTGAAATAAAATTTCACATCTTATTGGCTGCCCAAAATCGAAGCCAAGATCCCAAGGAAAGCCTGCTTTCCTTGCTTCCCTTTTACCTTTTTTAACTAGTTTTAACTTACTTTTTTTTTGTTAAAAGTAAGCGGACCGAAAGGTAATTTTAGAGTGATTTTGGGCATATTTTAGTCTAATATGATTTCTTATTTTTAGCAGTTTTTACAGAAAATAAAGGAAGCTGCTGTTCGAAAGTGGCCCTAGGAGCGCTCAAATCCCCTAGGGGTCTCCCATTTGACTAAAACCTTTAATTTTCACACTTTGTAAGCTCTTGATTTCACTCCATATAAGGATCAAGAAGAATTATATCAGTTCTATGATATTGTAACTTCTGTTAATAAAAATAATTTTTTAATAGGCTCTTTTGAGCCCATTCCCCATCCCCCCTGGGGGGATTTGTGTCGGTGCCAATTTTTTACTTTTTTGCTCATATCTTTTCAAACTGGCATAGCTCTAATATGCAGGGTAGTATAATTTGACTCATTATCAATTTCATATTCCATATTTTATATTTCAAAGTAATCTTGATACTTACCCCACGACTTCCCGACTTCCCGATTGACCCGAAAGGGGAAAGAGATGCGTGGTAGGACTAATTAGAAAACCGGAATTGTGTATATTTGTTTTTGTTTCTATCATTTGTTTCTTCAGCTGTTATAAAATTAACCCCTCCTTGATTCCCCTATTGAGATCCACTTAGATCGAAAGAGGTTCCTGGAGGGTTTTCTTTTTAACAAGAACACCCAATTTTAAAAATTTACTAAAATTGACAAGACTCTAGTGTGTAAGCTCTACACTTGGCTGCATTTCATCTGATCAGTCAAGCTATATCAAAAGCACTTGAGTGACTAGTATAATTAGGATTCACTCTCCCAAATTAACAAACCATCAGGTGATAATCCAACGCCTAGATCAAACCATTACGGTGGCAAAATACCCAAAGGAAGCAGGAACTTCTGAAAAGTGACCTCGGGGCACCAATCTCTATCACACCCTAACCGGTGCGTTATGAAAAATATCCCCAGAGACTCGATTCATCCCACATATTCCTTGCGGGTAGCCGTGAAGGTTTAGTTTTGGACATACTGCAAGTACTCTCGGGTATATCTGGAGTCCACCGCTTCGCCTAATTTTAATCAACTCACACCTCTCGTTAACTTAAAATGTACCAAGAAGAAATTGCAAAACATTCAATCCAAGCACATGCAAGTACATTGATTTCTTTTTTGACTCCATTTTTAAGGCACTGGTTATTTTCTTGCTATATATTTATATTGTTTCTTAGCGTTGTGCTTTTGTGCGCTCATTTTTGCATCTTGTCATCTTTGATTGTTATGGTTATATTCCAAAATCCTAAGTAACTCATTCAACTTAACATCACCGTAATAAGTATTTCATCCTTAGTAACTTAATAGGGTCTACCCCCCTTAGCTTCGTTAGGAGTTAAGTCTAAATGGAGGAGTCAAGAACAAGGTGACAGCCTTGACTCAAGACTTTCCCCCAAGGACACACCGAGTGGCTTGAAGATTTTTTCCACGTGACCCAAGTGTGTGAAAGGTGGAAATCACTTTTTTGGCGTCGTTGCCGAGGATAAATATTTTTATTCCCGAGTATGACTTAGCTTAACTTTTTTCGAAACAACTAAAAAGATAAAAACTTTTGATTGATCTAGTCTTTAAAAAACATAAAAATTAAAACTTGATCCATCTAGCGACTCCACTATCTAACATTCCTTCAAGAATTTCTACTCGAAGAAATCACCGACAATTATTCAATCCTCTCCCTGATCCCGAAAGGTTTATTAGGGAAAGATTGAATAGGCAGACTTCTCGTAGAAACCTTGAATATTTAGGAGACCAATCCCTCTCAGATCTCCATCACATATTTGTAGAGAGTCATGTTCACCAATCTCAAGAAATGACGGAATTATTCAAACCCCTTGACTTTTCTCAGATAGCAGGTGCTCCCCATGCTATTCCAAAAGATGCTATCAAGAAGCTCCCCATATTTCAAGGCAATAATGCCATCACTGCCAAGTCTCACCTTCGAAAGTTTGAAAAGCACCTGGTCAGTTATTGCAATGATGTTGCCCATGACCATGACGATGTCAAAATGACGCTCTTTGATTTATCCTTGGAAGATGATGCTAAATAATGGTACTTCGACCTAGATGATGATTCATATAAAACTCTTAGTGAATTCCTAGAGGGTTTTAAGAAGAAATGGGGGGAAAATAAAGAACCAAGACATCTGCTTGTTGCCCTCCATAACATAAAGAAGATGGAGAATGAAACCATTGATGAATTTAATACTAAGTTCGGGCGTGTGCTTGCGTACCTCCCTAGAGAAATCAAGACAAGGGATGCCTCCATCCTCATATCTTACATCAAAGCTTTCACTGGTGATTTGAGGTACGATTTAAGGGTCAAAGAGTCGGTCGATCTAAAAACTGCTCAGGAATTGGCTGAGAAAATAGAAAAGAATATGCAGTCTTCAGGCAAATCGAACATTCCAAGTTACACTAGGGGAAACACTTCATACAACGAAGAAAAGGGAAAAGACTTTGAATCAGAAGAAAAGGGAGCCTCTAAAGATCCCATGGAAAAGGTAACAGACATGATAAAAGACTTGGTTACTAGTCAAAATCAACTTATGGTAGATCAGTCTGCACAATTGAATCTTATGCACAATAGAATAATCACAATGGAAAGAAATAATGGACCTAGCAACTTTCAGCCTAGGAAGAATTAGATGTATCAAAAGAAGTTTCCTCAACAAGAACCTAGGATTACAAACGAGTTAGACTCGGCTAACATGGTAGAAGAAGTAATTCCATGGTGTAGACCCTGTGAACAATTCCACCAAGAAAGCACTTGTTATGTTGCAAATCAAGTCATGGAACATGGACATCCCAAGGTCAGTAATTAGGAAACAAATTCAAGCGAGCCTGATCATATATACATGGTAGGCCAGGCCTACCCTTTGTTACCATCTAAACAGTACAAGCCTAAGGATGAAACCATTGCATAATCTTATAGTGAAACTTATGATGAAAACTGTAATATACATGATGGGACTCATATGTGTTCTCCATATATGATGACAGTCTGGAAGGTTTACTACCTTGTGACCTTTTCTTTGAAGAAGATGAGTATAAAAATGAGGACAAGTATAGCTTGGAGCATGATACAAGTGACGAAGAATCCCTTATCCCTGACAAATATGTTGATGAGGAGTCCTGGACATTCATGGAAAATCTAATCTGTGACATGAATAAAGGGGAAAATAATGAACCAGAAACTTTTGATGGTTTTGTTGATTTTTCTGTCTATGGCATATCTAAAGGAGAGAGCATGGACCATGTGGCCTTGGGAAACTTTGATATGAAAAATAAGCATGCATTTTATCCATATGATCATTCAGAGTCATATCATGCAGAGCCGCACAAAGGTATAAGTAATGAAGACATGGAGAAGCAGTGTTGTGAAAAGACAGATGTGATGCAGTTATTGGAATATCAGTCTCAACTATCATCTTCACATATAGAGTTTCCTCATGACTTGGAGCCGCTTGGGGCTTAAAGAGTGAATTATCATCCGATAAGCCTTGATTATCAATATGATGGTGTAGTCAATCTGCCTCATCATTCCAATTTGTACATCAACCCTGTCTAGTCATGGATAGAAGCAGCCTGTGCAAGCACTTACCAGTTTGGGGGGAAGTTTGACGACATTATTCATGCCTATGATTTCCCATCCATCCCGCCCCTTCCATATCATCATGTAGGTTTGCATTTTCTGAATAAAGTATCCTTACTTTGGCTGGTAACCAAATACAAGGAAAAAAAAATTATGTTAATAAAATTCTTAGGTGGTTACATTGGATTTCTGATTACACTTAACCTTTTTTATATCATGCTTAGAGTAGGAAAATAAGCTCCTTGAAAGAGAGCATTTACTTTCAGCATTTCTATTTTATACTTAGCTATAATAAAACTTTTCTTCTTTTAGTTAGTTACATTTATTTTGTTTAAATAAATCAGCTTAATGGTTCATTTGGTTTTTTATAAAACTTGTGCTACTGAGGTTTTTCTTGTCAAGTTGAGATGTTTTTACAGGGTATATAAACCAGAGATTTTGGTGTTCTCGTATCCTCTCCTTTCCTCAAAGACTAGATCGATCACATGTCCCATAGTTGGAGCCAGAATGTTACCACCTAAGTTGTACTTAGTGGTTTTTTATCAAGTGAGCCTAGTGAACCGGACAAGGATAACTTGTTCAGACTTCAGAAGACCTTTGGAAGTACTTCTGGGAAGTGTTTTTTGTAATATATCACATGTTCATACCCCATGGGGGAATTGTAATAAGTGTTCTAGCATGATAGTGTCTGTAAAAGACTTGGTCTATTAGACTTTATTTTTCAATCCAATCAACCCAGGGTGTTTTTTCCCTTGGTTATTATTGGTTGTTGAATAAACGACTGATAATTTCTGAGTTTTTCACTCCATAACTCCAAAGTTGGGGTGGTTGGCTTGGAATTTAGGCCTATTGAGGTTATTAGATTCTATGTGTCAATGTAAAAACATGCTAGACATCATGGTCAAGTCATATGAACATGTCTAAGTCCCCCTAGGTTTTTTCAATTTTTCAATTTTTTATTTTTTTCAGTGTTTTTTATTAAAATTTAATTTTTCCAAAACTTAGGCTATTTTTTAATAGTTTAATTGGAAAAATTGATTTTGTAATAAAAGTGGGCCAAATAATCAGTTTCAGTCATGTAGGTGCTCATTTTCAAGATAAGAGCACCATGTAAACCCATGGACCCACTATTTCCTAGTTTTGAGTGATTTTCCATCACTCAAGTTAGAAATCCCCAAAAAATCATTTATTGATTATTTTAATTAATAAATTGATGAATAATGGAGAAAATCCAAAATCATAGATCAGTGGATTCTCAGCCGATTTGATTGAAATCAGTCAGATCTGAACCATATTGACTGGATCTGACAAATCCTTAACTGAAGGAGGTGATCAAATCAGATCCAGAGTTGATCTTCAGCATCCTTTATGGGAAATTTAGCCCTCCCTCTCTCCTCAACACGTTTTGGCTCATCTGGATGAGTTTTGGTGGATGCTTTAGTCAACAGGTTGAGGTGTCTGTTAGATCAGCTCTCCGATTGAAAATTGCACTTAGTGAGACTCAGATCTCGCTCAGTTAGACACAGATCAGGCATTGATGGACTCTCCATCAGCATATTTGGTTTATCTCCTTGGGATTTGTGCCCCCCCTGGGCAGGATCTCCTGGTTTTTGTATATATCCAAGCACAGCAGCCTCTTCCAAGCTAGCTAGAGTTGGATTGAAGGGCTTGCTATTGTATTAGTGTATTGATCATCATTTGTGAATAAAGAAGATTTGGAGGCTATATCGTGTATTGCATGTGTTTGTGTGGATTCTCAGTGTTATGCTGCTGATCTGGTAACTGCAATTTCTTTCCAAATTCTGTGCCGCTTTTGTGTCCTGGCTTCAAGGATTCAATTGAATCAAGTAAGGGTGTAAACTAGGAAATTTAGATTGCTTGATATTATTTATCCACATGATGTATGCTCAAGAATTTCCATTACATGCTTAAATAAGATTATTTTTGCATGATCTTTCATTTTTGTTGCTTTATACATCTATATCCATATCTCACGAGGTGTTATGCAGGCTTGTGTTATCTAGTTGTAGGTTCCTGATTAGATGAAGGTGTGGATAAAGATTGATGCCATTCCTTTTCCAATAATCTCAAGACTCTGTCTCTCAGCACTCCACAAAAGGGCCTCCTTTCAGCTTGCTCCATTCAAGCAACGAGCCGACCTTCTCTCCTCTTCTTCTCATTTCTTAAAAAAAATCAATCTTTCGGTTACCTGTCTCTCCCTCTTATGATCAGATCTAGTTCTAGGAATTTAATATACATTATTAGATCTATTTCATAAGATTCTTTCTGCTTAGATCTGTAGTTTCATAAATAATATCATTTCATAAAGATAGATCTAGGTGTAGGAATTGCCCTTTTTGCAAGTAGCTTAATCATAGATCTAAAACTTGCTCATAAGGTAGTTTCCTTTTCTGTATATTAAAATTTCATATTCTGCAATAAAATTTCACATCTTATTCGCTTCCCAAAAGGAAAGCCAAGATCCCAAGGAAAGCCTACTTTCCTTGGTTCCTTTTTACCTTTTTTAACTAGTTTTAACTTAATTTTTTTTTGGTTAAAAGTAAGCTGACCCAAAGGTAATTTCAGAGTGATTTTGAGAATATTTTAGTCTAATATGATTGCTGGTTTTTATCAGATTTGACAGAAAATAAAGGAAGTTGCTGTTCGAGTGTGGCCTTAGGAGCGTTCAAATCCCCCCAGGGTTCTCCCATTTGACTAAAACCTTTAATTTTCGCACTTTGTAAGCTCTGGATTTCACTCTGTATGAGGATAAAGAAGCATTATATCATTTCTCTAATATTTTAACTGCTGTTAATAAAAATAATTTTTGAATACGCTCCTTCGAGCCCATTCCCCATCCCCCCTGGGGTGTTGGAGTAGGGTCCCGCAGCTACATGAGAAGCTGCCATTTTGGCGGATAGATAGTTTTGGTGAAGATATAAGAGATAAGTTAAAGATACGATGTCGTATCATGTTTCTAGCTATAGATCCATTTGTTGGTTATCTGGGAAGACTCGGCTTTACTAATATACATATACCAACAATACCTCTAGCTCACTGGCCCTTTCGGAAACAGACCACAAAAAAACCTGAATTCTCACCCGAAGTGATCTTATGGGTTGGCTAAAGACCCAAGTGTCCTCAACCAAGTTCTGCGGCATCCTGGGGTCTCGCGGTTTCTCTTAGCCAGCGAGATCTCTCTCCGACACGCGGTTCTCTCTTACTCGTGGGTTCTGATAGGGGAAGGACTCCTATCACATCGCACCGACTCAGGTGGTGCACAACTCTCCCTTCCGCTTAACCCACGCTCTGTGGTATCTCACACCGCAGCTCCTCTGATGGTGCGATATCGCCTACTATCAACGCGATATCTTCTATAGTACGGCCCACTGCGACCCTCACAGTCCAAAGGCTATCTCACTAGGTGAAATGACTTGGCTAACTTTCAATAAGATAGTAAACAATCTGACTTGAACTTCCACAGTTCAACACACTCTACCTCAACTATACTTAACTGGCTGAATAAGTATACTGGAAACACTTTAACATAATGACTTATTACTGTGTGGAACAAGCACTGATAAACTCATATGCAGACGCTTGATACATGTAAATCCACCTTTAACCTTCAATAATGCTATAACTGAATGAGGACATACAGAAATTTACTAACTGATATACAACACTCATGTAACAGATAACAAATATCAACTAAGTAAAGCACAATCACATGAAATAATCACATAACACACTAGTTTTACGTGGTTCACTTCCAGGGTAGAAGCTACGTCCACAGAATTGTGTTTATTATGTCTTGAGAGAGTACACAGTTCTGCTGCAACCTATTGTGCAGCTAGAGATCTTTTGGGTAACTCTGCACTCACTGCTGGGAGCCCTTCTCTCCTAGATCTCTTCTCTTTCTCTATATTACCTTCTTACAATATTCTCTCTCCCTCTCTCTCTCTCTCTCTCTCTCTCTCTCTCTCTCTCTCTCTCTCTCTCTCTCTCCCCCTGCGGATTGTTACATACATACTCCTAGAATCGACTACTGGTTACAGTAAGGTAACTATGGAATTAATAGCAAAACCCGATCTCGACTCTATTACAATACAAAATAACTGTGAGCTAACATACTACTGGACTCTCAGACTGGCTAACTGTCTGAATAGCTACAGGTTGTCCGACTAGCTAACCTTTTACAATACAGTTTTCATCCCTTTATAGGCAGCTCGAAGGTCTCACCTTTACAACACTATGGGACCCTGTCCCAATAGTAACCCAAAAACCCTAACTATGACAGTCGGTCTATCTATACTCGAACTGCCGCTTTTCGTCACACCATAGCTCTCTGCAGTCTTCCACGCTTCCCAGCGCTGATCGTGGGTACTGGGCGCCACTTCCTTTTCTGTCCTTCGTCTTCAATACCTTGGCCTCATTGCCCCTTTTCCTTTATGAGGGTATCTGAGCCCTCCTGTCTTTCGCCACTGCCTTGAATGCAGTGGGTGAGCTCTCTCTTCTCAGCCGCTGCCTTTAGTG
This sequence comes from Pseudotsuga menziesii, assembly GCA_001517045.1. Lineage (NCBI taxonomy): Eukaryota > Viridiplantae > Streptophyta > Pinopsida > Pinales > Pinaceae > Pseudotsuga > Pseudotsuga menziesii. The sequence goes on from LPNX011175911.1 coordinate 347,073, forward strand.
CAATGGGTGAGCTCTCTCTTCTCGGTCGCTGCCTTTAGTGCAATGGGTGAGCTCTCTCTTCTCAGCCGCTCAGGTACTGTCAGCTTCTTTTACTTCTCTGTACTGATAGTCACAGTTTTCAGCTCTGATCTGCAGCTAGAAACATGCTACAGCATCGTATCTTTACCTTATCTCTTATATCTTCACCAAAACTGTCTATCTGCCAAAATGGCAGCTTCTCCTGTAGCTGCGGGACCCTACTCCAACATGGGGGGATTTGCGTCGGTGCCAATTTTTTACTTTTTTGCTCATATCTTTTCAAACTAGCGTAGCTCTAATCTGTAGGGTAGTATACTTTGACTCATTATCAATTTCATATTCCATATTTGATATTTCAAAGTAATCTTAATACTTACCCCACGACTTCCCGATTGACCCGAAAGGGGAAAGAGATGCGTGGTAGGACTAATTAGAAAACTAGAATTGTGTATCTGTGGTTTCCTTTCTATCATTTGTTTCTTCAGCTATTATAAAATTAACCCCTCCTTGATTCCCTAATTGAGATCCACTTGGATCGAAAGAGGTTCCTGGAGGTTTTTCTTTTTAACAAGAACACCCAATTTTAAAAATTTACTAAAATTGACAAGACTCCGGTGTGTATGCTCTGCACTTGGCTGCAGTTCGTCCGATCAGTCAAGATGTATCAAAAGAACTTGAGTGACTGGTATAATTAGGATTCACTCTCCCAAATTAACAAACCATTAGGTGAAAATCCAACACCTAGATCAAACCATTACGGTGGAAAAATACCCAAAGGAAGCGGGAACTTCTAAAAAGTGACCTCGGGGTGCCGATCTCTATCACACCCTAATGGGTGCATTATGAACAATAGCCCCAGAGACTCCATCCATCCCACATATTCCTTGAGGGTAGTCGTGAAGGTTTAGTTTTGGACATACTCCAAGTACTCTCGGGTATATCTACAGTCAACCCCTTCACCTAATTTTAATCAACTCACACCTCACATTAACTTAAAACGTACCAAGAAGCAATTGCAAAACATTCACTCCAAGCACATGCAAGTACATTGATTTCTTTTTTGACTCCATTTTTAAGGCACTGGTTATTTTCTTTCTATATATTTATATTGTGTCTCATCATTTTTCTTTCGTGCGCTCATTTTTGCATCTTGTCATCTTTGATTGTTTATGGTTAAATTCCAAAATCCTAAGTAACTCATTCAATTTAACATCACCGTACTAAGTATTTCAGCCTTAGTAACTTAATAGGGTCTATCCCCCTTGGCTTCGTTAGGAGTTAAGCCTAAACAGAGGAGTCAAGAACAAGGTGACATCCTTGACTCAAGACTTGCCCCCAAGGACACACCGAGTGGCTTGAATATTTCTGCCACGTTACCCAGGTGTGTGAAAGGAGGTAACAACTGTATACTACTAATATGCATGTGATGGGTAAGTAGCTCATGGTGCTATACAACTCTCCATTGCTACTTATCTAGAATGAAACCTCTTTGATGACATATTGGATTAGTGCACAATCTCAATGATGTCATGGTAGAGATGGAAGGCATCTAGAAAGTTTCTGTGAGATATGGATGAATGTTGTATTGGCTAAACAATTGCATGATGCATAATAATTTTCCATTATGCATATGTTTTATGAAATAGTTCTAACCATGTAATTGGTGCATTTGAATTATAGGAAAGGTCCTGTACAACCTCCTACAAGAAAAGAAGAATGAGACTCGTTCCGAAGAACAAGTGATGACAATTCAAGATTCACTCCAATAAACATGAATCTGAAGCTCCCAAGGTCAGAGACACCATGACGGAAGAAAGAGCTTCAGAGAGCGGTAGATCCACCTTGAAGGATGAACACCACCATGGGTACGAGAGATAACTCAAGATGAAGAAAAGAATGCTATGAAAGAAGCTATGATCAAAGAATAACAATTGATCATGAGGAATGATGTATTTGATATGGTTTCTAGACATAAGGGAAGTACGTAGTATCTTCCATATGGATCTACAAGAACAAATGTACAAAGCAAGGTTCATGATTTGCCTCAGAAAGAATAGACTATGACATGACATACTCTATTGACAAGTATATATCAAGCATAGAACCGCCTATACAGAATGAAGAAGGAAGATGATACTCCACTTCAGGGGGAGTGACTACAGAAGATATCTGAGTTTGACATGATATGACATGATGGATCGATACTTTACCAACAATAAAGTGGGTTCCAACCTTCAAGGTTGGATGTAGAAGACTAGGATATGTTGATGACCTGACAAGATGAAGTCATGAAAGATGTTATGATGAAAGAATACTAGAATAATGTTTGGGATATGGTACTCAAAACAAAAAGCAAGAATGTGGTATCTTCCAAATGAATTTGCAAGATAAAATATGTTGCTGATAGAAGTAAGGAAAGACCTGTGGCTAGAGGTTTCAATTAGAAAGAGGAATTAATTCTAAAGAGACACTTACTCTAGGAAGAAAGGTACACTTCCTTCAGAACTATCATGGTAGTTTCTTCCATGATGAAGTAAAGACAAACCTTCCTTAATGGTATGATTGAGGAAGAGTTTTACATCAAATAGTCACAAGGATTTGAAGTTGAAGACAGATGGACTCACGTATGCAAGTTGAAGAAGGACCTCTATGGCCTGAAGCAAGCTCCCAGAGCTTGGTATGGAAGAATAGATAGTTTCCTGTCGAGCATGGGCTTTACCAAGAATAAACCTTATCCTAGCCTTTATCTCAAGGTTGTTGAAGATGAACCTATCGTCTTGATATTATATGTGGATGAATTATTCTTGACAGGGAATGAGAAATAGATTATGGAAAGCAAGAAGAAACTAGCAGAATAATTTGAGATGAAAGACCTTAGGTTAATGCATTATCTCCTAGGTCTGAAAGTATGCCAAAATTTAGAAGGAATATTTCTCAACTAGGGAAAGTATGCAGTAGAGATATTGAAAATATTTGATATGTTGGAATAAAAATCCATGGCCACACCCATGGATTCCAACTTGAAGTTGTTAGCTGATGACTCATCAAAGTTAGTGGATGTGACTCAATACAGTATCTAGTCCAACCTAGACGTGTTCACCAAATAGCTCCAAAAAATGTGATGAGATATCTGAAAGGGACTATAGACTTTGGTCTATACTATGATGGAAACCATGACTACATATTGTATGGCTATACAGATACAAATTGAGCTGGAAGTATCTCAAATAGGAAAAGCACATCAGGAAGATGCTTTTGTTTGGGGTCTGCTATGAGCTCATGGTTTAGCAGGAAATAATCCAGTGTTTCTCTTAGCACAGCTGAAGAAGAATATATAAGTAGATTGCTCTGCTAAGTTGTGAAGCCATATGGCTTCAGAAGCTGATATCAGGTCTCTTTGACCTGAAGATGGACACTACAATGATTCTATGTGATAACCAGAGTTGTGATGATAGAGAACCCTGTGTTCCGTTGTAACACAAAGAAATCCGGTATTTCTACATACGAGATAAGATGTAGATAATGATGTTTCAGTATTTACATACTGTAGATGCAGATGATGGTGATTCAGTATTTCTATATTGAATATAGAGATTATTATGTTTCAGTATTCCCATACTGAAGATATAGATGATGATGATTTCAATATTCACATACTGGAGATACAGATGGTGATAGTTCAGTATTCGCATACTGAAGATGTAGATGATGATGGTTTAAAACATGATGTGTTGACGAAGCCTCTGTCTCGAGTAAAATTTGAACACTTTCGGGACAAGCTTGGTGTTGTTAGAAAACACCTTTCTCGAAAGGGGGAGTAGTGATGTTGTAGTGGGATTGTATCATCCCTGGGAATCTGCTCTAAAGTGATCCAGTGACCTCGGTCCTCGAGAATGAAGAGGGATTGTATCATCCTGGGACATATGTCCATAATAGATCCGGTGAATTCAGTCCTCAATAATGTAGCAGTATTGTATCATCCTTGAACTTTAGTTTAGAACAGATCCGGTGAACTTCGGTCATCGAGAATGTGGCAGGATTGTATCATCCTTGAACTTCGGTTCAGAACGGATCTGGTGAACTTCGATCATCGAGAAGGTGGCAGGATTGTATCATCCTTGAACTTTGGTTCAGAATGGATCCGGTGAACTTTGGTCATCGAGAAGGTGGCAGGATTGTATCATCCTTGAACTTCGGTTCATAATGGATCTGGTGAACTTTGGTCATTAAGAAGGTGGAAGGATTGTATCATCCTTGAACTTCGGTTCAAAACGGATCTAGTGAACTTCGGTCATCGAGAAGGTGGTAGGATTGTATCATCCTTGAACTTTGGTTCAAAATGGATCCGGTGACTTTGGTCATCGAGAAGGTGGCAGGATTGTATCATCCTTGGACTTCGGTTCAGAACGGATCCGGTGAACTTCGGTCATCGAGAAGGTGGCAGGATTGTATCATCCTTGAAGTTCGGTTCAGAATAGATCCAGTGAACTTTGGTCATCAAGAAGGTGGCAGGATTGTATCATCCTTGCACTTTGGTTCAAAATGGATCCGGTGAACTTCAGTCATCGAGAAGGTGGTAGGATTGCATCATCCCTGGACTTTAAGTCCAAAAGAGATCCAAAGACTTCTTTGTCTTTGTACTGTGATTTGCAGGTTGTTGCTGATGATGATGATGTTTATGATTGATATATCAGAGTGTGATGATGATGATATTTTGATGATGATGATGTTTTTGATGATGATGTTTCTGATCAAAAGAGTAGAGTATTTTTATGATGATGTTTTGATGATGATTTGATGATGATGTTTTTGATCGAAAGATCAAAGTGTTTTGATGATGATGTTCTTTTGATCAAAAGATCAGATTATGATGATGATGATGATGATGATGCTGAAGTTGTTGCTGATCGAAAGGTCAATGTGTTGAAGATGTTGTTGCTGATCGAAAGGTTAAAGTGCTGAAGTTGTTGCTGATTGAAAGGTCAAAGTGCTGAAGTTATTTCTAACTGAAAGGTCAAAGTGCTGAAGATGTTGTTGTTGATCGAAGAATATTCTATATGTATCTTTTTTGTGGTCCCCGATGGTCCTACCAGGAGAACCACTTGTATTACTTTGTACCCCGATGCTTCCAATCGGAAGAGCTAATAAGAGTCATGAGGTAGTCCCCTCTAACTGTAAAGGTGGTTCATTAGCACCCCAGTGTTGTTACTTGAGCCTACATGTGTAACTTGAGCCTACATGATTTAACTCGATCCTACATGTCGGATGAGTTAATTAAAGTGAACGGATGAATATAAATAGAGGTGTAGCACTCCTCATTTGGAACACACACTCTCACTTGTGTAGCGCAATAGTGGAGAAGAGAGAGAAGTATCTAGAGAAGGAGGAGGATCAGGCTTTGATCTCCTTGTTGGTTTTATCTTTTATCTTTTGGGGAATCTATATTGAGGAAGCTTTTGCTGGGTTTTTCCCTTTAGGGTTTTCCCAAGATAAATATTTGTGTTCTCTTTTGTATGGTTGTGCTTGTCTATCTTTCAGTGATCTTGTTTATATGCTTTTGTTATGAAATCGAAATAAAATACTAATGATCTAGCTTAGCATATGAAAATTCAACGGGCAGAAGCTTCCAGTCTATTTGAAACTCCACTTTCCATCCATGAGAAAGAAGAGATGGTATGCCCCATATGTGGGGTTTTATTTAAATTGGAAATATATAAGGTTGATAAAGTGGAGATAGCAGCTTGAGCAAGAAATAAATGAGACACCAAATGAGGAACCAATAAAGGAATGAATATTGGAAGTGGATTTAATTCCTAAGAAGGAAGTATAAGAAAATGAGGCATTGTGGCCTCAACATTCAGGAAACATTGAATTTCTTCCTTCGAAAAGCAATTATGGGGAATTTAACTCACTTCCAAAATAGGAGCAATAGTCAGGTGATATAGATATTGTGCAGTATGGATTCCAATAGTCAGAAGATATGGACATAGAAAATGACATTGTTACACAAGAAATAGTGTCTTTTAACTTGGTTGTAGAATCTGCTACATTAGAATTGGAAGAATCATATGTTCTTGTTGATGTAATTGTAACTTCGGAATGTATTCCTCCATATATCTTATGTATTGTACCCTGATGTTTATTCCAGGATGTGTCTATAATGTAATTGAGTCATGCCATACCCCGATGTTTATTTCGAGAAGTTTCTATAATATAAACAAGTCATGTCAAGTCATTATGGGTAACCCTCCTATTGGTCAAGGGTTAAAGTCCACGCATTTGTGGGGCCCTAGGGTTATTAGACTATCCTAGAGAAATCAACCCTAGGTGATTCATTTTAAGTAGGGGCAATAGTCCCCACCATTGTATTAAGGGTAACCCTCCTTGTTGGTTGGAGGAGGCAAAGTCCCCACAAGTTGTGGGGCACTAGGGCTATTAGACACTCCTAGAGATGTCGGCTCTAGTAAGTAATTGTTAAGTGAGGATGACATGTTGGAGTGGGTTTCAAGTGAACAAAAGAATATAAATAGAGAGTGAGACTCTCTATTTATAACAAACACACACACACTCATTGGGGCACATGAGTGAGAGAGGAGAAGTTCTCTCAAGTGAGAGAGAGAGAGACAGAAGCTGTGGAGATCATCTTTATGTTTTTGGGTTTTACTGTTGCCATTGGTGCTCATTCTATATCTGAGGAAGTTGCGGGGTTTTCTCCTTTATGGTTTCCACGAGGAAAATTCTTTGTGTCTCTTGTCTCTTATGTTTTATTGTTGTGCATGTTATTCTCTCAGTTAAAGATCCTAATATCATAATGCTAGCTTAGAATGATAAAAATATAATAGTTTTTACACAAGAACCAGTGTTTCTGAAAAAATTTGTTGAAACAAAATTTCAAACTGAAGCTACTGAAACCCAAGAAGTAGCAGTTGAGATATAGATTGAAACTGTTTATACTCAATAAACATCAGTTCAAATTGAAATTACTGAAATGCAAGAAGTAGTAGTTCATACTGAGCCTCGGGAAGAAATAACCCATATTTTATATGATCAAACACAAGAAGCAGAAATGCAGGTGGGGGTTGTAGAACTTCAGGAGTCATCCACGGATAGGAATAATCAAGAATTGATAGAAGGGGTATCATTTTTAAATATTGATTTAAGTAAATGGAAGCATCATGCAAGCCAATTTGATGAAGGAATTATTTCCCTTACTGAACACAAAAATATCGTTCAAGAATTAAGGGAACAATGGGCCCAGGGGGTCTTCTTTCAGAAAAATTGATGGAAAAAGATGTCAGAGAAATTAAAGGAGTTATGGAAATACAAGTCTATGGAGAAATACAAAGAACATATGCTCACCTTAAGTTATGAATTATTGAGCTGCATAGCCCCCTCCCCATCCTATCATTTATTTCTATTTGAACATATGACTATGTTTAGGATTAATTCTTTAAAAGAAGGAAGGCCCTATTAGGTTGTAACACCTTCTCAATTCTTGGAAACTTTCACCCAGAGTGATTTCTAAGAAGAATTTTTTATGTGAGCTATATCTGCATGAGATGGCATTTTTAATGGATACTCAAGCTAATCCAATTCCCTATATTGGGGATATTCATTTAATATCATTCACCTATTTTTTCACCAATCAGGTGAGTTTGAGAAGTGCCTCACAAACTATTAGGAGAAATGAGGACAACTCCACTCTGTGGATTCGTGGTGAACCTAGAGCTCATATCCTTCCAATTGCTAGGTACAAGAAACATCTTTCATCTCCATAGAAAGTCAATCAATTTCCTGTGTTTCAACATAAAATCATCTCCACTTTTGTTGATTTGATATCTCGACATCAGGACACTGCCCTGCAAGGAAGCAGTCATAGATGGGAATTTTCCCATGTATCCCTAAGGGAAAAGGACCCATTTTGTTTTGAAATTTTCAAATATGCCTTGTATAGAGTGTCTAGTTATGTAAAATGTATGGATTCTTGTGGTCCAATTTGGTTGGGTTTTAATTTTAGGTTTCCTCTTATTTGGTGGCCAGACCAAAACTACAATAGCAATTATAGGATGATAAAGAAAGTTGAAAGGGATTATTGGGGTGCTTTGATCATAAGTAATGGATTTTTGCAAACAGGGGAGGTATCAGAATATTCATTTAACCTCACAAATTTTCATAGGAGTATTATCGAGTCTTATTTAGACTCAGACTAGTTCAAATTGTTACATGAGGACACGCAATCATATAGTTGGGGGGATATGTTGGGACCTGAATTTACCCTTTTTAACCCTACTCTGTTTAACCCTTTCTCACTATTCTTGTCCATATTTTGTAAATGAATCCTTATCTTTTTCATAAAAACAAGCATGAATATCCCATGTATAAATCATTTTTTCTTATTTCAGTTTATGCTTGGTTTGACTTACAATCATCGATTTTACCTTTCATTTGTGTTGATATGTCCATGGTCTAAAAGAAGAGTTCAAAATTACCAGGTGGCTCACCTACAACATCTCATATTAGTCCATAGTTAATACCACTTGGCATCGACTACCTGCTCAATGATCCAGTCAGCACTATTGGCAAAGGAATATCGGATCCTCCTTCACGCATGCAACTAAAAATCATCAATAATATTCTGGATTCAACTGAACATGTTAGTTCATGAAACTACGTGAAGTAAAATTCGTTTATTCCTGATCTTATCTTGTGCAAAGAATTGATGCGTGTAACTTTCATGATTTAATTTGGTATCCTGAATATCGAAGATCTTTGTGGCTACCCGAAATTTATGTAACTAAATAGCTTCACTCTTATATAAGTTTACGAATAAAGGGAGAGCCAAAGGTTCACAGTTTGTAATGTTTTATAACAAAATGAATTTAATTGTACCTTTATCAATTCAATAAAGGAGTGGCTCAACATTTATCTATTGTATATTTCGTGAGCTTTCGACAGCATCTATGTTCGAAGTCCAGGGCCTGCCTTCGTGCATATTTGCTTATAGTTTTAGATGTTTAGTTTATTTCCTTTTGTTCAGTGTGGAAATTTAGTCTGATATATTTATATAGTTAGCTGAAATTGCATTCATTAAGTAATTGTGTCATCATATTTCCTTTGGCTTGCTATAGCATTTTGGTGTGACAGTTGACTGTGTAGTTAATTCTTTCTTTTATGCAGAAGTGTGTTGATAGTTTTAATAGACTCTCTCAGTTCCTATGTGGCATTTTAATTATCTTTCTTAAAGTTTTCCAGATTAGATAGATCATTGGTTTTATGAATTTGTTGCTTGATTGATAATTAGTGATTGTTCTGGTTTGGTAATATAGACTTCCATTTTCTCCAAGAGTAATTTTAGGATGATTTATTTTTAGATCATAGACCTTAAGATTGGTAAGATAGGAAATAGATTTTATCTTCAATTTCTAGATGGATAATATTAATTTGATTTCTTAGAAGAAGCTGAGTTGTCTAAGCAGTGATTAGAATTGAGTGATTTTCATTTTACTTATCAACTACTGAAAATGTTTATGCATATACTTTGAAAATGTTTATGCATTTTACTTATCAACACTACTTCCTCGCAGCTTCTCCTCCACCTTCATTTTCTTATGTCGCAACGTTTTCTCCTTGCGACCGGTCCAACACCATATAATTTCTCCACGTAGTAAACAATGCAAGCCCAAAAGGCAGTATTTTGTCCTACATTTGGATCAAATGTTATGATGAATTTTTTATTTCCTATTAACATGTTCTAAAGTTTTCATGATATATTGCTTGAAATAAAATATGTTGTCCTTATGAGTATCTTGTTATATCTACAATTGCATTCCATGTTAAACTTATCGAATTCTATTTTATTAATATGTTTTATGTGATGTGGGATTAAGAGTTACTTTTCCTAGTACCTTATCTCCATTTCATTATTTCTATTATCTATTTTCTATTATGTTAAAATGATTCCCACCAATGTCCATTTGTTACATATATGTCAAATTTATTAGGAATGAAAGCAAACTCTCAAGGTAATGAAATATAATATTTCTGCTCATTGGGAAGACCATTCCAAATACAAGTACAAATTATGTATTCCCTAGCATTGTTCCAAAAACAAAATTGGAACATCTCAAGGACTAATAGTCCCTTTGGAAGGTGGGTATATTTCACTTTACTCACTCCTACTTCTCACTCAAACACTCATGTTCTCCTACAGATTTAAGAAGGAAAAATTTGTGATGCATTTCATCCATAACATGAGCCCTTGACCTTATACATAAAGGGAAACTATTAACCACCTATTGTTTCTCACCTAAAATTTCATGAACATCATCACCATTATACATCACTTCTAAGAAGTATTAGCCGCATTTACATCACCTACATCATCATATGACCTTACTACTGGGACCAAAAAATTAGTCTAAACCAAAAGTTGGCCATTAAAGGTTATTGCATAGAATATCCTTAAAAGTGTATGTAGGCTCATCACATGAAAATCCTCAAAAACTATAAAGTGACCCAAAAAATAGAATTCAATTACTCATAATTATTGTTCACTTTACAAAAAAGGTGTGCTGGTCGAATGTTGACATTCTCAAAGCATTATTTCTAAAATAATCATTTTATGTGGTCTCCAATACCTACCATCATCCCACTAATTCATCAATGAAAATGTATTATTCAAATTGTATCTATATATAAGAAATGTCCACATCCTTTCCTTTTAAATAAATCCCTCAAGTCCATTTGATCATACCATACGCATTTATAAGATCTAAGTTATAATGTTGGACATCCTATAGAAAGAGAGAGATATCCATGTTCAACCCTTTTATTTCCTCATTTAAATTTCATAACAAGTCATCTAGCTGGGTGTGGAGAACTAAAGGAGAAGAAAAATCCTTCCTTTGGTTGGATACAAATGTACACATTGAAAACATCCAACAAGAAGATGTGTCTCACCATATCTATTATTTTGTTTAGATAAAAACTCACTCTTAATATCATGCCTTGTTTCCTTATTTATCTAGTTGTCCTTATGTTACATTACATGAATATATAGGATTTTTTTTATTTCTTTTATTTTTCCATCAAGACCCTTTGATCTCATGGTCAAGATTGCATAACCCGTAAATATGTACTTTTGGTATTGGTTGGTGCTAAAACACCAACAATAGTGGTCGTTCACATGAGGTCATGTCTTTACAAATTCAATGTCCTAGGTCATTATATATATATATATATATATATATATATCATTGTTTTATTCTTTAAGATTCTCTAGACTCAAAGCATTGTCATTTTTTTACCCTCACTCTTTCCTTAATAATCTTGTTGGTATTTTGGTGATATTAAATCCTTGGTTGAGATGACAATATATGTTACATTATTTATTCATTATCATACAACAATAAATTTACTAACATGTAAATCATTAACAACTGCAAGAAAGGAAAAGAAATATAAAAGAGAGAGAACCAAATTTTATGTGGTAAAACCCCAAATGGGGAAAACATCAAATGAAGGCTCGATCCTCTTATACTTTAGGAAAATTCTAATAATACAATATTTACCACCCACATATCACTTTCCATCTTCACTTCATGTCACAAGGATTCCAATAATGTGTGTACCCTAATGGGTCTCCTTCACCTCTATTATATTCCTAGAGATATGGAAAATCATGTCCCATTATACATGTGGGATAAATATGTGTCCACCTTTTTTATATAAAGAATGGTAATAAGATAATTTACTTGATGATGCATGTGGGATAACTCCTTTTTAATTAGTTTAGAGAGTTATCAAATATTTTATGCCTTATTTTTCTAGTTAGGAAACCATAACATATTACGTCTCTGTAGACATCAATACAATTCTAACTGTTAGGATTATTAATCCTCCCTTGGTCAAATTTCTATTAGATTAAACTTAGGAACCGTAATTAATTATTTGGGTCCACTAGTACAATTGGGCCCACTTGTTCTAGTGGGGGCACATTTACCAGTATATAGAGTGTGGGGAACACTACTAGAGGTTAAGTGCCACTTATTGCATGTGCATGCATCAGTTTGGGCACCTCCTAGATGAATCCCTACGTTTTAGGAGCCACTAGGAGTCCCAGAACCAACCTACTTTAGTTAGTTGGTGTTAGTACTAGTCAGTATTAGTTAGCCCCCAGTTACTTTTAGTTAGTTCACAATCAGTTAGCTAGCACAATATTTTCATGTCTAATGCATCCATGCATGTGGAATAGGCGCCTTTTCCCACCTACAACACTCAGTTGCATCGAGTTAACAAGCTATCACTAATTGATTGAGTTGTTGGACATTTGAAAGTTTATTTATTGGACTCTAATATTGATTGAGACACCATGAGTTATATTGTCAGTTAGATATAGTCACATCCAGTGGATAGATTCGAATCCGTACCTAATTGATTTGAATTATTTTCCTATGTAGACTATTATAACACTGGATATTATTATTGTGAATGATACTGTAAATTCATGAGCAATACTTGTCCCTTTCTTGTGTGGTTTGTTTTGTTCACTTTGTATATTCATTCTCCATTATTTTGCAGCAAACATTATTAGAACTATATTCTTCAAGATATAAATGGCATTCCAATTCTATCATGGTATCATATCCTTCTCAGGTAGGTTTCATGCTTGTTTCTCCCCATCAAATATCAGAAGCACCTGGGTTTCCACAGAAGTCCCCTATGATTATTTGCTAGATATGGATTTATTCAAAGCAACGAAGAGGGCATGGAGGACCCTGAAAACATGTTCATGTCGAGAGGAAAATTATGATTCTAACAGTTCATATGTTTTACTGTGTTATTACAGTAAAATTAACAGGTGCTACGTAGCTTGTGTGAATTTTTTGCAGTCTTTCTGCCCGAGCAATTCTGAGTTCTTAAACTATCGAACCACGGATCCTCACAACTTCCAATTATCTCAATTGGATGATTGATATGCAATTGGACTTGCACAATCATGGTTACCACAGAATCATACATGGATGGGATCCTGAGCCTCATCATTCAGTTGAAAGGAACAAGTTTCTGAACTGTTGTGATGAAGCATTTGGGTACTTATGTACTTATATATCCAGAGATCTCCTCTTCCACCTAGAAGGCTTAAGGACTCCCAAAGACTCCTGGGAGAATATTTATAGATTTTTTAACAAACAATATGATCTTTGGGGATACATTCTGGAGAATGAGCTGGTATCTTTACATCCGAGCAGTTTTGAGACTATTGAGCAATTATTTACTAAATTCAAGTCTCTGGTACTCTAATGCAGATAGTGTGGAATATAGTGGAAGGATGAGGAGAATGTCCTTTTCATAATGAGAAAACTAAGCTCTAAGTATTTTGTATTTGTTTCCATGTTTCATTCCAAGAAGGAAAGATTTCCTGATTGGAAAATTCCTTCATTAGGTTCTTTTTCAGAGTCCTTAATCGAGCAAGATAAGTTGATTCGAATGGGAGTCATCAAGACCTCCAAAGATCAAGATATCCTAGTTACTGACTCTTCCAAAGTGCAAGAAAAGGGGAAATAAAAGAAGAAGGTTCCAACAGTAGATGATTCGAAGCCTAAATAGAATCAACAAACTTCTGAAGGAGCCTCCGACTATAAGAGAAAAAAGAAAAAGTGTCTCTATTGTATGAGGGGTTTTCATCTAGAATACTCCTGCATGAAGAAGACCCTTGACTAGATGAAAGCTCTATGTTTATAGAAAAATATTTCCCTTCCACAAAGAGAAGTAATGTCAGATGATGAAGAGAATAATGAAGAAGATGAGATATGCTTGCATGCAAGCCTCTCTTTGTCGAAAGCTTATGTGATAGATTCTAATGAATCCAAACACATGGTTGCTTCCAGGGAATCCTTCATCACCTTCCCTATACCAAGAGGACCTAGCATTCATATGGGAGATGACTCTAAAAGCCCATATGTTGAGAGAGGTTTAGATAAAATCAAGCATGATGATTTCATGCCCTCTCCTATAGAAAATAAAATTGTTGAAGATGAAGAAGAAGCGGATTTTTCCCTACAGTCAATTCGAATGGAAGAAATTATCCTTGAAGTGACTCCTTATCCTCCTGCTCCAGAAGTGTATGATATATCTGATATCTCACCTCCTCACATGGCTAATCTAGAAGAATACATTCAACTTGTTTTTTGTGAAGAAAAACACTCCTTCTATTCTTTGCAAAAAATTCTCCAGTAATTCTTTAAATTTTGTGCATAGTTTATTGGTGACTATTTCAGAAACGGTAGAGGAATTTGATTTCTCTATCTATAATGATGTTTCTGGTGTCCAAATAAGTAATACCATTGATATTATGGAAATAATATCAGATTATAAGAGTGATCCATTCACTCTCTGTTATCTCCCGTAATAATTTATTTCAATAAAATGAAAAATTTAATTCACGCAATGAGGTATCTGAATATCACTGACAGTTTGAAAGCCTTTGTTTTTTATTTGGATGAAAATTTCAAAAGGTACAGTCAGTGGCTTAGACGAGGATCATAACATCTCATTAGCCACCGAAAGTTGGAAGATAAATAACAGGTGGAAAACCCTTTCGGTGGTTAAACATCTGGAAGCTATGTAAGTAACCACAACATAATCTTGCACAACTTAGTCCATGTATGTGAAACTAATGTATTCATAAATATTCCCAAAGAACCAGTACAAAACAAGCCATGTGAATATATATTATTGAAGTTAAACATGGAGCAGATTTAACAGACTGTCAATCAATAGGTGATAATCGACAACTGAAGCAAAGGAATTCACCAATAGTGAAAGTGAATCCTGAGGTACGATCATCAAAACTCTAGGTATTCATCATCAAGAAGTGCTAATGTGGAACCATACTGTGATAAGGAAGGCAATAGATCCTCCAACGGATCACAAGAGTAACTAGGAACTGGGAAAAGGAAGGGAAACACAAGTAGTAACAGATACAACAATGATGGAATCAGGATATAGAGCAGACACAGGGTTAATTCCTTGAATAGTAAGCACGACACATAGATGACCCAAGGTAGCTTTGAACTTTGCATATAGTACAACTAGACTTATTTTTCATGTAGGAGACATGATCAGATTCCCCAAGTAGAACTGATAAGAGGAGGAGTAAGAAACTCGAAGTAATAGCTGAATTGAAATTGAACACTGAGACATGAGTATCGAAAAAAACAGAGAGTGCTATGTTTAAGGAGGACATGCTACCACTAACTGAGAACCAAAAGAAAAACTTCTTCCTTACCTTCCCTATTAAATTTTAACGATTCCAGGAAAGTCAACTCGAATCTCTCTTCATTTTTTGACAAGCTTGAAGAGAAGAGGGAATAATGCTTGATAGTGTCACTGATTCATGGATTTTATGAGCCCGAACTAGTACATGCTCACTCGGTGTTTTCATATTTACAGAGTTTGAAAACTCCAAAGAAGACTCCAGGGGGGTCCTTTTTCATCCAATTTAGTCTCCTGAGGCCGGAAAAGTATAAAACATACCACAGAATAACTCTCTTAACTTCCGTAGAAGAAAAGGTGAACCTTTTTAGTACTTAGTCAGGGAGGTCCGAAAAAGGTTAAATTACCACCTACCCAACGCTCCTTCAAGAGTAGCATATAGTTTGAGTTTAATGAGTGTGAAGGAATGCAAGATCACTTGGAAAGATCCATTTGAGTATGAGAAATGGGGCTTACAACAATAAACTCGATGCTTTGTTCTTGGTGTTTAACGAGCATGACAAAGACACAAAGTACACATGGAATATTTTTAATGTTTAGGTCCAGAGTAGGAAAAAGAGAAAACTAAGCTCATACCAAGAGTTCCTTTTCTGTAAGTTTAGTTCCTCAGGTTTGGAAAAGTGATAAACCTGTACCTGAGAATACTCTTCTCAATTCTATAGAAAGGAGAGTGATCATTTCTCGTATTATTCCACATGTTCTGAGAAAGAGATAACCTACCACCAATGTAGATTCTCATTCGCGTATTCTTAACGAGCTTGAACATACAATTTTACTCGGTATTCAAGTATATTTTAAGGAGTTAGACCTAGGCCTAAAGAAACTCCATAAGGGCGGGGAGTCCTATAAAAGGATAGCTTGTAAAAAGAGACCAAAATGAGGCTCAATTTGGCATGAAAAATAGCTAAAAATATTCCCCTGAACCTAAGACAGTTGTAGCATGAGTATTGAAAAACAAAATAGGTTCTAAATGAGGATACTCATGGGAGGAAAGCCCTATCCACGGAAGAACAATGGTAAAGACAAGGAGCTAATGGTTAAAAATACCATAGTTTGTGGTCAAAATGTTAATGCTAGGTTTAAGATGGAGTAGGTATAAATGCATAATGCATGTGAAACAACAAAAAACCATCCTATATGAGCAAAAACACCTTAAAAATGATGATAAAACTATCACATGGAAGAAAAGATATGGTATTAGTTTTAAAAAGTACGAACTATAGGGAAAACCCCACTTGAAAAATAATTTTTCTATAAATAGTTCAAAACATAAATAAAAACTAGCCATTTGATTTTTTAACCAAAAGAGACAAGTTTTCACCTCTTCCTTCGATTGCTCGGTGTGGACAATCCAGTGGACCATTCCCAAATCCGCAAGTGTCAGGTAAAACTACACTCCATGCTCTTTCATTTGATCCAAGAAATTGTCAAAATTAAGCCCTAATTTCATGTTTTCAAATGCCGTAAAAATAGCAACGATGTGTACGCGGGTTTGGTATATTAAAAGTCACGTACACGGGTTTTATATGCGGGTGGCCTAAAATATAGTTGGGTACAGTATGTGGCTTTCCTTAAAAGACAGTCGCATATGCTACGTGAGGTGAAAAAGGAATATGTAGGGTCAAAAATTTCAAATTTTGTATGAATCTGATGGTTGGCAATTGCTTGGTTATTAGATTGAAAGATGGTGCTTGAGTGGAGGGAGTGAGAACATGAAGACATGGACCAAGAACCTCTTCAAGATGCCCTCACAGTGAATGTTTTATGTCAAAGTGGGTTATTGAAGTTTTTCTATACCTCACCCATGCGGGCCAATGTCCACCTCTTGGATTTCTTGATAAATTATTGGGATCATGATTTGGGCATGTTTGACCTTCAAGGTGAGTCTTTGGAGATTACTTCTGAGGATGTCTATTTTATTACTGGTTTATCACAATGGGGAGCTGTAGTGAACTTGGAAGGTACCGGAAGAGGCGGTGACCCTCTAAGTGTGCAGAACTATATTGATATATATTGCAAGCTAGGCATGCAAAAGAGGGGTAGCTGCATCCCTATTGTTCACATTCACAACTTTCCTTTACAGGTGTTGGAGAGCACTATAGTGAGGGTTGCAAGGTCATCATCACTTCACCTTGCAACTTGGAACTATATGAGACTAGCAGTAGACTGTATGTAGGGAGCCCTATATGGCTAGTAGTCGGGAGTGATCCCGATTATGAGAAAAGAGCTCTCTGACTGCAAAAGAGGTAGGAGGAAGAATTTTGGTTATTCTAGCATACTATTAGCCTTCTTCTTCTTCGAGAGTGCTGGGATTGAGTCCTGTAGTGCCACTACTAGTTCCTTCTCCTCGTCATCCTGGGCTGAGTAGGTGGGGAGATATTTTCCTCCACTAGGGAGTTGGTGGATCGGAGCAGAGTGTCTATGATGATGACTTCTACTTTTGGTGGGAGAGACAGTTTCCAGCTTTGGAGTAGTTTCCATATACTGGAATGGATTTCCATGATGATACTGATCTCATCGTCCCTCCAGGAGGAGAATGGGGAGAGTTAGGTAATTTTTATTTTCAAAATTGTTTTAAAATTTTTAGAAATTTTAAATACAGAGATATATACATATGTATAAGAGTTCTAATCCTTTTAAAATGTCAAAATGAAGATATTGGACCAGTTCACCCTAAAGGGCATCCACACATGTATGTGCATGTTGTCTTGGGAGAATACCAGGGCTTGATTAGGGTTCTTGAGGGGAAGCTGGCCAGGCTTACCCAGAGAGTACCTACCTTACAGATTGAGCACATCCCAGCCATCATGCAGGAGTTAGTGGTTGGTGTACCACCTATCTAGATATTCCTTCTAGAGGTGGGTAGCCAGAGCAGTACTGTTATATATAGATGTTGTTGAGGCTACTGAAGCTGAGGAGGGTGAAGAAGCTAGAGTGCAGGGTGACCGGGGGGACCAAGGTGGTCCATCTTAGATCTAGGAGAATTTGATGGACTTTGATCCTTATTTTGTATACTTTTTGTATATTATACAGTTATGACTGGTTCTAAGGATCAAAGACTCGACCTATCTATATGGATAGATATTCACACACACACACACACACACACACACACACACACACACACACACACACACACACACACACACATATATATATATATATATATATATATATATATTTCTAGTTTATTTACAATTTTTTTTATGTGTTTGTTGTATAGTTTTATGTAAAATGTGTTAAATGCAAATCCAAGATGTAATTAGCATATGCATCAGTTAATGAATTTTGATTCCTTGGAATATGATTGAATGTAATGAACTCAAAATTTCATTCCAATAACCTAACTTGCATAAACTGACGCAATATAATAGGGTTCTGCACCTGATAAGCCCGATTGAGCTGGAAAACCACCAGTTGAGAGTCCAGTCAGACTTCCTACTGAGTGATACCACATGACAAAGCATCCCATAGAAGCTCAATGACATCCCTATATTCAGCCACATTATTGGAAGCAGGACCTAAGCAAGCGCCTCCTGAGGCAACTAACTGTCCTAAGGGCGAATAAATGAACCATGCAGCCGAAGCTAAATTACAATTGTGGTGACTGGCACCATCAACGAAACCTATGAACCTCTCAGAAGACATCTGAAACAACCAACAGATGGTATACAAAACACAAATGGATGATCTAGTGTACATAAAAATACATACAATAAAATACAAGAAAAAGTGCTAATCCTAAGCATAGTTCTTTTTCAGGTAGAGCCCATTTCTAGGCTCAGGCAGCTTATTCCCATCGAAATCTATCAATTCATATGCACCCTTATTTAACACTTTCGACATGATATAAGGTCCTAACCACATAGACCTGAACTTTCCTGGCCCTAGGGGTTCTTTGTCTTGGTCCCAGAGCAAAACAAGTTCCCCCTTAGAGAAAATTCGAGGCTTGACCAATTTATCATATTGACTTTTGACCCTATTTTTATGAGCTTGGTTTCATGTCAGCACATCTCTACGTTGTTCATCAAGGTATTCTAAATGTAATAGACATTCTTCAAGCTCCATCGTATCAGGTAACACATGAATAACAATTCTTAAAGATAGGATTTCACATTCAATTGGGGTAACAAATTCCACTCCATGGACAAGTTGGAAGGGTGAAAACCCTGTAGCAGTTTTTACATTAGTCCGATATGCCCAAAGTGCAGGATATAGCATGATATGCCAGTTGGAACGAGCTGCATTAATATTATGTTTGAGGATAGTCTTCAAATTTTTATTAACAGCCTCGACTTGACCGTTTTCTTGAGGATAGAACGAAGATGAATGTTCTTGTCTAAATCCAAGCATAGTGGTCAATTCATTCATCATGCTATTTTGGGAATGACTGCCATGGTCAGTGACAATCACTTTAGGTATACCAAATCGTGCAATAATTTGATTGAATGAGAAGAAAGCTGCAGTTTCCCCATCATCTTTAAAGGTGGGCATTGCCTCTACCCATTTTGTAAAATAGTCGACAGCGACAATGATATATTTGTGCCCCTTAGCCGAGGCTGGGTTATATGTCATGTAATCAATCCCCCACTTCATGAAGGGTCCCACTAAGATGATAGGAAATAATGGAGTGGAATGTTACCGCATTTTTCTAGTGTAAAGATGACACGGATGATAGCGCTTCACTGCTTCCACACAATCTCTAAAGACTGTGGGCCAAAAATAATCGGCACGTAATATCTTCTGGGTCGTTGCTAACCCAAATAAATGACCCCCACATGCTCCACTATAAGCATCATTTAGGAATATATCCACTTCCTTGTGGGTAAGAAATCGACACAAAATGGAATCTACCCCCCTATGGTATAAAGTATCTCCTATGATGAGGTAGTTCTTGGCATGTAGGCATAGTTTACATTGTTCTTCCCATGAGAAAGCAACAGGATACTTCAAAGTCTGGAGATAGATCATTATATCTCCATACTAGGGGTCAGAGGTGGAAATCAAAAAGATGTGCTCATCTAGGAATGAGTCTTCTTCAATAGGTACATCCTCTTCTACTGGAAATTCTGCAATAAGCTCAGCAAAAACTAAGGATTTTTTGTATTTTGTGGATTGAAAATTCAAGTCAAACTCTTGGAGAATGACTATCCATTTGTTGAATTTTCCTCCAAGTATCCTTTGGGACAAAACATATTGGAAAGGATTAGTATCTGCTACTATCATTGTAGTCCTTAGTAAGATGTAGTGATGTAACCTATGAACAGCATAAACAGCTACTAAGGTCAACTTCTCGATGTGGGAGTACCTCAGTTCAGGTCCGGCTAAAGCATGGCTAAGATAGTAACTGACATGCCCTTAGAGCTTATTGTCCTCCTGGACTAGGACTACCCCTATGGTCGACTCAGACGCGACCAGATACAATATAAAATCCCTCGAGTAATCTCACGGATGCAATAATGGTGCTGACAACAAAGATTTTTTCAATGCCTCAAATGCGAGTTGTGCAGTTTCATCCCATACAAATGGGGTCTCCTCTTTTAATAGGTGCATGAAACCTTTAGTAATATTGGCATAATTTACAATGAAACGTCGAAGAAAATTGGACTTCCCCTGCAGGCTTTGAAGTTTCTTGATAGAACGAGGAGAAAGCAAATTTACAATGGCCTCAACTTTCAACGGATCCACCTAAATGCCTCTGTTAGAAACAATGAATCTGAGTAGTCTCCCTGACTCGACATAGAACACACACTTGTGGGGATTCAAGCGAATTTTATAGTATCTGCATCATTCAAAAATCAAATGCAAGTGATCTAGATGATCGATCCTCTTACGAGAATGTGCAAGCAGATCATCAAGGTAAGGTTCTACAATGGCTTTAATATCATGAAAGGAAAAATTGATTGCCTATTGAAAGGTTGCCCCAACATTTTTCAATCCAAAGGGAATTTTCTTGTATGCGAAGGTACCCCAAGGACAAATGAAAGCTATTTTATGTTGGTCTTCTGGTTTAATTTTAATTTGATTATATCCGAAGAAACCATCCATAAACGAAAAAGTCTTCACTTTCCGCACAAGCATCAATAATTTGATCCATAAATGGCATGGGATAGTTGTCCTTAGGACAGGATTTGTTTAAATCTCTAAATTCAGTATAAATGCGTATGGTCCCTTTCCTTTTAACAACAGGAACAGGGTTGGATACCCATTCCATCAAAGCTATCAGATAAATAAAACCGGCTTTCAACAATTTTTGCACATCATCCTTCACTGCCACCGCTTTACGTGGGTTAACTGGTCTCAAATTTTTCTAAATAGGTTTAGCATCAGGGTATGTTTGGATCATGTGCTTGACTATAGATGGATCAATTCCTGGCATCTCCTCATATGACCAGGAAAAAACGTTACGGAATTCGTTAAACAAGGCCGTATAGATCGCAATCTCCTCAGGAGAGCAATTTGTGTCAATATGTATATTTTCCACAACGTCAGGATTTACAGACATGTTGATAGGGATGGTAGCAGAAATATTTTCCATATTCCCCTCAGCAAACATTCCTTCCCTTGGTAAGAGATTAACAGGCATATCAACATCGCCTCCCAGTCTCATATGAAACTCTTGATTCTCTATCATGCTTAACTCTGGAATAAAATAGGATCAATGGTGAAGATATTCATAGATCTTATCTTGTCTACACATGGCTTCCAGAATGGCTTCATCAGAAGGCAAAACCATATCTAAAAAATCTGTAGAATGCAAAGAGTTTTCTACCCAAGCAGGCAGATAGACTTCTTCCAGTTCCTCTAAGACTGTGAAGGGAACCGGAATGGGATCAACAACGGTATTGGTGATAGCTTTATAAGCCACTTTTGTTGTTGATAAGGGCACTTCAGGTTCAAGGTGGGAAGGGAGAACCCAAGGATCAGTCCTATCAACAATCGTGGCTATGGACTTTTCCACACTAGTAGAACCTATATAATTAATCGGAGTTGGAAGATAAAATGTGCCCATCAATGATGCATACATTCCATCTCCTAAGCTCTCTGAATCAGGTTTGACCTGATCAACCAATGGCATAGTGGACTCATTAGATTCCATGCATCCTTTTGAAGTAAAATTGAGTTTGTCAACAGTAACCAACTTCCCTTCGTGTGGAAACACTACCACCCGAAAGACGGTCGATGCAATAGCAGACATAGCATAAGTCAAGCTTCTTCCCAAGAGCAAATTATAGTCCAAAGGTGCATTAATCACCTCCACCTCAATAGACACCGCTTTCCATGCTAGCTTAATTTCAAAAGTCGGTAGGATACCATGCGGACAGAATGACCTTCCATCGAAAGCAGTAAGCAGGATGTTTAATGAGACCAGCTCTGGGGATCCAAGAGATTTCCAACATGACAAGGACATGACACATGTAGAAGCACCCTCATCGACAACTTCCCTTCCAATGGTCTTTCCACCATGGATGACATCTATCAACAAGGCTACATGATATCGTAGGCGAATTTTGACATCAGACAAATTAAATTTTGCCATGAGACTCGATGATTCCATACTGTCTAAAGCTGCTGAGAGTGCATCCCATTGGGTAGGAAAACTCTGTAACACCTCTAAAGCCGACATTGCACAAGGTATCTGGGCTAAGTCATCAACTGCGGAGAAGTTTACTGCAGCCCTAGCACTAGGATTATGTAAGGTCTTCTTAAAGACATCTTTCGGTATCTTGGGCATAATTTCGGCATGTTTCTCAATCGTGAGAGGGTTAGAAGTTTCACCTATGGACTTACCCTTCTCTGAGGTCTCTTTTTCATAGTTCTTATTGCTGGTCTATAGTAAAGTTTGATATCAGACCATGTCGATATAAATGGCATCAAGGGATTTTCGGGTGCCCCCTGCTACATTTGAAGCTGAAGCAGAATTCTGTCCTTGGGGAAAAGGATCCTTCAAGATAGCTGGTTGTTGAGCTTTTAACAGCTTCTGAGCTTGTTCCATAAGGGGACAAATATGGGTGAGGTGATATTCATGGCACAACTTACATGGGAATTTCACCTTCTTCTTTTCTTTCTTGCCCCCATCAGCATTGTTTGCAGGCTTTTGCTTGTTTTGATTTCCCTCCCCTTTCTTTCCTCTCTTCTTTTTCGCACCGAGCTGTTTATTTCCCTTCTAAGAGGTTTTTGCAAAAACATTTTCATTTTGGGGTGAGGGGGAATCCTTTTCTACCTTTGTCATAGAATGTTTGTCGTACAGCTGATGGAGTTGTTTGGCCAAATATTCTACAGTGGGAGAATTTACAGAACCAACCACACCATCAGCATGGGGTCCAGGCTTAGGTTTCTCTGCATCGTGTGTTGGCCTTGGTTCCTCAGGTATAATCTCATATAAGATCCCAGACTAAGAATATATCAAATCTAGTTGCTGGGCCTTGAGGATAGCTTCTTCCTCATTCGTCACTCCTGAAGAGATACGGCCTTAGATATATAAGGCAATAGGGATTTAAGGAACCATTCTAATAAGAAGCTGGGAGGAATAGTGGCTTTAATAAGGCTCTTCTGCCTCCTCCACTCTTGGATGTGATCCAAGATATGGGTGGCCTTGTTTCTCTAAAAGGTAGATAACAAGTCAGTTCTGAAATCATATCGGACAGGAAGCTAGAAGTGACTAAGGAATGTGTTAGCCAAGTCCCAAAAACTGCTAAACATAGTAGAAGGAAACTCAATGTACCATTTTGTTGCAGTACTCATCAATGTTCTTTGGAACATCCTCAACCGAACTGAATCTTCATTCAGTGAGTTGGAAGAGCACTATAAATGAAAAATGGTGGCATGATCCCCAATATTTTCACCAACTTTGCCTTTGAATTTTGGGATGTCTGAGGGAAACTTGGTAGGGACAAGTGGCCAGGAGGGATCATGCCTCACCGGGTCATTCATCAGTTTAGACAAATTTGGCAAGTTTAACGTTACGAGGAAAGGAAGCTTAGGTCTAACTGGAGCACTAAAAGTACCATTTTTGGGATTAGAGGGACCTGCCCCCGTTTCCCATATGTGAAGGTGGGTTTGCCCCCTACTATCGGTTGTGAAGTGGATGGGTTGCTTTGAAAAGGGTTCCATCCATAAGCCACAGGATTATTTGTGTAAGGTGCAGTATAAGAGGTTCTTGTTGCCCCAGTCAAAACTAGGGTTTGAAATACAGGAGTAGGTATCCCTCCACTAAAAGGTGAAAAGGAAGAGCTCGTGAACGAAGTAGAAACCAAAGTTTGGAAACCCTGACAATAAGGGTTAGTGTTTCCAAACTGCACCCCTACATAAGAGCTTGATGGGCCTACGTATGGAGTGGATGGGGTAATGTGCCCCCTATTCCAAGGAAATCCTTGGAAAAAATCCAAGGATCCTATAAGACCACTCAGGGCAGTGTGTGTGAAGGAGGTTGGAACTATAGGTGCACTAGGAATCCTAGTGACCATACCACCAGAAGCACCTGCTAGGCTTGCGGGAGTCAGTGGTTGAACCACTCAGCTCACTGGAGTTAAGGGCATAGTAGGTATGATTTTTATAGGGGTACTTACCAGGGGAGGTAGCACCCCTTCAGGTGGAGTGGCTGAGGTGAAGGTAAAAGAAATTTCTCCTATAGTAGACATTATCCTTCCCATAGGGACACCAATCACAGGTGGATCAAAAGGACAAACTTGAACGATCACAGGATCATTTAAGTCAGTTAGAGGTGTATTAAAATTCCTTGCAAACTCTTCAGCCTACAAGTCTTCTATCTCAACTTTGTTTAAATTAAGATGGTTTTCCCTAAGTTCAGGTTCACCCAGAACTTCGCTAACTCCTATCAGTTCAAAAGAACCGTCTGTGTCCAATCTCCACCTTTTAGGGGGAGGTGGAGGTTCCAATGTGATAAGAGGAGGAATTTTTTGCAACCTTCATGACCTTCTGATAGGTTGGTCCTCCACAATTGTAAATTTGAATTTTCAAACCCTAAGGTCAACTAAAAATAGACAAACTACATAGCAATCACTATGAAAATTCCTAAAGTCTCAACAGTCAGAAAGGGTAAAAGATATGCTTTCTCAAAGAAATATGAAAGACAGTTCCTTGGCATCCTTGAAGAGGTTCTTAGGCACAAGCAGAGGAATCACTCACCACCCTCCTACACTTTCAACAAGGCTTACCTTCCAAGCCCATCTAAGGTGAACCAGAAATAGCCTTTTAGTTTACCTATGTATGAACCCTAGATGTCAACAGACTAGAGGCTACCTTAACTATACCAATAGTCTGGGGGGACAGTCACAATCATGATTCGTACACATGGGAAAGGTAGCTAATCCTGAAACTCTGTCAAGGACAGAATCGATAGATGCGTAAAAACCTTGGTTTATATTTCGACAAGGAATTGGAGGGTTATCTCCTTAGTCCAATGCCTCCACACGGCCTTGTGCTTGACTCCTGTTTGAGAGGAGCTTCCCAGATACTATCAATAAAGAGAAGGATTTACCTATCAATTGGCCCACTATGTCTAAATTTAAATACTTATGGGGAGTTTACACTTCCTATCCCACAAGTCTAGCCTAAGCTAGTAGGTGTATGGCCCTATAAAACAAAAATTACTAATAAATTTTAATTATAGAGTTTATTTTAAGGGCCATTTTTCACTCAGAAGGCAAGTGGAGTGAAAGACTATGATGTTATTGACTCAATAAGAAATGTAAAAACAACAGCTGTATAATTCCAAAGCAAATTATCACTACTTAAAACAAGCTTCTCTTTTCTTTTGTTTTGTAAATATAAACTGATGAAAATGCAACTAATAAAGAGAAAACTAAGACTATATTTTTGTAATTTTTTAGATTTTATTTAAAAACTGAAAATAAAACTACCATATGCAATTCAAATGCAAAATGTTTCAAATGTTTTTCTTTTCACTTTTCAAATTCCTCAAAGATTACTAATGCACCTAAATGCAAAATTCTTGAGTATGCTTGGATAATCTAACTATATAAAGTGAGAAAAATGAAGTAAAGCAGATTTATAAAAACCAAAAATCAACCACCTAAGGAAGACTTGGAACACACCCAACTGGGAAGATACAATGAATATAAATCACTGAAATCAATCAAAGGCAAGTGACAAACCAACACTATTCAGAAATAGAATGGTATAAACGGTATCTAGAACCTTGATCACTGATTCAGACAACCAACACTTGGACCTATTACCCAACAGGAAAATCCACTTCAAAATTCTAAAAGAAAGACAATCCAACCAATAAGAACCCAAGGTCTTAACAAAAAGCACGAAGTATGGTGAACAGGGCAATCAAACCTACAATGCAATGCCAATACTGAAGACTGCTAAGCAACACAAAATCCACAAAAGGATAGGGACAAGCAACCCAACCCTAAAAAATTTTGTTGCTCACGCTTGTATGCAACTGTGTACAAGAGAAACCCGCGTACTATATGCAAATGTGCAATAGTGCAACCTGCATACACATACATCTGTACGTGACTTTGTAGCACAAAAGCCCATGTATAGGGGTAAATTTTTCAAAAAAAGAAAAATTATAAAGGACTTCAAAGCACCACTACAAGTCTGAACCAAGACAAAACACCACACATTAAATCAAATCAAATACTGGGCAAGGATTTACAGAGTTAACCCACAGCAGTCTGGGCTCCCCAGCGGAGTCACCAGTTCTATTGTTCAGGAATAAACACCCTTATAACCTAGGGTTTGGGGTTACCAACTTACTTCTAAAACTTGCAGAAAATTAGCTTTAGCTAACTACAGAAAGAAAATAGGAAGAAATATTGGACTCACCCGATTACCAACGGTTGATCCAATATTTATCTTCTTCCACTCTGCTTCTCTCTAAAGCTTTCAGGGATGCACCTCCTTCACCTGCAAAGAGAAAATTATCCAAGTACAATATTATACATGTATATATAATAGGTTATATAAACAACATATATAGTGCTTAATCAAATATATTCATCAAACCCTAATACATGAAAGAGACTCAACACAGTGTTGGAAGAAGAATTCTCTTTATTAACAATCAGTGAATGAGATAAGTGTACAACCCAATGCCTCAGACAAGGACTCCTCTACAACCAAAGGAATTTGAGTTCTACTGCTCCAAGACTTATAAACATATACCACCAGCATAACGTTGCTCTCCAAAATTGATTGGTTAATTCCCTCCCCATGGCCACTATTTATACTTTGGGAAATAGAGTAGTTTTGAAGGTTGATGAGGTTGAGATGGTTGGGGTAGTTGATGATTAAGGCCCAACTAATATCCATTAATCATGATTTATATTTTTTAATGTCGATGGGAGATGTATGTGACTATTAATATAGGCAACCCGCGTATGACACGTGAGTCTCTTAAAGGAAACCTGCATATAGATCTATATGCGAGCTGTAATGGAGATAGTCGTGTACAGTATGCGAGTTTCAATGGAGATAGTCACGTACGCCAATCTACACTTAGAAAAATAAAATGGCAAGCTAGTTTAAGGATAAATGCATCTCATTTCATGCCCATCTATAGTGTTTTGGCAAACTTCAATCCTAAAATGTCCTTTTGTGTACCAACATAAGGAATTGTCGGCACTCGGATGGAGAAGTGTCATTTGGGTTGATAACACCCCCTGCCCCAAAGTGAATTTTGAGGGCAGTTCTAAACTGCCCCCCCAAAAAAATGAATTTTAAGGGAGGTTGTAAGCCCCCCTCATAGACACTTATGGGGGAAGTTCCAACCCCCCCCCCCCCCAAGTCCTTATTACAAACATTTTGGGGAGGTTACAAACCCCCCTTGTAGGTACTTATGGGGGTGGTTTCAAACCCCCCTTGTAGGTACCTATGGAGGCAGTTCAAACCCCCCCCCCTAAAATTATTTATTACAAAACTTTGGGGGCAATTATAAACCCCTCTTGTAGGTACCTACGGAGGCAGTTCTAAACCCCCCCTAAAACTCTTTACAAACCTTTGGGGGTGGTTATAAACCCCTCTCATAGGTACCTATAGAGTAGGTTCAAAACTGTAATGTCCTAAGTCTAGTGTACAGACCTGAACACTTTAATTATGTAATTTTTATTAAATAATTCTGAAATTTAAGGGGTCCACATAGAGCCTTCTCGGATTGGCAAAAAAAAGGGTTTCTTCTGGAATATTTTGCAGAGGACAAGAGTGATCAGTGGGAAGCAAACAAGGAGATGTCATACAATGAATTTCCTCTCCCCTAACACATTTAGATCTGGTTCCATTTAGGTTTCAGAATCCGCATCGTGGAAACCTACTACCATGCTTCTGAGCAGCCAAACCGTGCAACTAAGGAGAGTAGTTCTGCCTATTTCAACCAGAGGCTTCGGGAAACTTGCAGAGGTTTGTTACAGCCTTAATTTAATATATAAAATGTTGATGTATTTGTAACTTCAGAATGTATTCACCTATGTATATTATGTCTTGCACCTCGATGTTTATTCGGGGATGTGTCTGTAATGTAATTGAGTCATGATGTCATGCCTGATGTTCCGATTGGGAGGATCTATAATGTAAACAAGTCATGTCAAGTCATTGTGGGTAACCCTCCTATTGCCTAAGGGTTAAATTCCCCACATTTCCGGGGCACTAGGGTTATTAGAATCATCTAGTGAAGTCATCCCTAGTTGGGTTTTAGTCAAGTCAGGAATCAGTATAAATAGAGAGTTGACCTCTATATTTAACACAAACTCACTCACACTCAGTTGTAGTGCATAGCTGAGGAAGAAGAAGACACTGGGGCTAGAAAGAAAGAGGTTACTTCTGTCAGGAGATCATCTTACTGTTTTGGGATTTTCTATTTGGTGTTGATTCTATCTCTGAGGAAGTTGCGAGGTTTTCTCCATTATGGTTTCCTCGAGGAAAAACACTATGTTCATTGTCTCTTGTGTTTGATTGATGTGCTTGTTATTCTCTCAGTTAAAATATCCTAATAATGCTAGCTTAATGTTAAAAATATAACATGGTATCAGAGCTAACCTGAGAAGCAGACACTGTGCAGCTGCGGGAACTAGGGATTCCTACTTTGTGAATCTTCCTCCATATATTTTCATCAAAATAAGGTTGGACTAACTCTCCTCCTTAGGGTGTATCTTTCTATCGAAGCAGAATCCAATTTTGAGGTTTTTCAATTTTGGACCCAATTAGGGCTTTTCATAGAAGCGGAAGTTTTCAGTGAGCCCAGGCTTGGATTGATATCCTCCCCAAAATTGAAGTTAGGGATCAATTTCAAAGCATTTAGTTGGACAGAACTCTAGAAAATCAAAACCCTAATCTGCTCCTAAACCAGCACTGTGGGATTTTAGCTCCAAATCCAAATATGAAATCTTGACCCGGTAAGATCTAAAGATTTTGTATTTCTATATAAGGTTCTCAGTTAATATGTCTCATCATACCAAGCTCGATGAAAATCTTGAGGGAGCTGATAACTTCTGAGCCTGGAAGTATAGGATCTCCTTGGTTCTGGAAGAGAATGAGTTGGACTCCTACATCAATGAGGAGGTTCCAAGAGGGAGATGAGGCTAAGGACTTACATAAGAAGAAGTTGGTTATGGAAAAGAGGATCATTGCTGATTCTATCAAGGATCACCTTATACCACAGGTGTCCTCCCTCAAGACACCTAAAGCTATGTTTGATTCCCTAACCAAATTGTTTGAAGAAAAGAACATAAACTGGAATATGACCTTGAGGAACCAATTGAAGAATGTGAAGATCTAGAATGCAGAAACCATCCACTCTTACTTCACAAGGGTTTCTCAGATCAAGGAATAATTGGAAGTAGTAGATGAAGAAGTGGAAAATGCAAAGATTGTGATGACCACCTTGAATAGTCTCCCTAGGACATGGGACTCCTTCATTCAAGGGATTTGTGCCAGGAATAAGTTAGTCAAGTTCAGTAGACTGTGGGAAGAATGTTCTCAAAAAGAAGCTCAGATAGCAGCTCGAGAAGAGAAGATGGGAAGTGAAGATCAATATTTCATAGTACAATCCAAGAAACCCAGATCCAGCCATCACAGAAGTAAGTATTCTAATCAAAGGAATAACTTCAGAAAGCCTAGAGATAAGTCTAAGTTTATTTGCTATACATGTGATGAGAGAGGACACTTTGCTAGAGATTGTCCTAAGAACAAATGTAGCTCTCACAAGAAGAAGGGAAACAAGAGAAGACATCATGCTCATGCTGTAGAGGATGATGAACCTTCATCAAAGAGAACCAGATATGAAAGTGAAGATTCTTCAAGCGAGGAAGAATATGTTTTGATTTTCACTCTCACAGTAAACATTACTCATGGAAGCAATGATTGGCTTATACATAGTGGTTCTTCCAAGCACATGACTAGATTCAAGGAATCCTTTTTGAAACTTTCAAAACATGAATCACCTCACAAGTTTAAACTAGGATATGACTATCAGTATCCAATAAAAGGTAGTGGGGAATCCTCCTATAAGATAGACTCTAGAAAGTCTATGAAAATGAAGGAAGTATTGTTTGTACCAGGACTCAAGAAGAACCTTCTCTCCATATCATTAGAGAAAATTTGGGGTCTAAAATGGGCCTTATAAGAAAATGTGCGAAAATAATTTTTTGTGAGTTGGAATTCAAGAACCAATAGAATTTCAATTAAATGAGTCAACCATAATGGTTGAATTGACATATTTGTCATTAAAAAAAACTACTTTTTTTGTTCGTATTTTCGACATATCTCATTGTGTTTTTACTCAAATTCCGATCGAGAGAGCTCGTTGGATGTGGAATTTGATTCTGCATCCAATCAGTACCCACACAGCATACTTTTGATGGACCCCGCTACCCCAAAAACAAGAAATACCTGAAAAAACGTGATGATGACATCATCATCACATGTTTTTAGGTATTTCTTGTTTTTGGGGTAGCGGGGTCCATCAAAAGTATGTAGTGTGGGTACTCGTTGGATGTAGAATCAAATTCCGCATCCAATGAGCTCTCCCGATCAAAATTTGAGTAAAAACACAATGAGATATGTCGAAAATACGAACACAAAAAGTAGTTTTTTTTCTTTCTTCCTCCAAAATTAATCAATATTATTTTATTATTTTAACTATTATTTTATTATTTTCCTTAGGAGGCTAATTTTAGACCCCAAAATTCCTCTAATGTGCATTAGATGCAAAAGGAATGAGGGTTGCATTCATAGATGGTCAAGTCATCATGTGGCCAAATGGAAAGACTATTGATGATGCAATAGTGATTGGGGAACAAGAAGGAGGTTTGTACAAATTGAAGGGCCATCCAGAACAAGCCTTGGTCCATGACATAGTAGAGCCAATGAACTTTGGCATAGAAGGATTGCACATGTGCATTACAGAGCACTACCTCTTGCAAGCAAAGTTGTTGAAGGTCTTCCAGAAATACAAGCAAAACATGATGGGGTCTGCAAAGGATGTACAAAAGGAAAGAACACAAAGAAGACATTTCCAAGTAGTGAGAGCAAAGAAAAAGGAATCTTGGAAATCATCCACTCCAATGTATGTTGTCCAATGTCATCAAGTTCACTAAGCGGGTATGTATACTATGTTTCTTTCATTGATGAATTTATTGGGAAAACATGGATCTACTTCATTAAGAACAAAGATGAAGTATTCATCAAATTCAAGGAATTCAAATCCTTAATTGAGAATCACACTGAAAAGAAGATTAAGACCTTTCGATTAGATAATGGCAGAGAATTCACGTCAAATGAATTCAAAGAGTTATGCAAACACTTAGGGATTAAGAGGGAGTTGTCCACTCCTTATAATCCACAATAGAATGTGATTGTAGAACGGAAGAACAAAACTATCATGGAAGCCGCAAGAGCTATGCTTCATGATCAAGATATTCCTATGCATCTTTGGGAAGAAGCTGCCAGAACAGTGGTGTATGTACAAAACCGTACTCCACACAGAGGCTCAAGTACAAGACTCCTAAAGAAGTCTTCTCTGACAAGAAACCAAAATTCAGCCATCTCAGAATATTCAGCTGTCTTGTGTACATACACATTCCAAAAGAGAAGAGGAAAAAATTAGATCCTTCAGGAAAGAAGGGTATATTTGTGGGATACTCTGAAATCTCGAAGGCTTATAGAATCTATTTCCCATGATACAAGAAGATTTAAATCAGTAGGGATGTGACATTTGATGAAGACACAACTTACAACAAATCTAGAAAGAAAGCTGCTGAAGAACCTGAAGAAGCAGAAGCACCCAGAATTCATGATACAACCATGAACAAAGAAACTCAAGGAGAAGAAGATATGGGGCTCCAGAAGATAATCACAAAGAAACAAAGAGGACCATATCCTACTCCGGGTATGTAGCATTACTATGTGATTTCATCGATAAAGAACCTTCCAATTATGAAGAAGCAACAAAACGGAAAGAATGGAAGGATGCTATGCTCGAAGAGTATCAATCATGAAGAATGATGTTTGGGATGTTGTCCCAGGACCATAAGGGAAGTCAGTTGTAAATTCCAAATGGATCTAGAAGATCAAGCATGGTGCAGATGGCAGCATTGAAAAATATAAGGAAAGATTTGTGGCTCATAGTTTCTCCCAGAAAGAAGGAATAGATTATGAAGAAACGTTTACACCTGTAGCCAGATACACTTCCATCATATCACTACTTACCTTGGTTGCAGTAATGAAATGGAAGAAACACCAAATGGATGTCAAGACTGCTTTCTTGAATGGTTTAGTGGAAGAGGAAGTGTATGTAGAACAACCACTCGGTTTTGAGACACATGACAGGGAGTCTCATGTGTGCAGATTGAAGAAATCCATGTACGGTTTGAAATAGGCACCCAAGACATGGTACGGTAGAATTTGACAGATTTCTATCCAGTTTCGGCTTTACCAAGAGTAAAGCAGATTCCAACCTTTACTACAAGGTTGAATATGGAAACCCAGCGATGCTTTAACTATATGTAGATGATCTATTTGTAACATGTATGGATGGGTTGATTGTTGATACGAAGAGAAAGCTTGCTGCTGAATTTGAAATGAAGGTCTTGGGTATGATGTATTATTTTTTAGGCATGGAGGTGTGGCAGAATATAGATGGAATATCCCTCGGACAAGGGAAGTGTGTAGTAGAGATCCTGAAGAGGTTTGGGATGATGGACTGCAAGGCTATGGCCACACCTATGGAATCGAACCTAAATCTATTGAGCGATGCTTCATCAGAGTCGGTTGATGCTACAATGTATCGTCAGATGATTGGGTCCTTGATGTACCTGATGAACACGAGACCAGACATTTTCTTTGTTGTGAACACCTTGAGCCAGTTCTTGATAGATCTGAGAAATGTTCACTTGATTGCTGCAAAGCATATTCTGGGGTACCTAAGGGGTACAGTTGATTATGGGCTCAAGTATGAGTTGAATCAAAATATTAACCTAGAGGGTTATGTTGATTCATATTTCACAAGCAGTATCATCGATAGGAAGAGCACTTCAGGATGTTGCTTCAGTATGGGATCAGGTGTGATCTCTTGGTTTAGTAGGAAACAATCTTGTGTGGCACTGAGTACAGCTGAAGCAGAGTATGTCGTAGCTTTTTCAGCTAGTTGTGAGGTAGTACGGCTAAGGAAGCTACTGTATGATTTATTCGATATCCATTTGGATGCTACTTGTATATATTACGATAACCAAAGTTGTGTGAAGTTTTTAGAGAACCCAGTGTTCCATAACAAGTTGAATCATATCGAGATCAAGTATCACTATATCAAGGATATGGTGCATAGGGGAGCAGTGAAGCTCCAGTATGTTGTGATGGACGATCAAATAGCTGATGTGTTAACGAATCCATTGGCGAGGGTGAGGTTTGAGTACTCCATGGAGAAGCTTGGTGTTCTCCAGATCGAGGTTCCCTCCAAAGGGAAGTGATGAGTCTATGATCCATTCTAACATGGGAGAGGATTAAGTTCCTTCCATGGTCAGATGTAAGGGCTGAGCCATTCTGTCATGGTGAGAGGATTTAGGTTCCTTCCAGGTCAGATATGAGTGCTGATCCATTCTAATATGACTATAGGATTGGTTCCTACATGATTAGATATAAAGGCTATTTCCATTCTTGGAATGGAGGTGCCTGGTCAGTTATCAGGAAAACTCAGTCTAGGACTGAGAGCCATTCTGATGTGATAGAGGGATGTGTTCCCACTTGATCAAATGTAAGGGCTAAGCCATTCTATCATGGTTAAAGGATTAGGTTCCTCCCATGTCAGATGTGAGTGCAGGCCATTCTGACAAGTAGGCCAGATGTAAGGGTGACTTCCATTCTCTGGGAGAATGGAGGCACCTAGTCAATTACCAGGAATACTTAGTCTGGGACTGAGAGCCCTTTCGATGTGATGTGTTTACACATGGTCAAATGTAAGTGTAGATCCTTTCTGACAGGATGAGGTCGCATATAAGTGCTTATCCATTCCGGCACGATGTGTTTACACATGGTCAGATGTGAGTGTTGTGCATTTCTGACAAGATCGGGTCAGGTGTAAGTGTAGATCCATTCCAATGCAATGTGCCTACACATGGTCGGATATAAGTGCTGAGCCATTCTGTATCGATGTGTTTACACATGGTCAGATGTGAGTGCTAGGCATTTCTGACAATATGACGTTAGATGTGAGTGTTGGGAGTGCCTTTCTGACAAGATGAGGTCAGATGTAAGAGCTTGGTGGGCCATTCTGACTGAAGTGTCATATATAAGTGCTGATGAAGACCTACATGAAGGGTAGGCCTATAGGGCTGACTCTGTAGAACTTCCTATGACAAGAAGAATCAAGATAGCACCATTCTAAGATAGCATGTGATGATGATCCAGACTTGATGGTGATCCAGACTTGATGGTGATCCAGATCAAGTGATGATCCAGATATGATGATGATATAGACTTGATGACGATCCAGATGTGATGATGATCTAGCAGTGATGATCTAGTAGTCATGATGAATAAGACTTGAAGAAGAATATGACTTTGAATATGACTTGAAGACGAAGAAGATGAAGAAGACGAAGAAGAAGACTTGAATACTAAGAATACTTGAAGATGAAGATAACTAGATGACCCAGTCGATACAGAGAAGAAGACCAGTGCTGAAAATAGTGTCGAAAGAATACCTTCCTAGTTAAGAGGGAGTGTTGATGTATTTGTAACTTTAGAATGCATTCACCTATGTATCTTATGTCTTATACCCCGATGTTTATTCCGGGATGTGTCTGTAATGTAATTGAGTCATGATGTCATTCCTCAATGTTCCGATCGGGAGGATCTATAATGTAAACAAGTCATGTCAAGTCATTGTGGGTAACCCTCATATTGTCTAAGGGTTAAATTCCCTACAGTTTTGGGTCACTAGGGTTATTATAATCACCTAGTGAAGTCAGCCCTAGTAGGGTTTTATTCATGTCAGGAATCAGTATAAATAGAGAGGTGACCTCTCTATTTAACACACACTCACTCGCACTCAGTTGTAGCGCATAGCTGAGGAAGAAGAAGACATTGGGGATAGGAAGAAAGAGGTTACTACTATTGGGAAATCATCTTACTTTTTTGGAATTTTCAATTTGGTGCTAATTCTATATTTGAGGAAGTTCCGAGGTTTTCTCCATTTATGGTTTCCCTGAGGAAAAACATTGTGTTCATTGTGTCGTGTGTTTGATTGTTGTGCTTGTTATTCTCTCAATTAAAATATCCTAATAATGCTATATTAATGTTAAAAATATAACATAAAAAGGTATTTAAACAATTTTCTAAGGTTCTGGAAAGTTTGAGGTGTTTTGGATGAATTTAAGGATTTCTCGCAATTTTGGTCAAGAGAAATCCTGCGCGGAGGAGGATGAAAAAGGGTGGTACAACCAAAAACAAAAAGGTTTCTAGAGATTGTTATGGGAATTTAGGCCTATTACTGACCTATAGGAACTAACAAATCTCATTTTTGAGTTTACAGATCCTATTTTGCATCAATTTCAGTAAAACTAGTAATCTAGCTAGGGCCATAAAAAAAACTATTAAATCAGCTTAAATCCAATTCTGTGAAACATAAGATTTATAACAGAGATAAATATGATCTCTCTGAACATGAATACTTATTTCAATCCATTCCCCATCATGAAATATTCATTACAATACCCATATTCACTCAATCCCCCCATATACTGATAAAATATTATCTTTTTACGAAACTGAGATAATATTATTCAAGGTATGAGATATCTCGACCTGATAAATGTAATGTTTAGAATATATTAACACTATAGAATAGAAATAACATTATTTACTGACCATTACAAATAGGCTTCCAAAATTAAGATCCAGGAGGCCCGAATCATGACCAACAAGGGGCTGTGAGCATAAGTGAAGCATGGGCTTCACTGGAGCTTGACCGAAACTTAATGGAGTCTATTTCCTAGTTCACACCTAGCTGGTGGGGGATTGTCTTCTACTTCATTGGGAAATTCAAATAATGAATTCAGATCTAATATTTCCTCTTCTTTTGGATCTGATCCAAAATATTCCTTCACCATATTATCATCATTGACAATATCACCCTTCTTTGCACTGATTGTGTGATCACCAACAAGGAAAATAGGACTGAATTTATCTCCCTCACAATTGGCCTTCCTTTTGCAGTCCTCAAATGCAAGTGAATAATTTTTATCTTTACATGGATCATATGGTTGCAGGTGTACAGGGATGCTACAAAAATCAGAAATTTTATTATCCATGTTCTTAACATTACCATCTTCTTGTACGGATACTATGGTGGCCTACTCTTCCACCAAAATTTCTGCCTCACGCCCAAGAGGTGTGGCCTTGTTTTCATCTTCATTATGTGGCTCAGAAGGTGACTGTAAATTTGATTTTTGTACCTATTTTGGATTTGATCCAAAATATGTCTCACCACTCATACATGAGCCAGAATCTTGAGCAGTGAACGGGATATCACCCACCAAGAAACTTGAATTGCATTCCTCTTCAACCTCTTCTCTTATGCAACCACCTTGTGTTGATCTGTACTTCACCTATTGGATCTCTGTCTCCACTTTTTCTCTCTTCTTATTCACGGAACTTAAAGCTACTTCATCTTTAGTGGTACTCATGTCACAATATTTAGAATATCTATTTGAAGAAAAACCAAACAGACTCTTAAGTCTCGAACATGCCGATGGCTTGGAGGAATCTTCACTTTTGGTTATGTCTTCTTCTTCTTTTCTCAGAGATTTGGAACAACTTGGTTCCTCTATGGATAGCTTGCTACTCTTGAAGGAATGCTCATAATCATGCTTGGTCCAGAATCCATACTTGAAATAAATATAATCTCCAAAAGAAAGGTTTGCACAAATATTCCTACCCAAATCTAGATAGTCCTCATAGCAATGACACATGTTCTCACATGCTTCAATAATCTCTATCAAGTTTTTCTTAACCATTGGAGAATCAAATTTGATATCTTCCCCTTCTGATGTCCTATGATGTAATCAAGATAATGTAGATGTATGCTAGGCAATTCACATTTATACTTTGAAACATATAATTATGCATCCCATTGAATTCAAGTTGGACTTTAAAAAGAAGAATATTATGCCACCCAGAAAGACACTCAGTTTTCTTGATTATGATCATGCCACTGTACAACACACAAAGTAACAACAAATAAATGTGTTTTGGATCTTTGTAGATTATTTAAATATGTATATTTAATATGTATTTAACTTTTAAATAGAAATGCAATAAATTCAAAATTATTAAACACTAAATTCAAAGACATTAATATACTAAATAGTAAAATAAGATTGCTTAAAAATAGATAAGAGTTGGAAAGACTCAATCAAGGAGTTTTAGAGTTTCGTGAGAGACATCCAAGAGTTTCAGAGTTTCATGAGGGATGGAATGAATCCCCTCCAAGTTTTCCCATGAAGATACAATGTTCGTAGAAGGGGGAAACACTTATGCCTGCCTTTCTCTGATATTCACCCAAAGATAAACACATAAATGTTTCTCCCACCGTTCCTCTATCCTGGAGATGAAGGAAACATGGGAAACATGTTCCCAACCCTTGGGGACATGTCCCCGTGGAGAAATACTAATATATCAAGAAATTAGTCAAAGCTCACTAATACTCTGAAAGAATCCAACTAAATTAGTAAAAAAGGGTAGGTTCCCAACGAATTTATGTAAAGTTCAAGCATGATTAGCTACTTGGATGCAGGATTTTATTAGAACCGTCTTAGAAAATATAGTAGACTCCATCCACTGCATGGATTTCCTACCACATGAATCAGACAAATAAAAGTTGAAAACATATGATCTAGTAGCATGAACATTAAATTAAGGAAGAAACCCAATTAGAAGTATTATATGTACATGTGGGGTACGGACATTGATTGCATGGATGAAGATAATATATTATCAAAACAAAGTTTTGATGATTGTAACACAATGGCCAAAACATCATAGTGGCTATCATGTAATATATTTTTTATCGTTTCTAGCATTTAGATTGAAGTCAACGGAAACATACTTGCACACCTTCCAATCATGCACCCATCCACCAGACGCTAAGATGTCAATGGTGATCCAATGATCATCTCAAGATTGAAAATCACTAGAATCATTGAACCTTCCAGGATAAAATGTAGAGGACATAATTAAATGGGCTAAAAATAAAGAAACATGTGAGTATACAACCAAACTGGGATACTCATCAAGGGTGGAGGAACTGAAGTCAAAATAAATAGTTTGGTGATGAAAAATTGTTAGAAATTTGGGAAGTCCCCCCAAATGAAGGATTTTTATTTGGCTTGCATGGGACAATGGACAAAAAAGGAATTTGAATGGTTTTGGGCCCCTATTAGGTGCATCTTGTTTAAATGTAGTGAGGAAACAATGGATCATGTATTGGTATATTGTCCTTTATCTAAGGTTGTCTAGAATGAAATATTACAACTATTTCTGGAACAAACAAATGGGATCAGTCATATTTGGTTGATTGTTTTTTTCTAATGGCTATATGATAAATCTGAAAAATATTTCAAGGTTTTTCCTTGCTTTGTGGATTTTGAAAAATAGTATGATTTTCAAGGAACGGAACTAAATACAGCCTAGGAAGCTCATAAAATACGAGTCTCCTTTAAAGGAAGTTGAAATCCTTTAAGAGAAAAATCTCATCAAGTTCTAGAGAAACCAAATATAGCATTGATCATGCAAAATATTGGGGTTTCTACAATAAAGCTTATCAAGTACATCCTGGAATGTGCGTGGAAGGGTCCATTCTACACATTAATTCTTCTCATTATTTTCTTTTGAAGTATGTTGCATAACAAGGGACAAACAATAGAGCTGAGTTTTGTGGCATTTGAATTCTGATGAAGGTAGAAAAGGAAAAAGAACGTAAACATTTACAGGTCTATAGAGATTCCAAGCTTCTGATGGACTAGGCACATAGCAGATGCAAATTTGAAAATATTCTATTATACCTCCAATAATGAATCTGGTGCTGGAGATTAAACAATATTTTGATGAGAATCCCTTCATCAATAATAAATATATAAATATAATTCAATACACGAGTTTATCATATCTAAAGAGGTTGTATTGAATTCCACTCCCCAACACCACTAGTCTTAATGGGTATATTATTTCCCATTCTACCAGAGAATGGCTCAATCAAGAAAGTTTATTTAACACCTACCAATAAATACTCTACCCATAAACCTTGTGTAATTAGGGAATTCCAGAAGAAGGGAATTGAGGAGTTGACCCCATTAAACCTTGGTGGTTGGAAAGGGGGACCCAAAAAGACCTTTATTCCAAATCCACAATATCATTTTGGTTTGTTTTCCTTTAGTTCCATGCCTAAAAAATAAAGTGTTAAATACCCTATTCTAGACCTATACTGGTTTTCTAGTTCTTCCTTCACTGTCGTCCATATCCCCATATTTCAATAAGTACTATGAGGGTGTTATCTCCTATTAGCTAGGACCCCATTTATTTTCCATCTATATTATATATTGGTGAGTGTGTTCCATGCTCCCCTATTTTTTTGAAATATCTATCTACTTAGAAAAGCACTGCACTAGAAATGGTAGATCGTTTCCTTATGAGGCAAAGTCATCCAAGCCCTACGCAAAAAATTCATGTGAGTGATGGAACCGCAATGGCAACAACGTAAAGAGTGGGTTGATTGAGCCATATCTGATTGATACATGTTGTCGATTGAGAGGCTCAACCAAACACCATGTGAAAGCTTATTCCCATTTTAGCATTCCAAATTATACTTCGAATAAAACTGGCCTTTTTGCTACTTATCCTGGAAATCCTTGTGTTCCTAGAAATGCTTGTAATGATCCTAGTTCTAATGCTTATGTTGGGACTTAAGATTTAAATGTTTCTACTTGGGATGCTACTTAGAATGTTGGTCATCCTACAGCAAGGAATTATGAGGTCGGTTTAACAACTTATGATGTTGGGGATGGGAATTATGCTACTTCTACTGCTTCTTAAAATGACCCTAGGAATAATATACTTACTTAAAATTATGCTACTAGGAATTATCTAGGTACTGCTAGTAAGAATAATTATGCTTATTCAATTGATTCCCCAATAACGGTTTCTTGGGAAGCTCCTTATTCAATTGATGTTGGTTCGACTGGTTCTTCTTGGGCTAGAAATACCACTCCTTATGCAGCTGTTCGTTATGCTGGGGATGCTAGGGATGCTGTGGATGTTGCTCCTTAAACTAGTCATGCTAGGAATGCTTCAAATGGGAATTATGATGATGCTCGTAGTGTTGGACAGGGGTTGGGGTAAGTTGTGCAGCATCGCGGATGTTGCGCAAGCTCAGAAGACACCAAACAAGGTGGAATATGGACTACTTTTGAATATTTTGTGTCACTCTTTGTACTTTTGGAACATATTTTGTGGATATTGGTCATTATTTAGAAAATCATTTAGGAGTTAGTTAGAAGTGGACCATGAATGTAAAGGCGCAATCCTATAAATAGAAGAACAATTGTAATTATGAAGGGACATGTTTTTAGAGACAATGTTTTCGATCCAGTGTTTATGTGATCAAGTGAGGGATGATTTGAGAGTTCATGCTCTGGTGAATTATTGGTTTTGGATATATGGTTGATTTCATAGAAACTAATATGATGAGAGAGATTTTGATTTGAAATGTTATTCTTTTGTCTCTTCCTATTTTCTTGTTCCTGCAAGCTTATGATGAATGTATGCAATTTAGATCCATGATGTGATGCGTAATACTTGTGAATAATATACTCTGTCTAGATATGTTTGCGCAATTAGCATGATTATATATGTGATGATGTGATATGAATGGTGAATGGTTATGTGAATGTCTGAATTTCTAATGGATAAATCGATGAATTTCCTATGCCCATGATCCTCTTCCTTTCTACGGAAACTTAGTTCCATTGGCTCTCCCTTGAACATCTCGGGAGAGACCCCATCTGCTCCACGGGTGTTGTTGGACAGGGTAAAACCTATCTAGTCCGATGCTCAGGGAGATTGCAGCAAGTTGAGTGTCAATAGAGTGGGAACCCCTATCAACTAGGATTTGTTGGTTGGGTTTGCTGCAACAAATGGTTCTGTTTTCATATGGAATACATTGTTCCCAGTCTGTGCATTGCCACCACTACAGGAATGGATGATGAATCAGTGCTAGAAGAGTATGTGGTGTAGTTGATACAGCTTGAAGAGGACCACTTTATTGTAGGATTCCATTAGCGCATTAAGAAGGATCGACAGAAGGCTTGGCATGATCACCATATCAAAAACAAGTAGTTTCAGCAAGGATATTTGGTGCTAATATACGGCAGCAAGTTCTTGAATCATCCAGGTAAGTTGCAAATGCATTGGCTTGGTCCATATCATGTAAATTCAATTACTTATGGGGGGGCAGTTCAACTATAGCAATTAGATGGAGCAATGCTGCCAAACCTAGTGAATGGTAGTCACCTAAAGCCCTACAAAACAGGGCTAGAATCGCATAGTGCTTAAGGCACTGCACAAATATATATATATATATATACAGAGGTATAGATAGCTAGAGGAAGGGTGTACCAGGAGGAAGTGGTTGTGCAAGCAGGGGAGTCAGTAGTGCAGCTAGGAGACTTTGTACCAACAGCTGTCAGGTCGTGACATAGTCAAATAAGCAATAAATGGAGCACATTTAAGATAGCTAACTGGTGGTGCTTGTTGAAGTGACGAGTGATGATGGTGGATCCGACCGTTGAGTTGGAAAATTAGACGATGAATTTGAGTAATTAATGAAGGATTTAGTCATGATAATCGTGGTTGATTTGGTAATGATGGCCAATGGATAGACTGAATGCTATAAGAAAGTGCTCAACGCAGGACATAAGCACCATTGTGTTCAATTGGGTTGCAAGAGTGTTGAAGAAGTGAGTTCTAGTGTTATCCAGTAGAGAGTAATAGTTGTAGAGTGAAGACGAGAGTGTCTCACGATGGTGGGAAAGTGCTGTGGGATGCAGAGTAACCCCGCCACGGTAGAGATTTCTAGCAAAAGAGACTCACCCATTAGACTAGTGACTATTGAATAACAAGTTTCCAGCATGCAGGTCGGATCATCCTCAATCCCAACAAAGAAGCAGCGGGGGAAGAATACCATCTCCCCAGCTCCAACGAAGAGGGAAACATGGACATCAATAAGGGCATATGAAGACGCAGCTACCCAAATAGGGGCCTCTATCTCTGGCACTATAGAACCAATGATTCGCACCGGGGCCTTTGTCAATGATATTCTAGGTTACATTGCTCCCACTCAACCTAGTGGGTAGCTTCGATGGTTAACAAAGAATCAAAAGTATCAGCAAAAAATTGTGTCACTACCGCAAGGGATGGTGTGCACCACAGACATTATCCCTACAATGATGAAGATGAAGTACGAATATCATGATTTGTTACTACTAAAGGATGTAGCGAATGAGCCCTACGAGTCATTGCCTTTAGTTGTAGGAGGGTCCATAGTGTGTATTCCATAGCCATGGATGCAAGGGCTGGATAAATATGGGTTGTTGGGGCTCGTCAACATGCCGCATTTTTGGTGGTTGAATGAATCCAACGAGTGCGTTAAGTAGCTATTGACCTGCTATCATGGAGGAACACTGTGGCTGGACATGTTGGCTGTTATCACAACTGATTTGATCTCAGATATTATAGGGTTACCAAAGGATGGGTCAGACCCATCACAATATTTTAAGGGCCAAGACACTAACAAATGGATCGTCGCAAGGTTGAAACAAGGGTTCAACTTGCAGTGCGACGATATTATAAAGAAAAATTCCTATGGCTTGGGGTACCACAACAGACAAATTGGCTCCAGAAATCAATCCTTTCCAATATGCAATAGAAATTAAATATCTAACACTAAAGGATCAAACCTCGTACCTTATTTTGGACGGTTGAAGTAGATCCCTATTGAGCTTTCCAAATTCCGCTTGAATTGATAGATTACTTCCTCAACAACAAGTAAACAATAAAAGCATACTATATATATTGGTGTTAGATCTATTCTAGAATATATAATCAACAATGTATAAGCATTCGAAATCATCCCATGGATAAAATACTCATTCAAACACACATTATTGGACAGGAAAAGATATTTCTATTAATATAAAATCAGAGATTACAATGAATACAACCTCTATCGGCACATCTACGAATCAAAGAAACTGAATCCCCCACTTGGCCCTCCACCACCTCAATCCTCCATCTCTCGATAGCAAGCTCACAAGCAAAAGGAAACCTTGGGAA
The DNA here is from genome assembly GCA_001517045.1 of Pseudotsuga menziesii. Lineage (NCBI taxonomy): Eukaryota > Viridiplantae > Streptophyta > Pinopsida > Pinales > Pinaceae > Pseudotsuga > Pseudotsuga menziesii. The sequence goes on from LPNX011175911.1 coordinate 391,239, forward strand.
GAACACAAAAGTGCTCCAAGGGACAAAGGGATGCAGACTCAAGCATAAGTTCTGGCAACAATGGACTATAGTTTCTTTTCTCTCAATTCTCTCTTATGCCTTCAATGTACCAAAGAGTTCCTTATATAGCTTTTCAAAGGGGTAATGAAAGGTCAAATCCGAGCGATCTCACGGCATATGGAAGGCCAGGAGTCAAGTGAGTCAGATCCATGTCAAGGAAAACTCCAAAAGGATTTGGATTTTGTACACATCCCGATGTATGTGGTTTTAGTGGTCAAACCCGCGTATATACGCGATTAGAGGTTTAAAAGTCGTGTATAGAAATTTACACATGTTTTTAGGGATGGTCAAGGAAACATCAAACGACAAAAAATGGTCCAAGGGGTCTAAGGATTCTGCAGAGGGACAGGGGAAAGGCCATACAAGTGTGATTCACCTGGAGTGGTAAAATCAACTATAACAGATGCCCCCTAATGTGTGAGGTCAGAGGGGTCATACGATGGCTGAAATACATTATAATTCCATCCCAGAAGTGGAGTGATGAAGGATCCCAAATGGAAGACCAACCACCCAATCAATATAGTACAATGATACAACTCTACACATACATATAGTAGTCCCAGATACATAAGAGTACAATGGCCATGAATAGGCATGATACAAGATATCACATAAGTGGTCATCGCCACGTACAATATACATAGATCAGAATCTCCATGATGAAAATATACCAAGGATCAAGATCTACATAATGGCTAAAGATATACAATGGATCAAGATCTCCATAATAGCTGAAAATGTCTGACATATACTGGAATCAAGTCAAGAGAGCTGAAATCTCATGAACACTGACACAATCAAGTAGGTAGCATATAAGAGATGCCACCAATCTGGAAGGTTTTCTACATAAACAACTACGAGTACATCTCCTACTATGTGAATAGAGGTTTCGAGGTCGAACATAGTAGTCCATCGTCTGATTACCGGTCATTGACGTATACCATTAACAAACGTGAGATCACACACCGATAATGAAAATGGAAATCAAGGTACTAGAGTGCAAACTAACAAGTGTGAATAAATGTGTTGAGGTCGAACACTTGAGAGGATCCATCGATCAGGGGACACTGTTACGGAGAGAAATTCCTATGGCTTGGGGTACCACAACAGACAGCTTTGACTCCAGAAATCAATCTTTCCCAATATGCAATAGAAATAAAATGTCTAACACTAAAGGATCAGACCTCGTACCTTATTCCAGACGGTTGAAGTAGATCCCCGTTGAGATTTCCAATATTCAGCTTGAATTGATATAATACTTCCTCAACAACAAGTAAACAATACAAGCATACTATATATCATGGTGTTAGATCTATTCTAGCATATATAATCAATAATGTAAAAGCATTTGACATATTCCAATGGATACAATATTCAATCAAATACATATCATTGGACAGGAAAAGATAGTTCTTATTAATATAAATCAGAGATTACAAAATAGATACAACCTCTGACGACACATCTGCGAACCAGAGAAATTGAATCCCCCACTTGGGCCTCCACCACCTCAATCCTCCATCTCACGATAGCAAGCTCACTAGCAAAAGGCAAGCTTGGGAAGAACACAAAAGTGCTCCAAAGGGACAAAGGGATGCAGACTCAAGTATAAATTCTGGCAACAATGGACTATAGTTTCATTGCTTTCAATCTCTCTCTATGCCTTCAATGTACCAAGGGGTTCCTTATATAGCTTCACAAGGGATAATGAAGGGTCGAATCCGAGTGATCTCAAGGAATATGGAAGGCTAGGAGTCGAATGAGTCGGATCCATGTCAACGAAAACTCCAAAAGGATTTGGATTATGCACACATCCTGATGTACGCGGTTATAGGGGTCAAACCCGTGTATGTACGCGGTTATTGGGTAAAAAGCCGCGTATATCATTTTTCATATAGTTTTAGGGATGATCAAGGAAACATCAAAGGATAAAATATGGTCCATGGGGTCTAAAGAGTCTGCAGCGGGATAGGGGAAGGCCATACAAAGTGTGATTCACTTGGAGTCGTGAAATCCGCTATAACAGATGCCCCCTAATGTGTGAGGTCAGAGGGGTCATACGATGGCCGAAATACATTATAAGTCCATCCCAGAAGTGGAGTGATGAAGGATCCCAAATGGAAGACCAACCACCCAATCAGCATAATACAATGATACAACTCTGCATATAACTACAAGTACATATAGCAGTCCTGGATACATAAGAGTACAATGGCCATGAATAGGCATAATACATGATATCACATATGTGGTCATCTCCATGTACAATATACATAGATCAGAATCTCCATGATGAAGATATACAAAGGATCATGATCTCCAAAATGGCTAAAGATATAGAATAGATCAAGATCTCCATAGTGGCTGGAAATGTTTGACATACACTGGAATGAAGTCACGAGAGCTGAAATCTCATGAACACTGGCACGATCAAGGAGGTAGCATATAAGAGATGCCACCAGTCTGGAAGGTCTTCTACACAAACCGCTATGAGTACATGTCCTACTATGTGAATAGAGGTGTCAAGGTCGAACATATTAGTCCATCGTCTGATTACCGGTCATTGATGTATATTGTTAACAGACACGAGATTACCCACCGATAACGAAAATGGGAATCAAGGTACTAGAGTGCAAACTAACAAATGTGAATAGATGTGTTGAGGTCGAACACTTGAGAGAATCCATTGATTAGGGGACATTGATGTATTCCCAAGAAACTATCGATGGCGAGAGAACCTACCACTAATGACTGCAAGTCTCAAGGCACTCAAAAGGACTCTAGATTCCAATCCCAGAATAAATGATCTGAAGTCGATGGGATGTAATCTGCTGGAAGGAGGGCATTAAGGCATCCCCCATCATCCAACACGAGGTACTCAGCAAAGCTGTCTAATGTGGAAGGACTCTATCATAAGGTGCACGAACTAGTAACTGTATCGGGAATGGCAGACATGCAAAGTCAAGATAACTGAAGAATGGCCGACACAGGTTTCAACTTCCTTCAAACAAGAGCATAACGGTGTATGGTGACTGAATGAAGGCAGCATAGACTCGATATACAAACTAGGACATCTCTGTGACACAGGAGGCATCAACAAAGGCTCCATAGGGACTGGAAGCTTAACCAATTGGTGGAGATAAACTCAGATAAACGAGTACAGCTCCTAAGTCAAACTATAACCCAACCAATGGATGTGATATACAGTGCTCTGTTTGAAGGCGACACGACTCTATAGCTACCAAAGATAACATATTTCCTTGACCGGCTTTTTGGTTTTTTTATTTTTTTGGACTTTTTCAGTTATTTGAAAAGCTTGAAAAAAGAATAAACTAGCTTTATAGTTACAAACTAGGAGGAGACGAGTGTCATCAGGGAAAACAAACTAGTTCCAAGCAGTGGAACATACCTATGCTCAATGCAAGGATACATGTGTAGGATATCGACACTCGGGGGAAAATCCCCTTCCGGTAAAAAGGGAAATCAAACTGCGAAGGATATATAAAATGGATCTGTATGGCTAGACATGAGACAAGATTGGGATATATGGCTGAAACACAATGTCAGGGGAGCCAACATAAAGCTCAATAAGGCAGGAAAAGCTCATGATAATGCATTCACAACTTGACATAGGGGGAGTCCGGAGGGAAACATGCCAGCATAAGATCAAGAGGAGTATGAGGCTCTTGCAAAATGTCATGGCAATACTATACAACAGACTCCCACACCCTAAAGGAGAAAACGTCGGCATGGGCACCAAATGCAAATAAGGTGCTAACTAGGGTACCCATGTAAGGTGAAGCTCTACCACTCATATTATGCCACTTCGAAAGTAGCAAGAAGGTTCTGTGACATAATAGAGTGGGTTCAGACCTAAGGTCATGCAAGATGCAAATGGTGTTGAACCTAACCTATATGCCAGTGTAGACATTATACCTGAGATCAGTATGAATGGGTCAATCCAATGGTTGAAACGGCACTGAAAATGGTCTTCTACGTCACAAATTATGTCAGAAACGGTCCAAAATGGTTAGAAACTGTCAAAATTATAGGAAAGGGGGTAAAAATTTTCAAATATTTGAAAAAAATTCTATAAATAGTAAAAAATATAAATCATTTGAAACTTTTATCCATTGGAGCTCTGATTTTCAACTACAAATTCCAGGAGATCCAGCCAGCAGAATTCACAACCGTTTCTTCCAGGTAGTTACTCATGCTCTCCTCATGCATTTTAATATAATTTTTGTTGATTTTCATGGTGAAATGAGGTAGTTTAGGCCATCTCTACATGAGCGTTGTGGCCCACGCGAATATCGAAGCTTTTTCCATGTATAGGGCTGGTTATACGTGGAAAAGAGGCTAGAAACCGCGTACATATGCGGTTGTTTGCAAAACAGTTGCGTATGACGCCGCACAAGTGAATTTATAAGAATCTAATGGGTAATATGGAAATTTCTCTTACAGGATGGTGCTAGAATGGAGAGAGCACAAGCATGGTGAAGTAGAGGAAGCTGTAAGGGCTAACGTGAGGGCTCAACAAGCTCTTCGAGCATGTGGACTCTACAAGTTTTGGTGCCTTGGTGGTTTGAGGGCCAAACCAAGACTGCTAGAGATGCTGGTAAACTATTAGGATCCAAACTCAGAGTCCTTCAGGATAGATGGGATGTCTCTCACCATAGAGGTGGAAGACATATACTCTATCACAGGTCTATCTAGATGAGGGGAGGTGGTGATTCTTCGTTCTCGAGATGGGCCAGGCAGTGGGCTTACTATCGATGAGTACGTAGTTGTGTACTGCTACCCAGATACTGAAAAGGTGGGAAGTCAAGTCCCCACCAATGCTATGCAGGTGCTGGGCCTAAAGGGCATACTACTGACGCTGGGCAGGATAGCAGGCTTAGCCTCACTCCATCAGGCCTCGCAGCCACTGATGTTCTATTGGGTGGAGTGTATGAGATCAACCATATACGACTTGAGTACTACACTACTAAGCAACATGAAACACCAGCTCAGTGAGTGTAAGGCAGGCAGGATACGGAACTTCGGGTTCAACAGCATAATGAGCATGTTTTTCTTCGAGCATGTTCCAGGATTGAGCCCTAGAGTGGACATTCCTCTCCATGAGGTTCAAGATCCATCCCAACGACGTCGGGTGGATGCTATGCGCAGACTAGGGGGTGGTAGGGTGGCCAACCCATATCCAGCTGACTTCTTTCCATGGTGGTGATGACAGATTGTTGCCATAGATGACTACCCCTATGGAGGGATAGATTTCTGGGGGGATCCGAACATGCCATTGCCACCAGGATCGGCATACGGAGAGATAGGTACCGAATCTCGACGCTCACTCTTTTTAAAAAAAATTTGAGTTATTTAATTTTTTTGTATTTTCTTGATTTTGTGGAATCAAAAAGACAAGTTTTTGCATGACAACACATAGTGACATCTACCATTCATGTGGAGATGTGGGACCACAGTGACTAGAGGGCTTCCCACGTCATAGACAAAGGGGAAGAGGGGATGCCATCACAGGTGTGGATGCGGAGCGAACGCTTTAGAGCATTCATACCAACTTCGTGCGACTGACTCATAGAGTTCCCATGGCGCAAGTCGAGGACTTTCCTGAGGCCATGCAGTGACAAGTGGTGGGCGTGCCACGTGCATGGGTGCGTTTATTCCAGTGGCTAGCTAGAGTTGTAGTGACGTATCATGATCACAACCCTCCCCCTCCATAGGATTAGACACCTGGGAGTGTATATGTTTTGTACGACCGTGTATTATATGATGGAAGCTTTGAAAGCTCCACTTTTGTATATGACACTATGTATTACCACATTTTGGATATATATAAAAGGTTTTATGGTGATCGGTTTATTTATTTACATGTGTAAAAATGTTTGTGATTAATTTATTATGAATGAAACAAATGCCAATCTAACACATAGTTAGCATATGATTCAGCAACTTTATTATCATTTCTTGGAATGTGTATATATGTGATACTGTCAAATTGTCGTTCTAACAATCTAACACGTAAGAATCATCTCAATAACGTCGGATCTCTAACATGGTACAAACCATTGAGCTATGACACTACTAACTCTGAATCAAGACGTACCTCAAGAGAGAAAATGCCATGTGAAATGGCATCCCGTAGAAGCTCGATAATGGCACTATATTCAGCAACATTGTTGGAAGATGGCCATAGACATACACCTCCTGAAGACAGTACCTGACCCATAGGAGTATAAATCACCCAAGCAGTAGAGGCTGAGTGCTGAGTGTGATGGCTTGCACCATCCGCGAATCCTATGTAGGTGGAAGATTCCGTTGACATCTGCCAAAAGAAATGGAAACTAATCACAAACCCGATCACGAAAAAAAAGACCTAACTATGCAAATCTGTACAATAATATACAACAAGTAGCCTTGGCTAAATATTATGCATAGTATTTTTTGAGATAGAGCCCATTTCTAGGCTCCGCCAAAGCTGTGCCTTCGTAATCGACTAACTCATAGGCACCCTTCTCTAAGACACGCTTGACCACGTAAGGACCATGCCACATAGGATTAAATTTCCCTGCCCCCAAGGGTTATTTCGATTGATCCCACAAAAGGACCAAGTCTCCTTCACTAAACACTCTTAGAAAAACAAACTTATCATATTGGACCTTAACGCGACATTTATTAACCTCTAGAGCCACCAAGGCATCTCGACGCTGCTCATCAAGTTGCTCGAGGTGGACCAAACGCTCCTCCAAAGGTGAAGTGTCTGGTAAGAGTTCCACAGCTAGCTTCAACAAAGGAATCTCGCATTCAACCGACAATATCGACTCCACTCCATGCACAAGCTGATATGGAGAAAAACCAATGGTAGTCTTAACCGCGGTTCGATATGCCCACAAAGCAGGGTATAACATAATATGCCAATTCGTCTTGCTGTGTGCGATGGTTCATTGGAGAATGGACTTAAGTGATTTATTCACTGCTTCAACCTATCCATTCACTTGGGGGTAGTAAGAAGAGGAGTGCTCTTGCTTATACCCTAACTTGGATGCCAAATCATCCATCATACGGTTCTGAAAGTGCGAGCCATGGTCAGTGACAAGCTCTTTCGGAATCCCGAACTGAGTAATGATTTGGTTGAATACAAAGTGAGCGGCTGTCTCACCGTCAGATTTTACTGTAGGCATTGCCTCAGCCCATTTCGTGAAATAATCCACAGCCACTATAATATGATGGTTCCCCCCAGCCGAAGCTGGGTTGAAATCCATAAAATCGAGCCCCCACTTAGTGAAGGGACGGGCGGTGATAATGGGATGTAACGAGGTAGGATTTGAGCGCATATTCTGTGTGAACACCTAGCAAGGGTGGCAACTCTTGACCGCATCAACACAATCTTTAAAGATCGACGGCCAGAAATAACCCGCTCTCAAAATATTTTGAGCTGTAGAAAGCCCAGATAAATGACCACCACACGCCCCTCCATGGCAATCATTCAGCACAACCTCAGCCTCCTCATGAGTTAAACAACGTTGTAAAATGGAATCTACCCCATGACAGTATAAAGTATTGTCCACTATAAGGTAGTTCTTAGAGACGTGACGTAATCGTCGTCATTCATCTCGCAAGAGGTGAGTAGGGGTCCTCTGTGTTTGCAGATATACTATGATATCTCCATACCATGGGTCAGACATTTAGATTAAGAAGATGTGTTCATCGACAAACGTATCTTCACAAACCAACTCCTTGGCCTCGCTCGGGAAATCCGATATAAGCTCTGCAAAAATTAACGACTTCTTTGACTTTGCTGAAACAAATTCAAGATCGAACTCTTGCAGAATGACAATCCATTTATTATACTTTCCCCCAATCATCCTTCGTGTGAGGACGAACTAAAATAGATTGACATGGGCCACAACCGAGGTCTAGCAAAGGAGAATATAATGTCTCAAACACTGAACCGCATGTACGGTCGCTAAAGCAAGCTTCTCGACATGAGAATAACGAATCTCTGTGTCAATAAGGTTTTGGCTCAGATAATATATGACATGCTCCTGGAGCTCCTCATCCTCTTGAACCAATACCATACCAATCATCTCTAAAGACGCGGCCACATATAATAGGAAATCACGGCTATAATCCGAAGGACTAATCACCGGGGCCGATGCTAGGGCTCGCTTAAGTGCATCAAAGGACTCCTGGGCTTGCTCATCCCATTCAAAGGGAGTATCCTTCTTCAAGAGATGCATGAAGCCTCTAGTCAAATTGGCAAAGTTGACCACAAATATTCGTAAGAAGTTTGCCATACCTTGCAAACATTGAATATGACGAATGTTCTTCGGGGGAGACAACTGAAGTATTGCCTCAACCTTTAAGGGATCAACTCTTATGCCCTCCTTTGAAATGATGAATCCTAATAAACGACCTGACTTCACGCAAAATATGCACTTATGAGGATTTAATCGAACCAAATAGTGCCAGCATCTTTCGAAGACCAATCTCAAGTGATATGAATGACACATTCTCATACGAGAATGAGCAGCGAGGTCATCCAAAAATACTTCAATAATAGACTTGAGATCGTGGAAAATCAAGGTCATCGCCCGCTGAAATGTAGCTCCGGTGTTTTTAAGGCCGAAAGGCATCTTCCGATATGTAAACGTTCCCCAAGGACAAATAAATGCAGTCTTGTGTTGGTCCTTAGGTTTAATCTGGATCTAATTATAACCAGAAAAGCCGTCCATAAAGGAGAACACCTCGCTACCCGCACACTCATCCAAAATCTGATCTATAAATGGTGTGGGGAAGTTATCCTTAGGATAGGCATGATTTAAATCACGGAAATCAGTGCATATTTGGATCACTCCCTGCTTCTTATCCACCGGAATGGGGTTTGAAACCCACTCCATCAAGGGAACGGGGTAGATGAAACCGGCTTTCAATAGCTTCTCTATCTCTACCTTAATGGCGGGTGCTTTCCTAGGATTCACGGCGTGTAAACGTTGTCGAACAGGCTTAGCATTGGGGTAAGTCTTAATCTCATGTTCGACAATTTGAGGGTCAATACCTGGCATCTCATCATAAGACCAAGCAAAAATATCATGGAATTCCTTGAATAGCTCGGTATATTCGAGAATCTCAGCATGGGAACAATCTGCCCCAATATAGACATTCTCAATGGTGCCAGGATTTCGAGAGATGTTGATAGAAATCATGGAAGATATGTTCACCATGTTCCCATCAGCCATCTAACCAAGAGAGATTAATGGAATCATGGGACTACCAACTCTCTGACTAAGAATCTCCATATAATCCTCATGCTCCAAACGGTCAAGCGGTGGAAGGAAATATGATCTATGATGAAGTTCCTCCCGTGGCAGCTCAACGCCCGACATGGCCTTGATGATCGCTTCATTTGAAGGGAAAACCATATCCAGGCAGTTGTGGGCATGAGAAGACTGGACTGCCGATGCCGACAGTACATAGGGGTCTTCCTCTTCCGTCCATGAAGAGGAAGAACAAGGCTCTGCAACATTCTCAAGATTGGCTTGATAAACTATCATGGTTGCAGGAAGCGGCACGTTGGTCTCGACAGGCTCACTCGAAATACTTAGTGTAGGAAGAATCCAAGGATATTCCATATGAGTTGTGTGAAAAGACACTGAGGTAGTAGAAGTCGAAGCCTTATCAGAACAAGATCCTATCATGAGGACCGGCGCAGGACAACTAAAGCTTCCCATGAGGGAAGGATACATGCCTACACCCACACTCCCAGTTGCCGGCTGAGAGTGTTCAACGACCGGGACCAAAGCTCCCGAAGATGTAGTAATAGGGGAATTCTTGAATGTCATTTGATCAATCATTACAATCTTCCCGTTATGTGGAAAGCATACAACGCGGAATAAGGAAGAAGCAACGGCTTGCATACTATACATCCAATTCCAACCCAGCAAGAGATTGTAGTCAAGGGGCGCATCAACCACCTCAACCTCTATCGCAATGGTGTTCCCTCCCAAACGGATTTTAAGGGATAGAATGATTCCATGCGGCCTAAAAGATCTCCCATCAAAAGCAGTTAACATAGTCGCTGATTTCGACAACTCAGGAGAACCAAGACCCTTCCAACAGGACAAAGACATCACAGATGCAGTAGCGCCCTCGTCAATCACAGTGCACTTGACGATCATATTAAGACATTCTACGTGTACCAAAAGTGACACATAGTAGGGCAAGTGAGGCTGATGACCTACGATTTCAAATTTGATCACTGAGGAAGAATCATTACCGTTCACACCAAGAGCAGAAAGTAAAGCCTTCCTTTGTGAAGGACAACTCTGAAGCACTTCCAATACAGACATCGCATAAGGAGTATGGCCCAAATCCTTGACAACTGAATAATTCTGGGCAGCTCGGGCATTTGGATTATGCCCCGAGCGCTTAAGTACCCCCTTAGGAATGCCAGGTGCGGCCTCAGGTTTATCCACAGGTTTCTCAATGTGCAAAGGGGTTCTTGGTGGATCAGGTTCTTTACCAGGGTTGGGTTGTGACGATCCATAATATTTCGCACGAGTCACAACCTTGGCAGCACGGACCATGTTAATGCACCCACGAGCACTAGTCTCTGGTGGATCATTTTCACTAGATTGCTCCTAGGACTTCGAGTTCATATTTTGGTTATGCGGTAAAGGGTTCGTTAGCACAGCTGGGCCTTGTGCTAAGAGTCTCGAAGCTTCATCAATTCGAGGGCACAAGTAAGTGAGGTGATCATCCTTACATAGCTTGCAAGGAAACTTAACCTTACGTTTCGCTTGCTTGTCCCCACCAGCATTCTGACCGTTCTTGTCATTATTGGAAGCATTCTCATTCCTATTTCCACCCTTTCGATTATTATTCTTACCCTTTTTTCTATTCCGTCTGGGTTGCTGGTTACCCTTCTGGTCCGACGATTGCACAGAAAGTACATTCGTCATTTGGGTGGGTTGAGATGAAGCCGTAGCTTGTCCCAAAGTAGACTGGTTGAGCGACAATTGACTAACTTGTTTTGCAACCGAATCTGCAGGTTTTGCACTTGCACAACCCACAATGCCATCGACATGTGGTCTAGGTTTGACCTTGGGATCGAAACTAGAACGAGGAGCATTGGGAATAATCTCATACAACAAACCGGACTGAGCATAAATCAAGTCCAGTTCGTGCTCCCTAAATATTTCTTGTTCCTCATTCTGCACTCCAGATGTAGAAACATGCTTCGCGATATACGGCAATAAACACTTGAGGAACCACTCGAGAAGGAACTCTAGCGATATAAAATCTTTAATTAATCTCTTCCATCTACGCCACTCCTGAATATGATCAGAAATATGGGTGGCTTTATCTTGTCAAAATGTCGACAAGAGTTCAGTACCAACGTCATAGCGCACTGGTAGCTGGAAGTGATTAAGAAAAGTCATCGCAAGATCGTTGAACAAGGTAAAAGATCCCTTTGGTAACTCTATATACCATTTCACAGCAGGCCCCGTGAGGGTGCGTTGAAATAGTCGCAAGCGGACTAAGTCCTGATGTAACAAATTTGAAGAGAACCAAAGGTGAAACGTGGTAATGTGTTCGCTTGGATCCTCCCTCGATTTGCCTTCGAACTTAGGTATGTCCGAAGGAAGCTTGGTAGGGACAGCCGGCCAAGCCGGGTCATGAGCCACAGGATCATTCGTAAGTCTTGATAAGTCAGGAAGGTTAAGCATTGCGAGGAAAGGGAGCCTAGGATGATGAGGTCGATGGACCGCTCCCTGGTTCACATAGGTTTGAGCACCACCATGGCCTTGGCCATAGTGTCCTCCTCCTGTTTGACCTGTATAAGGTGACGTGGAAGTACCATAGTAAGGTGGACCTTGACTAGTAGGAGCTATGAAGCCATAATTAGGAGAGTAAGCAGGTTTTTGATACCCGCCTCTGTAAGGTGAAGAAACCTGTCCATACTGCAGACCGTAATAAGGTCCATAGGTCATCGCATGCTATTCCCCATGGGACACTCCGTAGGTAGGAAGATAAGCTCTGGAAGGGGGAACATACATACTAGAGGTAGGTATATATGCCCCATACGTAACAAGCTGACCACTATAAGTGTGAATATAGCCTCCCGAAGCAGCGGGTGGAATATGAACTTGAGACACAATCGGCCTAGTAACCGCAGTATGGACCTGACTCGTAGCCATATATCGACTCGAAGGACCACGTGGATAAGGTGGAGGATGTACATTTGAAGAACTTGGAACTGAGGACAAAGGAATTTGAGTAATAAGATATGTACTACCACCTATCGTCACCCGTCTCGGACCTGGTATCCTAATCGGATCACTAACCCTAGACCTAGGAGGGGGATGAGATGTAGCTTCCACCACTGGAATGGAAGGTGCAATGTGACTAGTACTCCCAAACCTCTCCGGAAGGTAAGGAATGGGATTTCCCCCAGGAATAGTGCTAGGCTCAAAGTCAGATTCGACATGAAATGTCAAATCGTGCATAAGAAAACCAGTCGTAGCATAACTACCATAGCTATTGTTGGCAGGTTCAAAGTGAGTCTAGGCATCTTCCGGCATTCCATACCGGTAATGTGTCAACGAGGAATCAACCCTAGGGTGAGTAGGTCTATCATGTAAATATCCTATCTGGGAAATCACAGGACCGAACTCAGCTAGGTCAGGTGAAGGATCGTATGTAGGAGTAAATTCCCCATCGTCAACATGAAGGAGAGGAGGTGGCTTAGGAATAGTCTCTAAATGATCCTCCATGGTTTGTGAATCAGTGTGTGCCATAGTCCTCCTAGACTGTCTAGGTATCTCTCCCAAAGGAGGATGAGAAGTGGAAGGCGGAAATCCTGCTAACCGATGAGAACGGCGCGGAACCGCACTCGAATCCACAGTGACTCAAAACAAAAATAGCAAAGACTCTCTATTTACGTAAACCCTAGGCCAACTAGCGTGCACAGAACAATCACTAATAAAATCTAAAGCCAAATGCAAGAAAACAAGGGCTGGATAAGTGAGCTCCCGAATGAAGCAGGTATGACTCGCCTAGGAGAGGTATGAGACTCCCATACACAACAAGTGGAGGTACGTAACCAATTATTGTGGCCCTCAGCTTCAACGCGTATAGCAACTGTGATGTCCGACCCCAACCTGGCTGGGACACCTACAGAATAACCTCTACAAGTACCCCCTCAATATCCTAGGTAAGGTCACTAAGGTCACCTCAATATAATCAAAGCTCAGGCGGACAGTCGTAGGCGGGATTGACCGTATGGGCTGGGTAGCAAAGCCCGAAACTCTCGAAAGAGCCCCTAGATATGAATACAATCCTGGAAATATCTCCGGTGCTACTCAGTTATGACTAGGGGTCATCCCAATCAATAACCGCTCACACTGCCTCGTGCTTAACTCCCGTTTGAGAGGAGGATCCTAAGAACGATGGTTATACCAAGGATTTCACACACTCCCTGGACAGACACCTAGATGTTGTTGTTTAGTGATCTTGGAGAATTGACTTACAATGAACTATTCCAAGATCCTAAAACCTAAGCTTGTTGGTGCACCCTAGAAAAGAAAAGAGTGTAATTCATTTTAATTAGCGTTGATTTTAGTTGGCTTTATTACTCAAAAATAGGATATGGTTGTGCAACTAGTGGTGTTATGACGCAACATGAAGTAAAATGCACACCGTAACAATCAATGCAAATGCATTGTGTCCATGCAAATAGGGTATGCTACTACGTGAAATGCACAATTCTTCTTCAAATGATGAATGCAATTTTTTCCTATATGAAGTCCTAACTAGTAATCCAAAGCAAATCTAGATCTAGTGCAAGTACAATGCAAAGTGGAAAATGCAATGCATTATGATAAGCAAATGTTTTTGGATTTTTTGAAAATATAAGAGATGCAAAAAGAAAAAGAATGATTCTACCACCCCCAGACTCTGTAAGCACACATAGACAGCATCCAAGCAAAGCACTAAGGTAAAAGAACTCTAATGCACTAATCTCAAACAAAAAATCGAAAATGCCATGACAAGAACTTCCCTAAAAAATAAAAAATAAAAAAAATTAGGCTAAAAAAAACGTTTCTGGTCAGAAACAGAGGTCAAAATAGACTCAAGCAGTGCCAAAGGAGACTCTGCAACTAACAACATTCACCCAGCAACTAATTAACTTCCACAAAAAGGGAAAATCCAGGGTATACGCGACTATTTGCAGTAAACCCGTGTGTATACGCGACTGTAAATCAAAAACCCGCATACAGGAAGAAAAGGTACATAAAACAAGGAAAACAGACAGGTTGAGACAAAATTCACTCCAATCAAACTCTACCAGGCATACATGCCCCCAGACCTGACACAGAAACAAGAGAGAAAGAGCAATTCAAATACATTGAATGCCAAGAAAATCACCCCCAAAGGACAACTTCTAGGAACTCCCCAGCAGAGTCGCCAATTCTGTTACGGAGAGAAATTCCTATGGCTTGGGGTACCACAACAGATAGCTTTGACTCCAGAAATCAATCTTTCCCAATATGCAATAGAAATAAAATGTCTAACACTAAAGGATTAGACCTCGTACCTTATTCCAGATGGTTGAAGTAGATCCCCATTGAGCTTTCCAATCTTCAGCTTGAATTGATATAATACTTCCTCAACAACAAGTAAACAATACAAGCATACTATATATCATGGTGTTAGATCTATTCTAGCATATATAATCAATAATGTAAAAGCATTTGACATATTCCAATGGATACAATATTCAATCAAATACACATCATTGGACAGGAAAAGATAGTTCTTATTAATATAAATCAGAGATTACAAGATAGATACAACCTCTGATGGCACGTCTGTGAACCGGAGAAACTGAATCCCCCACTTGCACCTCCACCACCTCAATCCTCCATCTAATGATAGCAAGCTCACTAGCAAAAGGAAATCTTGGGAAGAACACAAAAGTGCTCCAAAGGGACAAAGGGATGCAGACTCAAGTATAAATTCCGGCAACAATGGACTATAGTTTCGTTGCTTTCAATCTCTCTATATGCCTTCAATGTACCAAGGGGTTCCTTATATATCTTCACAAGGGATAATGAAGGGTCAAATCCGAGCGATCTCAAGGCATATGGAAGGCCAGGAGTCGAATGAGTCGGATCCATGTCAACGAAAACTCCAAAAGGATTTGGATTATGCACACATCCTGATGTACACGGTTATAGGGGTCAAACCCGTGTATGTACGCGGTTATCGGGTAAAAATCCGCGTATATCATTTTTCATATAGTTTTAGGGATGATCAAGGAAACATCAAAGGATAAAATATGGTCCATGGGGTCTAAGGAGTCTGCAGCGAGACAGGGGAAGTCCATACAAAGTGTGATTCACCTGGTGTGGTGAAATCCGCTATAACAGACACTGATGTATTCCCAAATACTGTCGATGGTGAGAGAACCTGCCACTGATGACTGCAAGTATCAAGGCACTCAAAATGACTCTAGATTCCAATCCCAGAATAAATGATCTGAATTCGATGGGATGAAATCCGTTGGAAGGAGGGCATTAAGGCATCCCCCATCATCCAACATGAGGTACTCAACAAAGCTACATGATGTGGAAGGACTCAATCATAAGGTGCACGAACCAGTAACTGTACCAGGAATGGCCGACATGCAAAGTCAAGATAACTGAGGAATGGCCGACTCATGTTTCAACTTCCTTCAAACAAGAGCATAACGGTGAATGGTGATTGAATAAAGGTAGCATAGACTCGATATACAAACTAGGACATCTCTGCGACACGGGAGGCATCAACAGAGGCTCCATACGGACTGGAAGCTTAACCAGTAAGTGGAGATAAAATCAGATAAATGAGTACAGCTCCTAAATTCAAACATTAAACCCAACCAATGGATGTGATATACAATGCTCTATTCGAAGGCAACACAACTCGACAACTGCCAAAGATAATATCTTTCCTTGTCCATCTTTTTGGTTTTTTAAATTTTTTTGGACTTTTTCAAATATTTAAAAAGCTTGAAAAAGAATAAAACTGCTTTATAGTTACAGACTAGGAGGAGACGCGTGTCATAGGGGCAAACAAACTAGTTCCAAGTAGTGGAACATACCTATGCTCAATGCAAGGACACATGTGTAGGATATCAACACTCAGGGGAAAATCCCCTCCTGGTAAAAGAGGAAATCAAGCTACAAAGGATATATAAGATGGCTCTGTGTGGCTAGACATGAGACAAGCTCGGGCTATATGGCTGAAACGCAATGTTACGGAAGCTGGCATAAAGCTCAATAAGGTAGGCAAAGCTCATGATAATGCAATTACAACTTGATACGCAGGAGTCCTGAGGGAAATAGGCCAGCAAAAGATCAAGAGTATGAGGCTCTTGTGAAATGTCAATACTATACAACAGACTCCCACACCCTAAAAGACAAAATCTCGGCATGGACACCAAATGCAAATAAGGCGCTAACTAGGGTACCCATGTAAGGTCAAGCTCTACCACTCATATCATGCCACTTCTAAAACACCAAGAAGGTTCCGTGACATAATAGAGTGGGTTCGTACCTAAGGCTATGATGAAACGGTCATAAGGTTATGCAAAATGCAAATGATGACGAAACCTAACCTATATGCCATTTTAGACATG
The DNA here is from genome assembly GCA_001517045.1 of Pseudotsuga menziesii. Lineage (NCBI taxonomy): Eukaryota > Viridiplantae > Streptophyta > Pinopsida > Pinales > Pinaceae > Pseudotsuga > Pseudotsuga menziesii. The sequence goes on from LPNX011175911.1 coordinate 407,995, forward strand.
ATACTTGAGATCGGCACAAACGGGTCAATCCAATGGCTAAAACAGCACTCAAAGAGGTCTCTTACATCAAGAATTAGGTCAAAAATGGTCCAAAATGATTAGAAATAGTCCAAACTATAGGAAAGGGGGTAAAAGTTTTCAAAAATTTGAAATTTTTTTATAAATAGTAAATATTTCAAAACATTATAAAACATTTGAAATTTTTACCTGATTGAGCTCAAATTTTCAACAGTGAATTCCAGGAGATCCAGCCAGCGAAATCCACTATCGTTTCTTCCAGGTACTTACCCATGCTCTTCTCTTCCATTTTGATGCAATTTTTATCAAATTCCATGGTTATTTAAGGTTTCTAGGCCAATCCAAAAAGGGCAGTGCGGCCCATGTGAAAATCGAGGGTTTTTCTGCGTATAGGGCTGGATATACGTGGAAAATGCCCCCAAACTGGTGTACATAGATGGTTGTTTGGAAAACAGTTGCGTATGTGGCCACACATAAGGTTTTTTGAGTAATCTAATGGGAAAACTGGCAATTGTTTGTGTAGGATGGTCCTGGAATGGAGAGAGCGTGAACATGGTGATGTAGAGGAGGTAGTAAGGGACAATCTAATTGCTCAACAAGCTCTACGTGCATGTGGACTCTACAAGTTTTGGTGTCTTGGCGGCTTGAGGGCCAAACCAAGACTATTGCAGATGCTGGTGGATTATTGGGATCCGGACTCTGATTCCTTCGAGATAGATTGGATGTCCCTCACCATAGAGGTGGAGGACATATACTTTATTACTAGACTTTCCCAATGGGGAGAAGTAGTGAACCTTTGTTCTCGCAGTGGGCCCGGAGGTGGCCTAACCATTGATGAGTACATTGCGGTGCACTGCTATCTAGACACAGAGAAGGTGGGAAGTCTGGTCCCAACCAACTCTATACAGGTGTTGGGCCTAAACGCCATTCTATAGTAGGCTTGGCTTAACTCCACCAAGCCTCGCGGCATCTGATGTTCTATGCAGTGGAGTGCATGAGACCCACAATTTATGACTGGAGCACTACACTACTGAGTAACATGAAACATCAGCTCAATGAGTGTAAGGCAGGTAGAGTGCAGAACTTCGGGTTTAGTAGCATATTGAACACATTTTTCTTCGGGCTTGTTCCAGGATTGATCCCTAGAGTTGACATTCCTCTTCACGGGGTTCGAGATCCGGCCCAACAGCGTTGGACAGATGTGATGCGTAGACTGGGGGGAGGTAGGGTGGCCAACCCCTATCTAGCTGATTTCTTTCTGTGGTGGTGATGACAGATAGTTGCCATCGATGACTACCCCTATGCGAGGATAGATTTCTGGGGGTATCCAGACATGCCACTACCACCAGGATTGGCATATGGTGATATAAGTAACGAATATCAACCCTCTCTTTAGATTTTTTGAGTTATTTAATTTTTTTGTGTTTTCTGATTATATGGAATCAAAAGACATATTTTTGTGTGACAATTCATAGTGACATATACCATTTGTATGCAGATGTGGGACCACGATGGCCTGAAGGCTTCCCTCATCATAGACTGAGGGAAAGAGGAGATGATATCACAGGTGTGGATGCGGAGTGAATGCTCCAGAGCATTCATACCAACTTTGTTAGGCTGACACACAGAGTTCCCATGGTGCAAGTCGAGGACTTACTTGAGGCAATACAGCACCAGGTGGTGGGTGTACCATGAGCATGGGTGCTATTATTCCGATAGCTAGCTAGAGCCATAGTGACCTTCGATTATCACAACCCCCCTCCTCCTCCACAGGCTTAGAGACCTGGGAGTGACACATTTTGTACTACCATGTATTATATTGTGGTGTCTCGAGAGCCCCATTTTTGTATCATGACACTATATATTATCACATTTTGGATGTTTATAAAAACTCTTATGATGATCGGTTTATTTATTTACATGTGTAAAATTTGTGTTTGTGATGAATTTATTGTGTATGAAACAAATGCCAATATAACACGTAGTTAGCATATGAGTCAGCAACTTGATTATTTATTCCTGGAATATGTATGTATGTTATATTGTCAAATTGTCGTTCTAATAATCTCACACTTAAGAATATTCTTAATAACATCGGATATCTAACATGGTACAAACCATTAAGCTGTGACACTACTAACTCTGAATCAAGACGTACCTCAAGAGAAAGAACGCCATGTGAAATGGCATCCCGTAAAAGCTCAATAACGGCACTATATTCAGCAACATTGTTGGAAGATGGCTGTAGACATACGCCTCCTGAAGACAGTACCTAACCCATACGAGTATAAATCACCCAAGCAGCAGAGGTAGGGTGTTGAGTTTGATGGCTCGCACCATCCGCGAATCCTATGTAGGTGGAATATTCCATTGACATCTGCCAAAATAAGCAGAAACTAATCACAAACCTGATCATGATAAGAAAAAGACCTAACTATGCAAAACTGTACAATAATATACAATAACCAACCATGGCTGAAAATCATGCATAGTACTTCTTGAGATAGAGCCCATTTCTAAGCTCTGCTAAGGTCGTTCCCTCATAATCCACTAACTCATAAGCACCCTTCTCTAACACACGTTTGACGACATAAGGACCACGCCACATGGGGTTAAACTTTCCTTCCCCCAAGGGTTCTTTCGGTTGATCCCACAAAAGGACCAAGTCTCCCTCACTAAATATCCTTGGACGGACAGACTTATCATACTAGACCTTTACGTGACGTTTATTTACTTCTAGAGCCACCAAGGCATCTCGACGCTGCTCATTAAGTTGCTCAAGGTGGACCAAATGCTCCTCCAATGGTGAAGTGTCTAGTAAGAGTTCTACAGGTAGCTTCAAAGAAGGAATCTCACATTCAACCGGCAATATTTACTCCACTCCATGTACAAGTTGATATGGAGAAAAACCCGTGGCAGTATTAACAGCGGTTCTATATGCCCACAAAGCAGGATATAACATAATGTGCCAATTATTCTTTCTCTATGCGATGGTTCATTGGAGAATGGCTTTGAGTGATTTATTCATTACTTCTACCTATCCATTCACTTGAGGGTAGTAAGAGGAGGAATTCTCTTGTTTGTACCCTAACTTGGATGCCAACTCTTCCATCATACAATTCTGAAAGTGCAAGCCATAGTTAATGACAAGCTCTTTCGGAATCCCAAACCAAGTAATAATCTGGTTGAATACAAAGTGCACAGTTGTCTCACCGTCGGATTTAACTGTAGGCATAGCCTCAGCCCATTTCGTGAAGTAATCAACAACCACTATGATATGATGATGCCCCCCAATTGAAGCTAGGTTGTAATCCATAAAATAAATCCCCCACTTAGTGAAGGGACCAATGGTGATGATGGGATGTAATGGGGCAAGTTTCGAGCGCATATTACGTGCGAACACCTAGCAAGGGTGGCACCTCTTGACCGCATCTACACAATCCTTAAATATCGACAACCAGAAATAACCTGCTCTTAAGATTTTTTGGGCTATAGAAATCCCAGATAAATGACCACCACACGCCCCTCTGTGGTAATCATTTAGTACTACCTTAGCCTCTTCATGGGTTAAACAACATCGTAAAATGGAGTCTACCCCACGGCGGTATAAGGTGTTATCCACTATGAGGTAATTCTTAGACACGTGACATAATCGTTGTCGTTCATCCCGTGAGAGGTGACTAGGGACCTTCAATGTTCGTAAATATATAATGATATCCCCATACCATGGGTCTAAAGTTGAGATTAAGAAGATGTGCTCATCGACAAACGTATCTTCACAAACCAACTCCTCAGCCTCACTTGGGAAATCTGATATAAGCTCTGCAAAAATTAACGATTTCTTCGACTTTGCTAAAACAAACTCGAGATCGAATTCTTGCAGGATGACAATCCATTTATTATCTTTTCCCCCAATCATCCTTCAAGTGAGGACAAAGTAAAATGGATTGACATAGGCGACAACCAAGGTCTGGCGAAGGAGAATATAATGTCTCAACCGTTGAACCGCATGTATGGTAGCTAAAGCAAGCTTCTCAACATGAGAATAACGAATCTCTGTGTCAATAAGGTTTTGGATCAGATAATATATGACATGCTCTTGGAGCTCCTCATCCTCTTGAACCAAAACCATACCAATCATCTCCATGGACGCGGCCACATAAAGTAGAAAATCACGGCTATAGTCTGGGGGACTAATCACCGGGGCCGATGCTAGGGCTCACTTGAGCGCATCAAAGGACTCTTGGGCTCGCTCATCCCAACAAAAGGTGGTGTCCTTCTTCAAAAGACACATGAATCCTCTAGCCAAATTGGAAAAATTGACAAAAAATCTCTGTAATAAGTTTGCCATGCCTTGCAAACATTGAATATGACGAATATTTTTTAGGGGAGACAACTGAAATATTGCCTCAACCTTCAAAGGGTCGACTCTTATACCCTCTTTAGAAACGATGAATCCTAATAAGCATCCTGACTTCACACAAAAGATGAACTTATGAGGATTTAACTTAACCAAATAATGGCACCATCTTTCAAATACCAATCTCAAGTGATAGGAATGATGCATTGTCAGACGAGAATGAGCAGCAAGGTCATCCAAAAATACTTCGATAATTGACTTGAGATCGTGGAAGATCAAGGTCATTTCCCGCTGAAAAGTAGCTCCGGCATTCTTAAGGCCAAAAGGCATTTTCTGATATGCAAAAGCTCCCCAAGGACAAATAAATGCAGTCTTATGTTGGTCCTCAAGTTTAATTTGTATCTGATTATATCCGGAAAAACCGTCCATAAAGGAAAAAACCTCGCTTCCTACCCACTCATCCAAAATCTGATCAATAAATCATGTGGGGAAATTGTCCTTAGGACAAGCATGATTCAAATCATGGAAATCAGTACATATGTGGATCGGTCCCTGCTTCTTGTCAACCAGAACGGGGTTTGAAACCCACTCCATCAAGGGAATGGGATAGATAAAACTGACTTTCAACAGTTTCTCTATCTCTACCTTAATGGTGGGTGCTTTCCTAGGATTCACCGCATGCAAGCGTTGTCGAACAAGCTTAGCGTTGGGATAAGTCTTAATCTCGTGTTCGACAATCCGAGGGTCGATTCCTAGCATTTCGTCGTAAGACCAAGCAAATATATCACAGAATTCTTTAAATAGCTCGGTGTATTCTAGAATCTTAGCATGGGAACATTCTGCCCCAATATAGACATTCTCTATCCTGCGAGGATCACGAGAGATATTGATAGTATTTGTGGATGATATGTTTTTGATGTTTCCATCATCCATCGGACCAAGAGAGATTAATGGAACCATAGGACTACCAACTCTCTCACTAAGAACCACCCTAAAGTCCTCACGCTCTAAACGATCAAGCTTGGGAAGAAAATGAGATCTATGATGGAGTTCCTCCCATGGTGGCTCAACTCCTGACATGGCCTCAATAATCACTTCATCTAGAGAGAAAATAGTATCAAGGCAGTCGTGTGCGTGAGAATACTGTACTACCCATGCCGACAGCACATAAGGGTCCTCCTCCTCCATCCACGAAGAGGAAGGACTGGGCTCTGCAACACACTCAATATTAGCTTGATAAGCTACCATAGTCGTAGGCAATGGCACGTCTATCATGATGGGCTTACTCGAAGTGCTTGGTGTAGGAAGAATCCAAGGATATTCCATATGACTCATGCGAAAAGACACTAATCTCATAGATTTCGAAGCCTCACCGGAACTAGACCCTATCATAAGGATAGGTACAGGGCAACTAAAACTTCCCATGAGGGATGGATACATGCCCATGCCCACACTCCCAGTTGCCGGCTGAGAGTGCTCTACAATCGGGATCAAAGCTCCCAAGGATGCGGTAATTGACGGATTCTTGAATGATTTTTTATCAATTGTGACTATCTTTCCATTAAATGGAAAGCATACAACGTGAAATAGGGAAGAAGCAACGGCTTGCATAATGTACATCCAATTCCTACCCAGCAAGAGATTGTAGTCAAGGGGCGCATCAACCACCTCGACCTTTATCACAACGATCTTCCCTCCCAAATGGACCTTAAGGGAATGTAGAATCCCATGCGGCCTAAATGATATCCCATCGAATGCAGTTAACATGGTCTCAGACTTAGACAACTCAGGGGAACCCAAACCCTACCAACACGATAAAGACATCACAAAAGCAGCAACGCCTTCATCAATCACAATGTGCTTGACGGTCATGTTAAGACATTCTACGTGAATCAAAAGAGACACATAGTAAGGCAAGCAAGGATGAAGTCCTGCGGTTTCAAATTTAATCATGGAGGAAAAATTATCATCATTCACACCAAGGGTAGAAAGCAAAGACTTCCTTTGTGAAGGACAATTCTGAAGCACTTCCAATGCAAACATTGCACAAGGAGTGTGGCCCAAATCCTCGATAACTGAATAGTTTTGGGTGGCTCAAAAATTAGGATTGTGCCCTGAACACTTAAGGACTCCCTTAGGAATGTGAGGTGCAGCTTCAAGTTTACCCACAGGTTTCTCAATACACAAAGCAGACCCTGGTGGATCAGGTTCCTTTCCTGGGCTGGGTTGTGACAAACCATACTCCTTCACACGGGTCACAACTTTTGCAGCACATACCATGTTAATGTAACCATGACCACTACCCTCCGGTGGATCTTGATCACCACCAAACTGATCATGGGTCCTCAAGTTCATATTTTGATTGTGAGGTAAAGGGTTAGTTAGCACAGCTGGGCCCTGTGCCAAGAATCTCAAGGCTTCATCGATACGAGGGCATAAGTAAGTGAGGTGATCATCCTTACACAACTTGAAAGGGAATTTAACCTTAAGTTTAGCTTGCTTGTCCCCCCCAGTATCACAGGCATTATTTCCATTATTATTAGCATTTTCATTCCTATTCCCACCCTTTCGATTATTCTTGCCCTTCTTTTTATTCCGTTCGGGCTGCTGGTTATCCTTCTGGTCCGATGATTGTACTGAAAGCACACTCGCCGTTTGGGTGGTGTTGAGACGAAGCCATGGCTTGTCCTGAAGTAGATTGGTTGATTGACAATTGACTAAATTTTTTTGCAACTGAATCCACAGGTTTAGCACTTGCACAACCCACAATGCCATCGGCATGTGGTCCAGGTTTAACTTTGGGGTCGAAACTAGAACGCGGAGCGTTGGGAATGATCTCACATAACAAACCGGACTGAGCATAAATCAAGTCCAGTTCCTGTGCCCTAAAAATTTATTTTTCCTCATTCTACACTCCAGATGTAGAAACATCCTTCGCTATATACGAAAATAACAACTTAAGGAACCATTCGAGGAGGAATTCCAGCGGTATAAAGGCTTTAATTAACCTCTTCCGTCTATGCCACTCTTGGATATGGTCCGAGGTATGTGTGGCTTTATCCTGATGAAATGTCGACAAGAGTTTAGTACCAATGTCATAACGTACTGGTAGCTAGAAGTGGTTAAGAAAATTCATCGCTAGGTCATCGAAAAAAGCGAATGCTCCCCTAGGTAGCGCTATATACCATTTCACGGTAGGCCCTATAAGGGTGCGTTGAAATAGTCTCAAACAGATTGAGTTCTGATGTAAGGAATTCGAAGAGCACCATTGGTGAAAGCTAGTAACGTGTTCGCTTGGATCCTCTCTCATTTTTCCCTCAAACTTGGGTATGTCCGAGGGAAGCTTAGTAGGGACAGTCGGCCAAGCCGGGTCATGAGCTACAGGATCATTCGTCAATCTCGACAAGTCAGGAAGATTCAGCATTGCGAGGAAAGGGAGCTTAGGATGATGAGGTCGATGGGCCACTCCCTGATATTTCTGATTCACATAGGTCTGACTACCACCATGTCCTTGGCCATAGTGCCCTCCTCCCGTTTGACCCATATAGGGTTCCATGGAAGCACCATAGTGTGGTGTACCCTGACTATTCGGAGCTACAAAGCCGTAATTTCGAGAGTAAGTGGGTTGTTGATACCCACCTCCATAAGGTGAAGAACCCTGTCCATACTGCGTCCCATAATAAGGTCCACAATTCATCGCATGCGATGTCCCATGAGACACTCCGTAGGTAGGAATATACGCTCTGGAAGTAGGAATATACATACCGGAAGTAGGAATATACGCTCCAGAAGTAGTAACATGACCTCTAGAAGTATGAACATAACCTCCTAAAGCAACGGGTAGTATGTAAACTTGAGACACAACCAGTCTCGTAACCGCAGTATGGACCTAACTCGTAGCAATGTTTCAGGCCGAAGGACCATGTGAATGAGGTGGAGGGTGAACATTCGAAGAACTAGGGACAAAGGACGAAGGGACCTGAGTAATTATGTACGTGTTATTCCCTATAATCACTCATCTCAAATCTGGTATCCTAATAGGATCACTAACCCTAGACCTAGGAGGAACATGTGATGTAACTTCCATCGCCGAGATGGAAGGTGCAATGTGACTAGTGCTCCCAAACCTCTCCGCATGGTAAGGAATGAGAGTGCCCCCAGGCATAGTGTTAGGCTCAAACTCAGATTCGACATTTAATGCCAAATAATGTGTGGGAAAACCAGACAAACCATAACTACCATAACCCGTGCTCATGGGTTCAAAACGAGTCTCATCATCCTCTGGCATACCATACCAAAGATGCGTCAATGGGGAATCAACCCTAGAGTAAGTAGGTCTATTATGAAAAGTTCCTATCTCAGAAATCACAGGACCTAACTCAGTCAAGTCGGGTGAAGGATCATAGTTAAGAGTAAACTCCCCATCTTCCACATGAATGGGAGAAGGTGGTTTAGGAATACCCTCAACATGGTCTCCCATTTTGTGTGAATCAATTTGTGAAGTAGTCTGCCTGGGCTATCTATTTCTCTCTCCCAAAGGAGGAGGAGACATAGAAGGTGGAATTCCTGCTAAACAACGAGAATGGCAAGGAACCGCACCCGAATCCACAATGACTCAGAAAATATAAAAGACTCTCTATCTACGTAAACCCTAGGCAAGCTAACATGCACAGAGCAATCACCAATAAAATCTAAAGCCAAATACAAGCAATCAAGGGTAGGATAAGTGAGATCCCGAATGAATCAGGTATGTCTCTCCTAGGAGAGGCTTGAGACTCCCATACACAACAAGCAGAGGTATGTAACTAATTATTGTGGCCCTCAGCTTCAACGCATAAAGCAACTTTGTTGTCCGACCCCAACCTGGACAGGACACCCCAGAATAACCCCTACAAAGTACCCCCTCGATATCCTAGGTAAGGCCACTAAGGTCATCTCAATATAATCAATGCTCAGGCAGACAGTCGCAGACAGGATTGACCATATGGGCAGGGTAGCAAAGCCCGAAACTCTCGAAAGAGCCCCCAGATACGAATACAATCCTGGAAATATCTCCGGTGCTACTCATTTATGACTAGGGGTCATCCCAATCAATAACCGCTCACACTGCCTCGTGCTTAACTCCCTTTTGAGAGGAGGATCCTAAGAAACACTGGTTATACCAAGGATTTCACACACTCACCTGGACAGACACATACATGTTGTTGTTTAGTGGTCTTGGAGAATTGACTCATAATAAACTATTCTAAGACCCTAAAACCTAATCTTGTTGGTGAACCCTATCAAATAAAATAATGTAGTTCATTTTAATTAAGCGTTGATTTTAATTGGCTTTATTACTCAAAAGAGGGATATGGCCGTGCAACTAATGGTGTTATGACACAACATGAAGTAAAATGCACACCTAACAATCAATGCAAACGCATTGTGTCCATGAAAATAGGGTATGCTACTATGTGAAATGCACAATTTTCTTCAAATGATAAATGCAATATTTCCTATATGAACTCCTGACTAATACTCCAAAGCAAACCTAGTGCAAGTACTATGCAAAATGCAAAATGCAATGCATGATGATAAGCAAATATTTTTGGATTTTTTGAAATAAAATGAGATATAAAAAGAAAAAGAATGATTCTACAACCCCTAGACTCTGCAAGCACACTCAAGCAGCACTCAAGCAAAGCACTAAGGTAAAAGAAATCTAATGCACTAATATCAATACAAAAAATAAAAAATGCAATGACAAGAACATTTTTTAAAAAGAATTTACCCTAAAAAAACGTCTTTGGTCAGAAACAGAGGTGTATATAGACTCTGGCGGTATCAAAGGAGACTCAGTAAACATCAAACTTCACCCAGCAACCATTTAACTTCCTCTAAAAGGAAAAACTAAGGGCATACGCACATATTCACAGTAAACCCGCGTGTATACGCGGAAATGGCAGAGAAAACCACGTGTATACGCGACTGTGAGCTCAAAACTCGCGTACAGGAAGAAAGGTGCATAAAAATCAAGGCAAATAGACAAGATGAGACAAAATTCACACCAATCAAACACTACCAGGAAAGCATGCCCCCAGACTCGACACAGAAAAAAGAGAGAAAGAGCAATTCAAAGTCATTGAATGCTGATAAAAAACCCCCAAAGGACAACTACTAGGAACTCCCCAGCGGAGTCGCCAATTCTATTACGGAGAGAAATTCCTATGGCTTTGAGTACCATAACAGATAGCTTGACTCCAAAAATCAATCCTTTCCAATATGCAACAAAAATCAAATATCTAACACTAAAGGATCAAACCTCGTACCTTATTCTAGACGGTTGAAGTAGATCCCCATTGAGCTTCCAACTTTCGCTTGAATTGATAGATTACTTCCTCAACAACAAGTAAACAATAAAAGCATACTATATATATTGGTGTTAGATCTATTCTAGAATATATAATCAACAATGTATAAGCATTCGAAATCATCCCATGGATAAAATACTCATTCAAACACACATTATTGGACAGGAAAAGATATTTCTATTAATATAAAATCAAAGATTACAATGAATACAACCTCTTGGGCGTCCAGAGAAACTAAATCCCCCACTTGGGCATCCACCACCTCAATCCTCCATCTCTTGATAGCAAGCTCACAAGAAAAAGGAAAGCTTGGGAAGAACACAAAAGTGCTCCAAGGGACAAATGGATGTAGACTCAAGCATAAGTTCTGGCAACAATGGACTATAGTTTCTTTGCTCTCAATTCTCTCTTATGCCTTCAATGTACCAAAGAGTTCCTTATATAGCTTTTCAAAGGGGTAATGAAAGGTCAAATCCAAGTGATCTCACGGCATATGGAAGGCCAGGATTCAAGTGAGTCGGATCCATGTCAAGGAAAACTCCAAACGGATTTGGATTTTATACACATCCCGATGTACGCGGTTTTAGTGGTCAAACCCGTGTATACACGCGATTAGAGGTTTAAAAGTTGCGTATAGAAATTTTTACATGTTTTTAGGGATGGTCAAGGAAACATAAAAGGATAAAAAATGGTCCAAGGGGTTTAAGGAGTCTGCAGAGGGACAGGGGAAAGGTCATACAAGTGTGATTCACCTGGAGTGGTAAAATCAGCTATAACAGATGGCAGGGCCTACCGAATAGATAGTATCAATGAACGTGTAGTTCGCATTGGGGCACAAATTCTTGCCAAAAAAAATGTCAGGAATAATTGCCCCATCCAGTGTACTTCAAGGGTGATTGTGTGTGCGCAACAATACATCAAAGGGGTGCAAATGAACTAGTCCCTTTTCTTGCTAAACCAGCTGGTTGAGGACATAGTTACAGTTCAAGCCAAAGAACGGCCTTTCACATACAGCTGGCTATTAATATTGATTTCATTAGTGGCTTGGATGGAGCTAGAGGACTATCAAACAATGGATGTTGAAGCTGTTAAGGTGTGCAAAGGTGCACGGTATCAAAATTTGTGGTGGGTAGAGGACCCTAATCGGAAAGAGGACTGTGCAATCCACTTTTGGATCTATTGGGAAGTGCTACAGAAAGTAGCATTCAAAGTTCCTAAGCTAACGAATGAAGCCGCAAAAAAATATCGGAGGATCACCCGGTTCACCATCATACCACACACAATCCATGTTCAAGGTCGTCATGACCCAGATAATAAGTGGTTATCGATGTCGTATAAGGTGATGGATGAGGAATTGGGGGCAGCGATGGATGACTTGCCTATGGCATGGAGGAGATGGTTAGCACCAATGAAGTATGAATAGGACCACTGGCGGATGCACCTGAGGAACTAGTAAGAGGAACTGATCAGCAGAGTCACCATGATTTTGATGGAGAATCATCAATAAAAACTCTGGTGGACCTTGACGTGAAATGTATCTTTAAGGAGATAAGGAGGAAGAAGTGAATGAAACAAGATGCTAGTAGTAGTACCAAATCCACACTACAAGCGCAATTACAGTGGCTTATTAAGGCCATCACTGACTCATCTGATGTTCCAACAAAAGATATGCAGAATTATTCCCAGGAAGGTTTGGCTGAGGTACGCACCAAGTTATATTCTATCTATAATGTAGTTTTATGAAGAGGACCGAAAACTACAGTTGTGCCTTATTTCATGTCGATTAGCACTGATCTATGTGCCCAGATCATTCAGGTTTCCCCAACTATAATTGACGTTGAAAAAGAAAATGTGAAATCTACACTACAATAGTTGCAGAGCATCATGGTGGATATCATTAAGCTGTCCACACATACCTTAGTCCACATGGAGCGAGCCGTCAACCAGGAGTTGGCCAATTGACAGAAGGAAGTCAGTGACTAGTACCTACATTCGCAAGTGGGAGAAGAGACACTACGAAAATAATTCAAGGAATTGTGTCAGGAAAAGTAAAAAGTGACAGTAGCCATAGCGCAGGAAATCCAGGCGCTCAAGAAGGCCCAGGAAAAGCTGAAGATGAAGGCCACAGAAGAAATAATAGAGATGAAGAAAGAAACTGACCGCCTTGTTATTGAGAAGGTGCAACTCTACACTATTCAGTGGCAGGTAGAAGAGATTATTACAAATTCCTGCCAGTACATACATGAAATCACAGCCGAGTTGGATGGAGTCACCAAGGCCAAGCGACTTGGAGAATTCATCGCGCAGATACACTTGGACAACATCCTATCGAATGATATGGTTTACCCTGACACACCGCTAGAGAAGGTTGGAGAACACAAGAGTGTCATTGAAGAGATAGAAACATAGTTTGATAAGACCGAGCAAGAGGCTAAAAAGATCACGGAGGCAATGACACAATTTTTGGGTAGTGTCGTTCAAGATGAGCAGTTAGAACAACTCACAAAGTAGTTGCATGAAGATGAGAACTAGTTGGAAACATTGAAGATATTATTGAGAACAATGCATCCACTTGTTTCGATCATGGGGTCTGCAAAACTGAAAGATCTACAACAGTTAGTTTCCAAGGCATGGGAACAACATCAGAAATGCAGTGACCAGCTCGATGAGTTCCAAGAAATTGGATCCCAACTGTCGGTAAAATAAGTCACTGTGCTACAGGATGTGCAGCAAGGCAAGAAGGAAGTCAATTCCAAGATGGTGGAGCACCCATTAAAGCACAATTTTCTAGCATGTCAAGACCTTGCTAAGAAAATCAAGATGCAAGTATTAGAAATTTCTCAGCAATACAAAGCCTTCAAGATTACAATCAACCAGTACACCATTTCCACCTAACATTGCTTGAGGACGAGCTACAAGACTATGTTGGGGTCCTATTGGCAAGGGGCTGGGGTAAGTTGTGTAGCATCACGGATGATGCGCAAGCTCAGAATACACTGCGCAAGACAAAGATAGCACGCAAGGCAGAAGATAGACTACTTTTGAATATTTTGTGTTACTTTTTGTACTTTTGGACCATATTTTGCGGATATTTTTCATTAATTATAAAATCAGTTAGGAGTTAGTTAGAAGTGGACCATGAATGTAAAGGCGCAAGCCTATAAATAGAAGAACAATTGTAATTGTGAAGGGACATGTTTTTAGAGACAATGTTTTAGATCCAGTGTTGATGTGGTCAAGTGAGGGAAGAATTGAGAATTCACACTCTAGTGAATTATTTGTTTTGGATCTGTGGTTGATTGCACATAAACTAATATGATGAGAGAGATGTTGATCTAAAATGTTAATCTTTTGTCTCTTCCTATTTTCTTATTCCTTCAACCTAATGATGAATGTATGCAATTTAGATCCATGATGTGATGCATAATACTTATAAATGATATACTATGTCTAGATCGATTTTCCCAATTAGCATGATTACCTCTATGATGATGCAATCTGAATGGCGAATGGTTATGTCAATGTCTAAATTTCTAATGGATAAATTGATGAATTTATGATTCTCATGATCCTCTTCCTTTCTACGAAAAATTGGTCCCGTCATCTCTCCCTTGAACATCTCGGGTGAGACCTCATCTGCTCCACAAGTGTTGCTATACAGGGTAAAACCTATCTGGGCCGATGCTCAGGGACATCGTGGTGAGTTGAGCGTTGACAGAGTGGGAACCCTGTCAACTAGAATTTTTTTGTTGTGTTTGCGCCAACAACTGGTGATTCCTTGGGGATGTTGCTCCTTCAACTTCTTATGGAAATTATCCTTGTAATGCGGATGGAACTGGTGTTATAGGAACTACTCTTTCAATTGATGATAGAAATTTCGTTGAAACTGGTGCTTATGGAACTGCTTGTCCTAGAAATACTTGGGATACTATGAATGAGGTTGATTAAACTGGTGTTGATGGGGATGTTGAGAATTATTCTTCTTTGGTTGGTCTCGTTTGGGAACTATTGTTGTAATGATGTTCCAACTGCTGATGGAAAAGATCCTAGAAATTCTCTTGAAAATGATGCTTTTACTCAGCCCAATTATGCTAGGAATTATGCTTCTTCAACTAGAATTGATAGGTATGTTGTTGGTTCAACTGCTACTCCTGGAATTGCTATTGGAATAGCTTATGGAAATGATCCTAGGGATACTTTTGTTATTGGGGATCTAGACTACTCTTTCTGCTGCAGGGAATGCTTCCTCAATTGTTCCTTCAACTTATGATTGACATGTTGGTTCAATTGGTGCAAGTTCTAACACTGGAACTATTGGTAGTTATGCTCCTTCAACTGCTTATTAAAATGAATCTGGGAATGATCCAAGAAAATAGACTGGGAATGCTATTGGAAATAATGTCGTTGGGGGTGCTAGGAATGTTGTTGGTCATAGTGCAGCTCTAACCGATGATGGATATGCTAGAAAGTATTCTGCCGAGAATGATGATTGTTGGGCCTTGAAAATGTCTTTTATAATGATGTTATTTACATTAATTTCCTAGCCTATTCACCGAAATCAAATACATTTATCTTTAATTTGTCTACCTTTTACTATGTTTTCATCAATTATAACTTATAAATGTAAAAGAAGCTTAATTCATTATTTTTGGTGTGTTATGTATTTAGTTGGCATTTTGGCACTCCATTCATCCCTTCTATCGGTCCTAAGTTCTGCACTAGGTTTAATGGCATGTTTCTTATTAGGTTCTTGGTTTGTTTTATCCTCGCCTTATATTCCCCGCCAGTCCCATGATTACCTGCACTTGCAAAAACAATGAGTGATGATGAAATTTGAGCATTGGTTTAAAATTAAATAAGAAAGAAAATGAAAAATATTAAAAAATGGAAATTAAATAATGATAATAAAAAAATATTAAAAAAATTGGAAATTAAATAAAGATAATAAAAATATTAAAAAGATGGGAATTAATAAAGAAAATACAAAATAGGAATTAAATATTAAAACCACTCATATTAACCAACCCATAAAGTGGATTGTAATAAACTTATTAATTATTTAGAACCATATGTCACATTCTTAATCCATTTTAAAGTGAGTTCATGTATATCACTTATTTATATAACCATTTTTCTTAAGACCTCATGTTTCATATATATTACCATTTCATGTTTTGGTAATTAACGGACCGTATGTTTTATGTAGGCCATAAATAATATATGCAAGCCATAAACGATGAGCTCACATGCCGTGAAGAAGAGGAGCGCACCAGAAAAAAAGATGGAACCTAGCTTCCAGAAAATAAAACCCAGTTATAATCAAACCTGGAACCCAACCAATATAATTCAGCCATGAATTAAGCTTAGCATCCAGCTCGTTATGCAGCTTTCCATCCTACCTGTAGTTTTGCTGGTTGGAATATTCTAGAGCATTAAAAGCATAGAACGGCTTCATGGTTCTATTGGAAACATGGCCTTTATGGTTCACAATCCCTTGTTCTAGAAGATCCATGCTCGTGTTCTCCCATCCTAACAACGCATCAGATGCCCATGTCAAAGAGAATCAATGCACAGATTGTGGGAAATGGCTTGTGTGTTGGCTGAGAAGTTTTCTTCAGCAATTAATACTGGTTATTATTAGAGCGGTCGACCACTAAAAAGGTCAACCTGCTCTCTCATTATAAGAAACTATATAAAGACATCTTTGGTTGAGAAACATATACAGAGATACACAGGAAAAATGTTTGTAAATTTTGTTTCTGATATTAATGTGAAATCTCTGCTGAATCGTTAATTTTATTTCAAGTTTAGCGTGGGATATCCTCTATTCTTAAGAAGGGCCCCTCACCAACAGTGAAATTACTTGTTCATACAATTCATTTTTTGCTTTTTTTGTGCAGACAAGTCATTTCATTTTTGTAGGTAAATAGTTTGTTTTCAGTAGATGACATTTTGTTGTTGATAAAACTGTAATTTTCCTGTGTTTTTATGTGATTTATGCATTCAGAATTGATATAGCTGTCATTTTCATTTTTCTTTAGTTCATCTTAGCCTTCCATTCACACTATTCATCTAGATTTCTTTCCAGTCTCTCTTTCAGCTTTTAATTTGAATTTAGATAAAATTTTCCAGAATTTGTAGTCATTTTCATAATTGTTTTACACATGGATAGTTAATTAGGTTCTATGTTGATTTTCCAGTACTTTAACATTTCTTGTAGCTTTCATTCTTAATCTTCAGTTTAAGTTGTAATTTAGTTCCTTATTTATTTCTTTTGGTTCCAATTAACAAACATGGTTTCCAAATAGTCTTAAATTCTTTCCCATATACCTTCCCATATTCATAAACTTCCTCATGGTTTTATTCATATTTTTTTTTACATATTTAACATATGATTTAATGTATAAGAGTGGTAATATGTTCTTAATATATTATAACTAGTAAATATATAATAACTTTTGTAATTTGTGTATTAAATTTTGAGCATTGTATAATTTAATTTAGAAATATTTAATAAATGGATATTTTGTATATTTAATATTTTACAATTTGTTTAATAAAATTTGTGTATTAGATCATTTGTAAGTTATGCATATTGCATGGTTTGTATGAATTTAATAAATTTCGTGGGATGGACTCTGAGCATTAGGAAGAGGGATTGGTTTATATTGTTTTTGTTTTTCTCTTCATATTAGATGCATTAGTTTTCAGTATTTTAAAAGTTTCATTTTGAAAGTTCTCATAGCTTAGTTTAATATAAGTTTACTTTTCAAATTCATAAGTTAGTCATTGATTAGATTGGATTTGTTAAATTAGTTTGCTTACATTAGTTTATGTTTCTTCGCAAAGTATTTGTTTACACTTGGTCCTTAGATTAGTGTTACAATTTGCTTTATACGACTGCATAAGTTCAATAACTAGAGTAGGATAGTTAGTTAGTTTTCTCTTTTGAAAATATAGAGTAATTTCACCTATAGAATAGATAGATTAAGTGTTGTTTTCACTTGTAGCATAATTTCCTGTTTTATAGTAATTAATTTCATATTTGCTTTCATAATTAATTTCAATATTTGCTTTTCTAGTGAATCACATGGTTAAGAAGATTATCATCCCTGCATAATCATCTAGTTTATGCATTGATGAAATAGTTTAGTTGATTTGTTGCCTATTTTGAATATTTAAATTTACTCTCACTAGATTAGATTTCTTTTAGACCAAGTGACTACTTTCCTATATTAGTCGTTGCAATTTCATTTCATAGAATTGATTAGCATAGCGTTAGATTAGTTTTTAATTCATAGTTACTTTTCAAGTGCTTAGTTGGTTTTCTGTTTTTATAGACAGATTAAATTCTTGCATTTGAATTATGAAAGTTATGCATGTAGCTTAAAATCGTAAAGTTGCATAATGAGTGAATTTGCATATCTAGTTAGCTTACATTAGAATAAGCTTTAATCCTGCACATATAGTGTTTTCATCTCACAAGCTCCTTCCTTGGGTTAACAATTAAGTGTTGAATTAGATAGTGCATATTTTTCCCAACATTTTGGCACTGTTTCCGGGGAGGTGCTAAAGGGATTAGAATTTAGGTAGATAGATTGATTTTACATTACACGGCAAGGGGGAGGTGTGAACGGTAAGGCGAGAGGTAAGAACCTACGCATCCACTATAGTGGGGTGCCCTGAAGCCTTGTTGTTCCTATTCCGCATTTACTTTCCACAAGATAATTTAAGATAGGTGTTTTAGTGTGATGTGAATTTTTAAATTTGCTTTGGTAGTAGATAATCTTTAAAGAAAAAAAAACAGAGAAAAAAACACATAAGATTTTTGGGTGCTGTAAAAACCCCAGAGACTAATCCTTTTGTGAAGCAGGACCTATCAACCAACCAAATGGATTCAAAGGTGTTCATTAGTATGAGAGAACTCTCTCAAATCCTAGCAATAGCTGGGAATGATTCTCACCAGGTAAAAACCATATTGACAACAATTGAGAGCTTATCAACTTCTCCTGAAATAATAGATGAACCAAAATCCCAAGAACAACAAAAAGATGTTCTTTGCAAGACTGCAAAAGAAGCTGATACATTGGGGATTACACCCGAAGGAGAGCAACCAGAAATTAAAGAGTTCTTTATATGCAAGATAACAGATCCATCATATTCTCAAACAACTGCTCAACTAGAAGAAGAGGATCTATATGACATAGCGAAGGAAGGTGAGTACCAAGACTACAACGAAAGATGGTTTTAGGAGGTAACTCGACCACAATACCATTCCTTCATTCGACACCTATTGATGCAAAGAGAAGTAAGTTGGTTAAACTTCCACATTCAGGTAATCACTGCAACAATCTTTTCATATGTGGATAAAGGTACAATTCTCATTTTTCTTTGCACTTGGTTTCATTGGAAAATCTCATATACTTGAATAAATATGTTCTATTTCTTCTTAGGATAGGGAAATATGTACATAAATAAAATGTTGCATTCTTAGTTTAGGGAATAATGCAACTTTGTTTTTTGTTTTCTTTTTCAAATAAAAGAACTAAGAAAAAATATCATGTTAATGAAAATATTTTTTGTTTTCTTTTTCATTTTCATACATGTATATTTATAATTATACCAGTTACTCAAGAACAACTTTAAACATCATGGGGAATTGTCACAAATTAAGGTCTAGCTAAAACCTAGAGGTCACTCGTACATCCTAGATCATTCATTATCAGGGCTTGTTATTTAAGCATCTCTACTACAGGGTAGCATAATGGTGAATGAAATTTCTAGTTTGTGAGGGAACACTACTATAATTCTATATGAAAGAAGACAGATTTTGGGACTAGAAATCCCTTTCATTCATTATCTTATGGCTTCATCTTCTTTCCACTAAATCCATCAATCGTGTGTATCTTTGATTCAGTAGATTCCTCTTGCAGCCTTTATTTTGGTTCCATGATAATAATAATAAAAGACAAGACTAGCTGTCCTCCAATCAATATACCATCCCACCCTGTAGCATTGTTTTTAGAGCTTCTCCCCCACCACTCCTGCATAGGAAAAATCATTTGCCAAATATCTATAGGGACTAAAAACATTGGGACAAGAGCCTATGATAGAAAACAGATTTAAGAGGTTAACCCACTGGGGTACTCAACAGGCTCACTGGCAGTGGGTACCAGCATGTAATATGACCAGGTAAACCCAACGGGGTACTGAACAGGCCTGACTGAAAGAGGGGAATCTTCCTAGGGAGGACAGCTTGTTAAAAAAGAGAGAGAGAAAAAGAGTCTAAAAAAAAAGAGAGAAAAAATATGAAAATGACTTTGTGATAATAAAGGTTGTTGTGGGTGTACCGGAGGAAGGTATGCATGGTTGATCTAAAATGAACTCCATCAATATGCCATTTGAGAATGTTTGTAAGTTGCACTTAAGACCCTATTTTCTAAATTCATACCATACTTAGGATATCACTATCCTAGAAGTGGGACCCATAAACTTAGGATTCTAATGAACTTGAAATGCAAACCTTGTCCATAATTACTTGAATAACGATAAACCTCTGAGGAGTACCTATATGCTTTACTGACTATCTATACCCTCATGTTTTCCATTTTAACCCATTCTTAATTCATTCATGGCACGAGGACGTGCCATACCTTCGGTGTGGGGGAGGGAGTCTCAATTTATATGGTCTTCATGATCATGAATTATTACTAGTTGGAAAAATCTTAAATATTATGAAGTTGTTTTGGTCATCTCCTAACATAACTTTTTTTTTCTTCTCTTTCTAAGTTCTAGTTTTCATGTAGTAATAAAGATGGCTTCGTTTTGCTGAACGATTTCCTACAAACTATTTATGATCAAGCAGAGTTTTTTTAAATGAAAGACCACTTCTGATTCATTCATGGCATGAGGATGTGCCATACCTTTGGTCTGGGGGTATGTTGGGCTTCGAAAATGTCTTTTATAATGAAGTTATTTACATTAATTTCCTGGCCTATTTACCGAAATCTAATGCATTTATCTTTAATTTGTCTACCTTTTACTATGTTTCCGTCAATTATAACTTATAAATGTAAAAAAATCTTAATTCATTGTTTTTTATGTGTTATTTCATTTAGATCGTATTTTTGCACTCCATTCGGCCCTTTCTTTCGGTCCTAAGTTCTGCACTAGGTTTAATGGCATGTTTCTTATTAGGTTCTTGGTTTGTTTTATCCTCACCTTCTATTCCCCGTCAGTCCCATGAATACCTGCACATGCAAAAACCATGAGTGATGATGAACTTTAAGCATTGGTTTAAAATTAAATAAGAAAGAAAATAAAAAAATATTAAAAAATGGAAATTAAATAAAGATAATTAAAAAATATTTTAAAAAATGGAAATTAAATAAAGATAATAAAAATATTAAAAAGATGGGAATTAATAAAGAAAATACAAAATAGGAATTAAATATTAAAACCACTCATATTAACCAACCCATAAAGTGGATTGTAATAAACTTATTAATTATTTAGAACCATATGTCACATGCTTAATCCATTTTGAAGTGAGTTCATGTATATCACTTATTTATATAACCATTTTTCTTAAGACTTCATGTTTCATATATATTACCATTTCATGTTTTGGTAATTAATGGACTGTCTGTTTTATGCAAGCCGTAAAGGATGAGCTCACATGTCGTGAAGAAGAGCGCACCAGAAAAAAGATGGAACCTATATTCCAGCAAATAAAACCTAGTCATAATCAAACCTAGCACCCAACCAATAGAATTCAGCTATGAATTACGCTTAGCATCCAGCTCGTTATGCAGCCCTCCATCCTACCCACGGTTTTGCTGGTTGGAATATTCTGTAGCCTTAAAAGCACAGAACAACTTCATGGTTATGTTGGCAATGTGGCCTTTAGGGTTCATGATCCCTCATTCTAGAATATCCACACTCCTATTGGCACAACCTGATAACGCATCAGCTACCCATGTCAAAGAGAATCAACACACAGATTGTGGGAAACAACCTGTGTGTTGGATGAGGCGTGTTCTTCAGTAATTAAGACTTGTTATTATAAGAGTGGTCAACCACTAAAAGGGTCGATCTGCTCTCTCATTATAAGAAACTATATAAAGACGTCTTTGTTTGAGAAACATATACGTAGATACACAGGAAAAACGTTTGTAAATTTTGTTTATGATATTAATGTGAAAGCTCTGCTGAATCATTAATTTTATTTCCAGTTTAGCGCGGGATATCCTCTATTCTTGAGAAGGGCCCCTCACCAACAACGGAATTCCTTGTTCATACAATTCATTTTTTTCTTCTTTTGTGTAGACAAGTCATTTCATTTTTGTAGGTAAATAGTTTGTTTCCTGTAGATGACGTTTTGTTGTTTATAAAACTGTAACTTTCCTATGTTTTTATGTGATTTATGCGTTCAGAATTGATACGGCCAGCAATTTTCATTTTTTTTACTTCATCTCTCATCCTTCCATTCACACTATTCATCCATTTTGCTTTCCAATCTGTCTTTCAATCTTTAATTTGAATTTAGATAGAATTTTCCAAAACTTCTTGTCATTTCCAGAATTGTTTTCCACAGGGAT
The DNA here is from genome assembly GCA_001517045.1 of Pseudotsuga menziesii. NCBI lineage: Eukaryota > Viridiplantae > Streptophyta > Pinopsida > Pinales > Pinaceae > Pseudotsuga > Pseudotsuga menziesii. The sequence continues at coordinate 430,326 of LPNX011175911.1, forward strand.
AGTTAATTAGGTTCTATGCTGGTTTTCTGGTCCTCTAACATTTCCTGTAGCTTTCATTCTTAATCTTCAGTTTAAGTTGTAATTTAGTTCCTTATTTATTTCTTTTGGTTCCAATTAACAAACATGGTTTCCAAACAGCCTTAAATTCTTTCCCATATACCTTTCCATATTCATAAACTTCCTCATGGTTTTATTCATGTTTGTTTGTACATATTGAACATATAATAAAAGTGATTTATTTAATACATTTAACATATAAGAGAAGTAATATGTTTTTAATATATATTATCTTTTGTAAATAATATTATAACTCGTAAATATATAATAACTTTTGTAATTTGTGTATTAAATTTTGAGCATTATATAATTTAATTTACAAATATTAATAAATGGATATTTTGTATATTTTATAATTTGTTGAATAAAATTTGTGTATTAAATCATTTGTAAGTTTATTTTGTAAGTTATGTATATTGCATGGTTTGTATGAATTTAATAAATTTCGTGGGATGGATTCTGAGCATTAGGAAGAGGGATTGGTTTAGATTGTTTTTATTTTTCCCTTCATATTAGATGCAATAGTTTTCAGTATTTTAAAAGTTTCATTTTGAAAGTTCCCATAGCTTAGTTTAATATAAGTTTACTTTTCAAATTCTTAGGTTAGTCATTGATTAGATTGGATTTGTTAAATTAGTTTTCTTACATTAGTTTATTATTCTTCACAAAGTATTTGTTTACACTTGGTCCTTAGATTAGTGTTTCAATTTTCTTTATACGACTGCATAAGTTCGATAACTAGAGCAGGATAGTTAGTTTGTTGGCTCTTTTGAAAATATAGAGTAGTTTCGCCTATAGAATAGATAGATTAATTGTTATTTTCACTTGTGGCATAATTTCCTATTTTATAGTAATTAATTTCATATTTTCTTTCGTAATTAATTGCAGTATTTGATTTCGTAGTTAATCACATGGTTAAGAAGATCCTCATCCCTGCATAAGCATCTAGTTCATACATTCATGAAATAGTTTAGTTGATTTGTTGATTGTTTTGAATATTTAAATTTACTCTCATTAGATTAGATTGCTTTCGGACCAAGTGACTACTTTCCTAGATTAGTCATTGCAATTTCATTTCATAGAATGGATTAGCATAACGTTATATTAGATTTGAATTCATAATTACTTTTCAAGTTCTTAGTTGGTTTTCTGTTTTTATAGACAAATTAAATTCTTTCACTTGAATTATGAAAGTTATGCATGTAGTTTAAAATCATATAGTTGCATGATTAGTGCATTTGCATATCTAGTTAGCTTAGATTAGAATAAGCTTTAATCATGCACATATAGTGTTTGCATCTCACAAGCTCCCTCCCCGATTTGACAATTAAGTGTTGAATTAGATAGTGCATATTTTGCCCAACAATGATGATTATGCTTTGACTGATACTAGGAATGAGGAAACTGGTTCAACTACTTATTCAAATGCTGGTTCAAATTATGCCCAAATCTCTTCTTGGAACTACTATTAGTACTACTAGGAATGCTGGTTATAATGTGCGAATAATGAGAATTTATTTGGCCCCAATTAGGCTATTGTTAGGCCTCCTTGTAGTGATTTTTATGCTTGTGCTTTGAATTCTTTTGTTTGATGATGTGGTGTTTCTTGTCCTGAGACTGTTGGGCCATTTTACTACCTCCTTCTCATCACTAATTCTCCTACACTTTGAAAGCTGAGGGAGGAATTTGATACGCTACAGATTTCATTGCCGCCGGGAATGAGGCCAGTTATACTGGTTTTGTTGGTCCCAATGACGTTGGTAATGCGAATAGATCTGATCTAGGGAATGCTATTAATTTGGTTGCTTATGGGAACCTACTATCCCTATTTATCTTCTTAACCTACTCAATAATTTCTTGGAATGTTTCTCCTTCAACTGCTGATAGATCTACTTTTCTTGCTTGGGCCGAAAAATCCTAGTGCTCTTTGAAATTATGATGATGCAAATACTCTTGGAACTGTTGCTATTGGTATTGATTATTTCAATGTTCTGGGAACTTATGTTGGGGATACTAATATGGCTGCTCCAGAAACTGATGATGCAAATAATTTCATTTTCACTTATTACGAAAATGAACCTGTTTCAACTAGTGCTGCTAGAAATGCTCTTATGAGGAATTCTCCTTCAACTAATGCTAATGGCGATGGTTGGGATGGAAATTATTTTGCTGATGGTAATTATGCTTTTGCTGGAAATCCTTTTGTTCCTAGAAATGATGGAAATAATGATCTAGTTGGTTCTACTGGGGTTAGAAATGAGACTAGAACTACTACGGGAACTGAGGTTGGTTCTACTGGTAATGTTTATGGTTCATCTTATTCAACTACTAATGCCACTGGGAATGCTTTTAGAAATGATCCTTCCACTACTCTTGGGAATGATTGGAATGAAGTTGGTTCAATAGCTAATCAAAATGTTGTTAATTCTAATACTGTTAATTCAACTTAATTTTCGACTGATGATTGAAATGGATGGAGGAATAATGCCATTTCTAATGATAATGGGAATCCTGTGTCAACTACTCATTTTTTTTACTAATTTTGTTGGGCCATTCTCCTACCTATTACTCCTCTATATACCCTTATTCTACTGAAGGAGGAAGTCAATTCTGGATTCAAATGGATCGGTTCCAATCCTGGGAAATAACCGTGTCCAATTGCTTATGGGAAGAATGATTATGCCTGGGATGACAAAGGTTCTATTGCCACCTTTCACACACCTAGTTTATGTGGCAGAAATATTCAAGCCACTCGGTGTGTCCTTGGGGGCAAGTCTCAAGTCAAGGTTTTCACCTTGTTCTTGACTCCTCCGTTCAGACTAACTACTAACGAAGCTAAGGGGGGTAGACCCTATTAGACTACTAAGGCTAATTACTTAGTGTGATGTTGTTATATTGATTAAGTTGTTTAGGAGTTTTGAAATTAACAAGTGGAAACAAAAGATAACAAAATGCAAGGTTTAAAGCATATAAGCACAGTAATGACACTCAATATATATATAATCGAAATAATTGATCAAATAAATCACCAATGCCTTAAATGGAGTCAACAAAGAAAATAATGTGCTTCATTGCACTTGAAAGAATGTTTTTCAAATGTCTCTTGGTAGATTTTAAATTAATGTAAAATGTGAATGAATTAAAATAGGTGAAAAGGGGACTCCAAATATACCCGAGGGGTACTTGGAGTATGTCCAAAAGTGAACTTTCACGACTACCCGCAAGGTGTTTTATCGGCTGGAATAGAGTCTCAGAGACTATTTTTCATAACTCACCCATGAAGGTGTGACAGAGATCGGTGTCTCGAGGTCACTTTCCAGTTGTTCCCACTCCTTTGGGTATTTTTCCACCATTTACAGTTCGTTCGAGGCGTTGGATTTTCGCCTGATGGTTTGTCAATTTGGGAGGTGAAGACTAATTAATCTAGTCACTCAAGTGCTTTTGATGTAGCTTGACTAATCAGATGAACCACAGCCAAGTACAGAGCATACACACTGGAGTCTTTGTTATTTTTAGTAAATTTTAAACGAGGTGTTCTTATTAAAAAGAAAACCCTCCAGGAACCTCTTTTGGTCCAAGTGGACCTCAATTGGGGAATCAAGGAGGGGTTGATTTTATTATTATTATTAAAACAATTAATGAGAATGGAATCATAGATACACAACACCGGTTTTCTAATTATTCCTACCACGCATCTCTTTCCCCTTGCGGGTCAATCGAGACATCGTGGGGTAAGTAGTATGATTACTTTTGAATTGAAAATATGGAATAATGAAAAATATTATCAAAGTATACAATCCTGCATGTCAATACTAAAATAGAATAGAAAAAATGGAAAAGTGAAAAAAAGTGAAACGGATGCGGATTCCCCCAGGGGGGATGGTGAATAGGCTCGAAAGAGCCTATTCGAAAAGATTTTTATTTTTATTAGAAGAGATTAAAATATCATAAAACTGAATTTAAATCCACCTTGTCCTTATATGGAATGAGACCAAAGGTTTACAAATTGCAAAAATTTGAAATTTTGGGAAGACAGAGTCCCCCTGGGGGTTTCAAATGGTCCAAAAATTATTTTCGCACAGCGCCTCATCCTCTTTTCTGTTACACCTGATAAAAAACAGCAATATTATCACATTTAAATATGCCCAAAATTACTTTGAAAGTGTTTTTGGACGAACAAACGTTTTACCCAAAAATTCAAAGTTAAAACTAGTTTTTAAAGAAGCGAAAAAGGAACCAAGGAAAGCAAGATTTACTTGGGATATTGGCCTGATTTGGGGGAATCCAATATGAAGAACTTAAATTTATAAATATAACTTTTTATATTCTAAGGAAACAACCATGCATTCAACAAGCTTTAGATCTACTTTCACAGCCTTGAAAAATGACAATTTTCCCTAAAACTAGATCTAGAATGCTTGTAAAATTTCTTTTAGGAATGAGATCTAGTTTATGAGATTTAAGGAAGAAATATATATGTAAAATAAACTCTGAAATTGATAGATCTAAACAATTTTAAAGCTTCAAACAAGTAACCGGACTGAATTTAGAAAAATTTGAAGGAGGAAGAGGAAAAGAAGAGCATTTGTTGCTGGAAGCCTCGAAGATCAACCATGGAGATTTTCAGTGGAATGTCGAGGGACTATGCCTTTGAATGGTTTTGGAGAGAGTTAATAAGCAAACTAGATTAGCATCCTCTCCAAGCTAGGTACTTTCAACTGAATCCAAAGACTTGCCAAAATACTTGTGAGATTCGGTTAATACATACATAGAGACTTCAGAATAACATGAATATAAACTTATAGAACATGTTGAATAAACTTATTCAGCATGGCCAATAAACTTATTCACAAACTCCTTTCCTATCAAGATTATAATAAACCTGCTGAGTGAATCATCAACCACAGAGCTCCCAGAAAATCCCACATGTGTGGAGGAGAGAGAGAGGGCGCAATTCCCCATAAAGGAGGCTGAAGTTCAAATCTGTATCTGCACTGATCACCTCCTTCAGTAAAGGATTTGTCAGATCTAGTTAATCTGGTGCTGATGAGATTGATTTCAATCAAATAGGCTGAGAATCCACTGATCTAGGATTCTGTATTTGCTCTGTTATTCATCAATTTATTAATTAAAATAATCAATAATTGATTTTTTGGGGCTTTCTGACCTGAGTGATGGAAAATCACTCAAAACTAGGAAATAGTGGGTCTATAGGTTTATTGGGTGCTCTTAGCTTGAAACTGAGCACCTACATGACTGAATCTGACTTCTGAGCCCACTTTTATTACAAAACCAATTTTTCCAATTAAACTATTAAAAAATAGCCTAAGTTTTGGAAAAAATAAATTTTAATAAAAAACACTAAAAAAATTTTAAAAATTAAAAACCTCGAGGGACTTAGACATGTTCATATGACTCCACCATAATGCCTAGCATGTTTATACATTGACACATAGACTCTAATAACCTCAATAGGCCTAAATGCCAAGCTGACCACCCCAACTTTGGAGGTATTGAGTGAAAAACTCAGAAATTATCAGTCATTTATTCAACAACCAATAATAACCAAGGGAAAAAAACACCCTGGGATGATCGGATTGACGAATGAGATCTAGGAGACCGAGTCTTTTATAGACACTATCATGCTAGAACATTTATTACAACTCCCCCAAGGGGGTATGAACATGTGATATAGTACAACAAGCACTTTCAAAGGTCTTCTGAAGTTCGAACAAAAAATCTTTGTCCGGTTCACCAGGCTCACTTGATAAAAAACCAATAAGTACAACTTATGAGGTAACAGGTTCAAATTTTGATGGGAGTGGTGCTGCTAGGATTTACGATTGGATTTCTCCTTCAACTATTTATTCAAATGATGGGAATTATGTCTGTTCGAATGCTTATGCTAAGAATGACGCTTCAACTGCTACTTTTTCTCCTTGGCCTTCTTTTGGTTCAGCTGATTGAAATAATGATCCTGGTCATAATAATGCAATTTTAACTGGTTATGCTTTAAGTTATTTTGTTGGGACTCCTTTTGCTTATGTAAATAATTCCATTTCAACTAATGATGGGAATGATCCTTCAACTACTGCTTTTGATGCTTGGGCTTACGATGTTGGTTCAAATGGGTATGTTGGGACTAATACTGCTAGGAATAATTATTTTTATCCTAAACATAATGTTGCTTCGACTTCTTATGGTGGGAATGCTAGGACTGGTGCTACTTGGAATTATGCCCGTTCAACTAATGATGGAAATGATGATCCTGGAACAGAGGCTTATTGTTATGATATTGGTTGAACTGGTGCTGATCGGGAGGCTCCTTATTCAATTGATGTTGCTTCAACATAAATACAATTCAATACAAGAGTTGATCATCTCTAAAGAGGTTGTGCCAATACAAAAGGGGTCCCTAACTATTTAGGAATTTTGAGAGGGGGATCAGATTTACAGTATGGATTTGTCTCTTTATTAGTTATTTACAGTGTGGAATTATGAAAGTGGAATCTTATTAGCTTCTCGATTTTTGGCTTTTGTAATAGAAGTGGATATAAAAGGATATTTTTATGGGAAGAAGGGTTGTTTCAAAGGAACCTAGGATAATGTGCATAATTGCACATCGTGTTAGTGGATAAATCTACTCAAGTGAACTTAAGCTAGATCTCCCTAGTCCAAGTGGATCTAGAACAAATCAAGTACATAATACAATCTACTTTCCTAGGTCAAACAAAAATGCAAGTTAATAGATAGATCGCCTACTTGAGGTCTGAAAATCCTCTTCTCTCTTATTTTATCCAAGCTCCAGAGCCTTCAGATACTAAGCTAAAAAACCCTATAAAGCAAGTGGAAATAAGCAAACAATACATCTGTATCTAAACATGAATTGATCTAAGCTAACAGTTAAGGAATAAATCCCTAAACATCATCAACACAACAATGTTTATGGAAAGAGATTTGTATTAATGTAATCAAGGAGATACATAGAAATACATAGGAAATAACATCACAACTGTTAACCCAAAAACTCCCCTAATGAGCTCTACATGACCTACACCACCCAAAGACATCTACGTACGACCCTCCTTTGACCCCCACACCCTTGTTAAGGCTCAAAAATATGAAAAAGGGCTTAAAAACCCCTAGAAAGAGCCCAAATAGCTCTCATAGAGGCTAAAACCTCCAAAAGGGGGCTAAAACCCCTCAAAGGAGCTTAAAACCCCCAAAGGAGCTAAGAATTGGGCAAAAGGGGCTTAAATCCCAAACAAAGGGGCTAAAGCCCTAACCAAGGGCTTAAAACCCTAAATCTCTAGAAAAAACTATAAATAGAGGGGTGGGGGTCACTCTCAAGACACTCCTTCTCTCCCTATCGTTATGTTGCCCATGTGAGTGCCTTGAGACCCTTTGCCTCTCAAGCCATTCACCCTCCCTCTTCTCCATTGCTCCACAAGGAAAGCTTCCAACCCAAAGCTTTTGAAAGCTAGGGCATGGTGGCCCATTTCCACCCAAACAGAAGGTATAACTTTGTTTTGTGTCATTTTTATTTTGATTTGCTAACTTATTTTTCTTGCAGGTTCTTTTTCTAATGGTTTGTTGTAGGTTTTTCCTTTAATTTCTTGCATCCATAGTTTGTTTCCTAACCATTTCAGGCATGGTTTCATAGCTTAGCTCTAACATTGTTTTGTAGGTTTTCTTCCAATCAACAGGAACCCTACCCTTCCATTCTATAGACGAAAGGTAGTTGTTCCTACCTGTAGCAAGGGAGAAATCCCTACTACAGAATTGGTGATAATACCAGGTCAATTTCATAGGATCCCTGGATTTTCTTTTCAAGTTTTTGTTTTCATTTATGTTTTATTAACCTAGTTTCAATTTCTATTAAATCTAGTTTAGATCTCGGTTTTTTGCATTTACAGTTACAGTCGAGCCTCCTTAAGGCCAAATCGAGCTTGTTTGGCCACAATACAAGTTACTGTTAGCCGTTCCCAGCTCAGGTTAAAATAATTTCCAATTTTCAGACCAGGTCGCACGTATCGGGCTGAAAGGGGTGACCAGGTCGCTCATTCAGGCCCAAAAGGTGTGACTTCTCGGTCAGGGAGAATATTACTTCTGTTTTTAGTTTCTAAGAAACCCTCTTGCCTGAGTTTGGGAAAATTTGGTGACCCCCTCACCACATTGACCCCAAAAAGGGTGATCTGTCTCTCAGATTCGGTTCTTTAAGCTATCTGGACTGTTACTACGGCTCAGCCGCCTCTGTGCAGCAATCTATTTTCATTTCATACAATCTTTGTAAATCAATGATAAATTTAATTGGTTCATGGTTTAATGAATCTGTTTAAGGATTGAGTAAAATTACTGTAGGTTAAGTTTCAGTTCTTAATTGGAAATTAACACCTTTCCTAGCCCTTCCTCCTCTACCCAGTCATCACCCGTCGAGGTATTCTGGGATAAGATGAAGGGTGAAGCTCGTATAGTAATAGGAACTTCATTTGTAATTTTTCAAGACCAATAAAAATGGGTGAATTGGAAGGTAGAGGGGGTGGTAGGCCCAGGGGGCCTCATGGCGTTCACGTCCTCCCTATTGACCGACCTTGCACTCGAAGAGTGACCTGAGGATCTACGGATGGGCTTAGTCCCATTGTGTTGAGGGCCCATCACTCTTTCCTGGTTGAAGAGAGATACAGGTGATTTGTAATCTCACAGATCACATAAGGTTACCAATAATACATACTAAAACATACATATAAAACAAAGATAAGAGATAAGAACAAGTAGGTGAATTAACAGATTATATTACATGAATGAGTCCATACAACACAGAGAACTGAAGTGAGTTCTCATCTGGCTCAATAGCCTAATATATATGATTACAAAATGGTTACAGAATAACTACCTGTCAGTTCAGTGAACCGACACGACCTTAGGTGGCCAACCTAATCTCTAGTTTAGTCGGCCAACCGACTTAGTGGGCTGATCAACTAAGTCGGCTGATCGACTTAGTCGGTTGATCGACTAATTCGGCTATCATTCAAGTCAACTTATTGACTTGCTCCTTCTACATCTCCCCCACGAACAAAATTTTTCTTTGTCCCGAAGAAACAGGGAGGTACAAAATTCTTCCTGTCTGGTCTCAATAGTTATTGTGATGTGCCTTGTCTTCATGGGCTCTAAAGTCTAATGGTCAGTATTTTCTGTACACAGACTTCGACAATGGTTGGGGCTGTTACTACGAGGTGATGTTGGAAATCTGTCCAACTTTGCAAAATTTTCTAAATGTCGATGGTGAGTGTGGTCAGGCCTGATAAGATCGACATCTTCTCTGAAATGGAGACCTCTGTTATTTTCCCCATGTCGGGACCCATAAACTGGTCCTTCTCCTCTACAGTCACGATAAGTCATTTCATCTAGGGGGAGATGATGTCGAATTTTTCCAAGTTAGGGAGAGTTTGTTGCACCCACTATGTGCTTCCCTCTCCAGTCTCTACAGCTTGGCTGTTTCAAGCACTATTTGTTCTTCTATTGTTGCTCTGAGTGCTTCCTCAATGGTTTTCCTTCTTTCCAATGTCTGGATCCCTTGTCGGGTCTGTCGAGTTTGTTGATAGACTTGCCCATAGTAAGTAGGCGAGTCTCTAAATATTTCTTTAGTTATGAAAGACTCCTCCCTGTGATCCTGCAGCACTTTATAGGCTTCAGTGAAGGCGTTGTGCTGTGCCATTAGGAGTCGGGTAGTTTCTTCTTTTTGTTCCTCCTTTGTTTCCTGAATGTGAGCTTGGAGTGCCGACACCATGCTCTCAAATAGCTGATATGCTCTTTCAAGCGGTTTGTCTATGTCGACCTCTACGGGGCCCGGCATGACTGACTGGGCCAGGTTCCTACATTTGTCGAGGAAATCGACCTGTTCTGCGTTCTTGTCGTCAAGTTCCTTATTTCTCTGCTCACTCCTCGTCTTTGCTTTTCCTGCTAGGGTCTTGAGGAGTTTTCCTATCTCTGTGTTGGTTAGCGAAGTTGCATATTTTAATTTGATATGGACCCTTGATGGTTGTCCATGATGCTCCTTCCTCTGTTTCTCCTTCCTTTTCTTGTGCTTTTCCTTCTCTACTTGCATCGGCACTTGTGTACCTGCAAAATTCAAGTCGGGATCTTTGGTTTGTGGGGTAGAAGTTGATGGTTTCTCTGGTTGGGGAGGTGGGATGGATACTGCTTCTAGTGGATTCGATGCAGGGGGTGCAGAAGTGGTCGCAGTTGGTATTGATGGTTGTGGTGGGTTTTCTCGGAGTCGGGGGGTGGTGGTGATGGAGTTGGTGAATGGTCAAGGGTGATTGGGTTGGGGGAAGTGTGGGTGAGTGGTGGGTTGTCGGGATGGGGAGGTGAGTCTAGGTCGGAGAACATTTGGTTAATTTGGCAATTTATGTCCTCCTCGGTTTCTTATCCTCCATTCAGTGCAATGGCTGGTCGGTTGATTTGGGGGACAGTCGAAGTGATATTCGCGGTCCAACGTGCAGTCACTTCAACTTCTTTGTTGGGATTTCTCTCGAAAGTGGAAGTGATAGTTGCAAAGGTTCTGGATTGGGCTTCATGTCCTAGATGGTATCCACCGATTGTGAAGAGAGGTGCTTTTGTAGAGATCTTTTGTGTCAATGTAAATATGCCAGGTAGCTTCTCAATGAATGCATGCAAATCTCTGTCTTTCTCGAACTTTTCCTTCATAGCCTCCATCATCGCACTTTTGCACAAGTCAAGTGGGTTTACTGACTGTTGTTCCAGTACTTGCTCCTTGGTTACTTTCGTCGGTGATGGTGGTGGAGGTGTAGACACCAAATTGATGACATTCTCAAGTATCGTCATGTGGGTGGTCTTATCTTTCTTTGGTCGACCCACAGGTGCTCCTGCATCAACGAATCATTGGAACTGGGTTTTAACCGGCACCTTATTTGCTGTGGCATCCTCGATTATGTCGAGGGCTGTAGCTTCCAATTCCTCCTCGTCTTTTGATGAGTCTGCGAGGATAAGCTTGCGCTTACCTTTTCCTTGTTGTTGTTGTTGTGTCTTGAGCTTCTTCCTAGCCACTGCTATCTCTTTCGACAATTTTTTTATAATGCCTTTTGTGACAGCATACTCTGGGTCTTCTGGCTCTGTCTCTCCCCTTGACTCCTGGGTTGGGATGACACTTTCTACAACTGGAGTGATTACCTGCTGCTCTGGTTGTGGTTCTATTGTTTGGGGTTCTGCCATCTATGCTATCGGAGGCTTGATAATGATTTGAAGTCAGCCAATGTGTTCGACCGGCATCTCCTCTGAAACGAAGGTGCTGAATTAGAGGTTGAGCTCATAGTCTTCCTCTTTTTCTTAGTTGGTGAGCGGCTCCTCAATCGAGAAGTCGATCTTATTCACTACTTCTGGTATTGGTATTTTGGTTTTGGCCTGTCGAGACAACTCCTAAAAGATCCGGTTGACTGATGGATAGTAGTCGAGGGCCTTAGCATTTGAGTTGTCGCCCTGCATGTACCACACCGAGGTATGGTCGAGTTCTAGCTGGATATGGGACTTTGTTGGTAGACTTCTTTGGATTTTTTGAGGCACCCTCCATCTAGTCATGCAGACTTTGAGCTGTTGAAGCTAGTTCTCCAACAGGACCTTCCCATTTTCTAGCTCCTGCAAAGTTACTCTCTAGGAGAATGGTTTAAATCTCCACATGTGGAACCTCGACGGTTCTTGAAAGATTGGGTTCCCCTCTGGGCAGATATGGTACATGACTATCCATAAGATTAGGGAGGGGAACTTGATGATTCCCCCTATTTCTTGACATCTTTCATAGATGGTCTTGACCATGTCAGTGACATATTCAACACATCTGTATATCCTTCCGTCTGTCGCAATGGTGTCGATAGCTTCTAGCATGTCTAACTTGAGGTCACTGCCTCAACCTGCCAGGGTGAGTGTGATTGCTATGATTTTGGCCACAATCTGTGGCATTTGGGTTGTGATTTGGCTAATCATCAACCCCTTCGAGTTTTTCCCCGAAGTCGACCCAGTTAGTTCCCCGACCAATCCTTCTTTGATACCGACTGGTACTGGGTTTCCTCTGTTTGAGAGACTGGTGAGCTTAGAGATGACTTCTCCAGAGATGTCGACCGGTTGGTCGAAGTAGAACCGGCCATTGTGGTACCGGCTTATGATGAATTTTAGAGCGGTTTCATTGGTTCCACCGAAGCTTTCCATGAGTGGTGCATTCACATAGTTGAATATGGTGTTGTATTTGATTTTTTCTGTGGCTGGAGTGGCCTTCTTGTTAACATGGGCCCATTATTGCATCTCAGCCCATAGTTTCCGCCATGAGCCTTCCTGCACCTTGGAATTCTTAATGTTTTTCAACCAGCGGACTAAAGGGGTATCCGCAGCCTGTATTTCCTTGGTTTTGGTCAAGGCTCTAGTTTTTTTGGGTGCCATTGTGTCGGTTTGGTGGGCGAGTTCACTAAGGGGTTCTCGGCTTTTAGTCGAATGGATGCTTTGATGCTCTCGCTGTATGAATTGCGGTGAATGAACCTTCAGCGGTCCAGTATTTATAGGCGATGCTGTGGATGTGTTTGTCGATGAGTGTATTAATGGCAGACGTGATGTTCCAGCTTAATGTAATGTGAGTGTATTAATGAGTGTAGAATGTAAATTTTTTCCAATCATGATTAGAGAAGCCAACATGTTCTTCAGTTTTGAACTCTTAGTTGGAGAAGTAATTTTTTCAAAGTGTTGTATGGGGTAAAATGTTGAGAATCCTATAGTGAACCAAAAAAAATTGGATATAAAATCATTAATGTATCAAAGTCTTCCATTTCTAGGGTTTTCGTGATGAGGCCAAGAAAGTGGCCGTAATACCACCATTACAAAATAGCATATAGTGTAATTCATATCTAAACAGAAATACATAAATAGAGGAAAAAACACTACATAATTAGGATTATGGTTTATAGTTTTAGGTTTGATTAAATTTTTCAGTTGATCCCAAACACCTCCATACACCCTACACAGATTTATCCAGAAAAGACCCAAAAGGACTGTTTATTATGGAATCGTAATAAAAATTAAAGTGGTTAACCATAAATTTGAGAGTGAGGGATTGCACCCTTCTTGATATTTTCTTTTCAAACATTTCACTTTATCCCAAAAATCGGCATCTCAAAATCCAAAATTCGAATAACTCCTCTATTTTAGTCCTCTTGTTTTCAGAAATATTCTGAGGTTTTTAACTTGATGTGTCAAAGGAATAATTTGATGAACATAGAAGACCAATGGCATGTCCATTGCTAGGACTCCAAATACTGAGCACGATCCCCAACACTCTTAGGAATTTTTCCAACTACTTTGAAAAACTTTTAAGAGAATACTTTAGAGTGAAACTATTTGGTAGCAACAAGTCTTATCATGTGAAGCAACACCCAGCTGCAAAATTTTAGCCAATGATTTTCACCTTTTATAAATTCCATATCTATTATCTTTAGACCTGACTCACACAATTCAACCTTGACAATGACTCACCAAACCACAAATGGAGAGTAAAATTGAAGTTTGGGCATGAACTCAACCAACTAGATAATACATAACATATTTGAATAATTCAGAAAATATCAATGATTTTCCATTTCATGAGAAGGCAATAAAATTAGACTTTACAACATAAACAAAAGATCATGTATATCCTAAATAGATTTAATTTTCATAGTAGAAATAAACACTAAGTCAAGAACATTAAATTTTCAAATAGTTCAAAGTCTCAATCGTCTAAAATTTGTATGTGAAACCATTCAAATTTCAATCTACAAGGTCCAATGCTCAAATTCCATGGAGCATGGCATAAAATGATAGATGATAAAATAATGTAATAACACAAATGATAAAATCCCCAATCTCATCTCTTATTTGTTTTACAACCCCAATTTGTTATTATTTCTTGACTCCCCTCTCCACTTTGCACCCAATTTGGAGAGGCTTATTGGAGTTATTGAGTGGAATTTGAGGGAAAACTTCAAGAGATAACAGACAATTACGGGTTCTATTAGATGCTTGGGAAAGAGTGTTGGAGTGGCATTTTGTGGATTTTTATGGGATGAAGTCTAGTGAATCTTGTCTCGCTTATTTTCTTGGATCCCATTGTATGCAGGGGAATTGGTTTGGATCTTTTGACATTTTGTGTATTTGCATATTAGTTTGTGGAAATAAAATAGCAAGGACTAGAAATTTGGGGAATTTCTTTAGTTGTATGTTTCCTACCCTTCTTATGGAGTACAAAAATGCATGCCAATGTTCTACATACATGTTTGACAACTAAAAATTACCACTTAAAAAGTTCAAAGTATATACTTGAAGTATCATCTGAATGTTGGAAAAAACAGGGCTTATATGCATTGCATTGAACTCTAACAAACTACTAGAGTACCTTGTTCAAATATCTGTTGATTATTATTAAATAGTGGCTTAAAGCATGGGCTTGTAAACCTTTTCACATTAGATCTATTTGGCTGCATACATCGTCTCTTAAAAATTATCTACCATTTCAAAATTCAAGAACTTAAAACTACAAATCAAGCCCAATCTCTAATTAAAGGTAATATTTCTAAGAAAGGTTTGCATTTGAATACATGCCAAATACCAATATCATTCTTGTATAATGTGAGACCTCAACAATATCAAATTGATTAGTTGTTGAACCATATTGTGCATCATAAGCTCTGCACGTTAATTTGCCTTCTTCCTTGCAAGTTTTGCAAAAGGAAATTTATTTTATCTTTTCATTGATGCATACCAAATCGTCTCATGAAGCCAACCCATGCTCCATATACCTCTATCTTTTCGCTCATAGTTAAATGGATCTGCTTATCCAAGGATGATTGCATTGTCTAATATTAACTAATTGTATGTTTTCCACCAAAATTTTTTCTAAATCAAAATTGTACAATTTATTGGGAAGACATCCAGATGTTCCCATAAGATGCATAAAACAATCTCAAACTCCAAAGGAAGATATGCCTAACTCTTAATCATTTTTTCATATCAATACAAAAAAATGTGACTAAAAGTTATATATTCCTCTTGTGGTATTTCTTAAAATTTAGAGATGATACTTGCATAACGGTAGTGACTGAAAGATTCTTGGAATAATTTTGGCATTATTGTTTGAATTTTTTTTCTAATTATTATTACAGTTTGTTGGTTTTTCGAGGAGACTTTGATATTCAAGTATTAATTGTTGCATCTAGAAGTTCCTCATCAAAATTGGTAAATTGAAGTTGTAGATCCATGATTATTTTTGTAGATCTGGAGAATATTTACTTCAAATTTGCAATATATGATCAATTAAACATATACCTGTTGCAGATCTAGGTTGATATCGTAAATCTTTATGGAACAGAAAATAGTGGCCTCCTAGTTACTTGATTGAAGATACATGCATAATCATAATCTGATATATTTTAAAGAAAATCAAAGTATTATAAACAATACTACGAGAAGCGCAATGCATTAAAACTTTTAGGCCTAATATTATTTTGTGAGCAGCATAGAAGAGCATTAGAAGTTTTCAACCTTTTTAAACCCTTTCTCTAGGAAATTTGCATTTAGGCTTTGGCCAGTCATGGTTTTGCCTCAAAGTTTGACCAAGAAATAAAATTGATTGTCACACTTCAAGTGAAATGAAATAAAGTTGCTTGTCACTCTTCAATTGAAATAAAATAAAAAGATGCAAAGTAATACTCAAAGATAATATAGCCAAAGCATTTTGAATCTAGTCCTTCTTCCCTTCTATAAATATAATAAATGATAAAAATACTGAGTTAAGTTGGTCCACTTAAAAGTTTATAAGTCAGACTTGTCTTAAGACTCAAATTACCATATTTAAACTAGGTTGTTTCTGGTTTGCTAATAACTTATAAAATACAATGGTAAAGTAATACTATAAAATAATCTAAGCAACCAATTTCGAGTCTTGTCATTCTTTCTTTTTATAAATCTAAAAAACCATAAAAATACTTACTTGAGTTGGTCTACTAGTCCAGTTAAAGGTTTATAAGTCACATTATCTCGAGACCCAAATTTTCATACTTTAAGTAAGTTGTCATTGCTTAGATAATAACTTATAAACATTACAAATCATTATAGTCACGGAAATATTATAAATTCCAATCCATAAATGCATACAAAACTGTGTTTTGATAAATACACATATAAATGATTTTTTTAGACCTAAACCTAATTGATAGTATTTATGAGTGTGGGATCTTCTCCACAAACCCACTTTCAAGTTTCATAATGAACAAAAACAATCCTAGCATTGGATGGAGTGTCCAATGGAGTGTGCATGAGTGGGCCTAATGGTTAAGAGCATGTGTTTCCTCTTAGGAGGTCACGGGTTCAAATCCAGAGAGGGTAGTGTCTGTACACCTCTGTAGACTTTAGCAGTTAAATCACTGCATAGGGAGGTCCCTTGTCCCATGACTGATAGATATTGTGAGAACCACGAAGACATCTTTTGCTAGAATTTTAGTTTCTTCGTTAACTAACATAGATATGTCATCAATTGTTCTCCTCATCCGTTTCACAGCAAACCGCAAACCCAACTTGTTCTCCTCATTCGTTTCCCAGCAATCCCCAAACCCAACTTGTAGGGAATTCGAAATTTCTGTGTCATTCATAATCTCGTGTTGTCTGGAAGAGAAAGAAATCAAACAGACAGCATCCAGAACTGGGCGTCTACCAACTTTGGCGCCACATGCGCCATTACACCGCAACCTATACGCTTAACTCAACTCCTTATACATTGTCATTGTAGACAAAATCCCTGTAAAGAAACCAAGATTTATCAACTATAAACCTTTTGTCCTCCCCCTTTCATTTAACATAATATGAAATTAAGAGAAAAGACACGTGTTTACCTGAATGTTGGCTGAGCGATGTCCTTCAGAATCGTTAGCTTTGTTCCCAAATCTTTTGGGATACCATACCAGCAGGTGGAGATATGTGTCTCTGGTCTTTCATATATTGGGAAAACGCACTAAAAGAAAGAATAAATGCAAAAACAATCTAAGAACGCCATCCCATTCCATAGAAACATTAAGAACACTGGTAGAAATGTAATATCAGAATCAGAAATGAAATGAAGAGAAATAACAAAAAATTAAAATGCAGCAACGGACATGAATTGAATAGAAACACGCAGTCACATTCACAGAAAAAATGAGATATTGAAATTGAGTACATTTGAATCCAAACACAATGGGTACAAAAAAAAATGAAAACGCAGCAACTGACATAAATTGAATAGAAAAACGCAGTCACATTCACAGAGCCATATGTGAAAAACATCCCCAATTGACTAAATATATCAACGTTTTTCTCATGGACCAAATCGAGTACAAAAACGACGAAATCTCCACGTTTTTCTCAAATGTGGACCAAATCCACAGACCCAGGATATTTGGTAAAATATGGAAGGTAATATAGCAAGGATATTTGGTAAAATATGGAAGGTAATATAGCAAAATAATTGCTCCACAACATTAGGATGAACTAAGTCCATTTTCCCAAATCGGGACGAGCTAAGACCAGTTTACCAAACTTTTTAACCTATCATCCATAAATCTGGGCGAACCATTTCCATTTCTCCTCTATAACTAGAAATTTCTAGTGATTGGACCTCCATTACCGAAGAAATCTGGGCGAATGTCAAAATTTTCTCCATAATCGAGTGGGCTAAATTCCATTTTATGAATTTTCACAATTTCACGGTGTAGGCTATTTAATTTGGGGAAATTATATATATAATAAAAAATGGAATAATTTATTAAATAAAAAAAAAACCATTTAATATTAAAAAATCTGCCACCTTTTTTTTGTCACTCCTTAAAATTCTCTTATGGTCTATAATTCGCCCCTAAAATCATCTCTGCTTAGGAGTTAGTTGAGATGAACTTGGTTAGCTACAGGTCCCAGGATCAGTCATGTGCTTTATAATCTATACATATCATGTGATATGGTACCCACTTGGTACAAGTGTATGCAAACTCAAATATGTCTTGGTCAGTGAAGTATTGTTTCAAAGATATATGAAATCTTACTAGTATAGTGATCGAGGAAATATCACATCCGTTGCTCTAGATAGATCATGTTGAAAATTAGTAAGATTTATGAGTTTTCTAGTTAGTTATATCTAAGACATGGTACATATCCACAAATGAGCAACATTTCTAGCATTCTTACTAAGACTCTATCTGGGACATTATTGGTATAGTACATAAAACTCCTCCAGTTGAAGAGGGAGTAGTGATGTGTCTTCACAGGAAGTAGCAAAGAAATTCCCCATCAGTTAGTCACAGTACATGACTGAGGTAGCCAAGGGTTGTGATACCTTATGGAGATAATCCACATGAGCAAAGACATGGTCAAAGTCTCAGAGACTATTGATAGTCAAGAAGATTTATACTTTGGACTATCAGAGAGGTAGTTGGGGTGCTACAGTATAAAGAGAATGATCATTGAGAAAGTTATCAAGCATTAAAGAACATCATAAAGAATGGAAATATCACAGAGAACTTCTCCATATAGTAGAATATTGAACAAGTCAACAAATGTTGAAAAGTGAAAGAAAATATAAGCTTTCTTTTTGCATGATATTTCACATTTGTTGTAAAATGTTGTATTGGATGGATTTAAAAATCCATGGCTTCTATTTTAGAGAAACTTTATCCTCGATTGGATCCAGATGAGGCTACTATGTGTAGGTAGTTGGTTGGTCTTTGAGAAGACCTGTTGTATTTTATGTTTACTACCAAGCATATGTTTGAGTACCTTCAAGGTACATTATAATAGGCTCCTTGTTGTATTTGATACATAGAATACCTATTATATGATTTTCATATCCAAGTATTATTTTATCCTGAGATAAGTGATGTAATTTGTGGCTAGTACTACAAAGGATAAGTGTATTACGGATAGTACTACAGAAGAAAGATGTATGTCAGAAGATACTATAGAAGCAAATGTGTTTTGTAGATAGTACTATATGCTGAGGATTAGTGTATCTTGAGAAGCTTCCTACTAGGGTGAACAATTTGAGCCTATAGTCATGAGGTGTTAATAGTCAAGCTTTCTAAAAAAATCCCTATATGTTTGTTATCATAAAAAAACATTGATATGAAGTTTTACTTCATTGAAGTCATGGTGTTGCACCTGGAAATTTCACATTTCCTATCAACCTTCATGGAAATTCTACATTGTCTGTTAACCTCCCAGGAAGCCTGGCCTGAGTCATCTTGGTCATATTTTTTCCACATACTGAAGGGTCGGCGCCTTTTTTCCTTTTGCACAGAGTGCCAACGGTGCTTCTCACCGTGGACTAAAAAGCATCATTTCCCTCTTTCTTTGACAAAACCCTAGGTCGGTGCTTCTGTCCTTTCTACCTAGAGTGCCAATGGTCAAAAAATTGGAAAAAAGAAGGCTCTGGAAGCTTCCATGTGGAAGCCTCCCTTGAGTCAATTCCTACATGCTTGGGAGAGGTGCCATTCGCTTCCCTCACCTGTAGGGATCACATTATATCCATTTTCCAATTCATCTCATGAATTCTAGGCCTATAAATGAATCCTTCATGATGAGAGTGGGGGATGCCAGAAAAAGCACCCTTATGCTGTTAGTTTGAAGTTTGAATCAGAGACAAAGTAGAGATAGCTTATGTTTGGAAAGATCTTCATAGCTATAGAGGATTGTAGATGCTTGTGGAGATTGAACCCATTGACATCAAGGCTTGGTTGTACTTCTTTCTCTTCCATAATTCATACAAAGACATTCCCCTTTCCTATATGTAATGTATTGATTTTAGTTAGATATTTTCAGACTCCTTGATCACTGATATAAATAATCAATTTATCATGATGCTCTCATCTTGTTTGCTCGTCTTTTTATCTATCTTATAGGTATTGAACCATTGCAAGGGCTTATGGAGAAAAGATAAGGAGATCTAGGCTTGAGGTATATTGTATTTCATGTTATTTCAGTTGATTGTTTAAGGAAAGGATGTGTTGATGTGTCTTTTTTTCTGTGCTTGTGACTTACAGTGCAGAGGAACAAGCAGTGTTCGCACTGATTGAGAATTCCTTATAACAAAATTGTTGACTCCGCTGGGGATCAATAAATCCAGTAAAATCCGGGGAAGATCCAGTCATATCTAGTGCAGATCCAGTCAGATCTACAAACTTCGGTAATAATTCCATCTATGAAGGTTATTTCTCTCTCCTTCTAGTCATTTCAGCTAACAAGGTAAGCCATTTATCTTACTTTCCTGATCATTTCCTTTTTCTAAAGTAGGTTTTTCACCTTTTTCAGTCCAACTTAGTCTTTTCTGGTTTCTCCTGTAGGCCTTTAGCCTTTCAGTCTATTGTTCGGGAGGCACACCTCTCTTTGATTGACAGAGCACCGATCCTCTTAAGGCTCCTTTCCCTGCTCCGTCCCATGCACCGACAATGCCTTCTTGCTGATCTGACATAGCACCGACGGTTCCTATGTATAGAAGATAAAGAGCACTGATTTGACCTACGACGCTCTGGTGTGGTTCTTCCTAACACGTTGACGTAGGCCTTCAAACTGCCTGTTTAAAAAAAAAAATCTTTCAATTTTTGAACTGTCTTGTTCTCTGAATATTTTCTGAGTGATTTTCTTATCTGTTTGTTGTCTAAGTTTGCTTGTTTTTTGTGAATTTGATTGTCTTTTTGAGCTCAGATCTAAAAACTTTGTCTTCTTCATTATTATAAAAGAAAGTGGAAAAATAGTTCAGTTTTGGTTTTTCAATGAAGTGTCTGAAAAAAATTCTTTTGAAAAGAAAGCTTATAGCCTCTTTCTAGAGTTAGTTTCTTTTAAAAACTTCTTTGTGTGCCTCATATTTTCTAGAAAAATAAAAAAAGAATCATGTTACTTTTCTCTTGTTTATGCTTACAGAAAAAAATTATTTTCATTTGCATGAGTGAATTAGGGAATAGTTCTTTTTTACATTGTAGTAAAAGTTAATTTTTGCATGCACATTAGAGGCTTAGTTTCTTTCTTGCATTTCAAAGACTTTTGAGTGCTTGTTGAAAGAGATTTGTGTTTGAAATAACTTTATTTTGCTTTTCCTGATTGGATCTTGTTTTGATTGTTGAAAGTGGCATTTTATTGGTATATAGTTGAAAAGAAAAAGAAGGAGGTTTCTTCCTTACCCTAGCTAGATCTCATCGAAGTCAAAAAGTTCATTTACATCTAGATGAATTTTCATTATTGGAGACAACACCTCACAAACATTCACCTAATCATACAGATAAAATCAATGGTAGATTTAGGTTAGAATTGTAAACAAAGTTGAGTGATAGGCTAGTGATGTGTTTGCGCGTCGTAAAACGTAGCAGCTATCGTTAATTTGTCTACACTACAACCCGGGCCTCGTGTGGTTCTTCCACATACCATTGGTATATCTAACGGCCTTTCACGTACTCTTGAGGTATATAGAAAGGTACTTCATGTACTCGATTGTATATCGGAAAGCCCCTTGTGGATGGTAGTGCATTAAACAACACTGCTACCGATTTGAGCTCCCACGTACCTTGTGTATATTAGGAGACCCCACTATGATTCCTTATCCAACTGATAAAAACCCTTTGGCCATCTTATTTGGAGAAATACACCAAAAATAGCATTCAGGGAGATTACTGTGCATGTACCCCTGAGGTATATCATGAGTTGCACCTTCTTAAAAATCCTGGTGAGAGACCAATTATTATGAGCCCATCCTATCATTTAAGACTACTTGTGACCTTTAGCTTTGTGTAGGTTTGTTTAGGTGTTTTTTTCCCTTTTTGACTTAAATTAAATAGCTTTAGCCATCACCATGGTTGAGCAACTTACGAGACATCATTCTCGTATATTGCAGGGTTTACCTCCTGACTCTCCTCCTACCATGGAAGGACAAGAAGGGGTAAACATGGAACAACTGGTTTCTGCAGATGCTCCTGTAGGAACTACCTCAGCTAGTGAATCTAGAGACGATTTCAATGTTTATATGAATCCTTTGGTCCAATTGCCTCTTGCAACTGATATTCATTCTCCAATAGAAGTCCATGCTGATAGTCCTATTGAAGAAGAGTTTGGCCCTAATGCTCCTTTTTGGAGGACTTCTTTGGGCCAAACCATTTCTGAGTTTGGGGTTATTAAACCTTCACCTGGGAACCCTCCTCTAGGGGAGGATGAGTATAGAAGAATTTAGGCTTCCCTTGATCAAGCTCGTA
This sequence comes from Pseudotsuga menziesii, assembly GCA_001517045.1. Taxonomy (NCBI): domain Eukaryota; kingdom Viridiplantae; phylum Streptophyta; class Pinopsida; order Pinales; family Pinaceae; genus Pseudotsuga; species Pseudotsuga menziesii. The sequence continues at coordinate 452,672 of LPNX011175911.1, forward strand.
ATTTTTCAGTAAGAGAAGAAGAATTATTACCACACCTGTGTCTCATAAAGAACCTGTTTCATCTCTTTTACCCCATCTGGCAGACCCATGGCTTGCTGGATATCGTACCCTTGCTAAGATTTTATCTCCTATTCTAGAAATGTTGATGTATTTGTAACTTTAGAATGTATTCACTTGTATATCTTATGTATTGTACCCCAATGTGTCTGTAATGTACTTGAGTCATGTCATGCCCCGGTGTTCCTATCGGGAGATTCAATAATGTAAACAAGTAATGTAAAGTCATTGTGGATAACCCTCCTATTAATCAAGGGTTAAAGTCCCCGTAGTTGTGGGGCCCTAGGGTTATTATACTATCCTAGATAAGTTTGCCCTATGTGAGTTATTCTAATTCGGGGCAATAGTCCCCACCATTGTATTAAGGTTAACCCTCCCTGTTGATTGGAGGGGCAAAGTCCCCACAGTTGAGGGGCATTAGGGTTATTAGACTCTCCTAGAGATGTCGGACCTGGTAAGTAATTGTTAAGTGAGGCTGACATGTTGGAGTGGACATTAATTGAATTAAAGAATATAAATAGAGAGTGAGCCTCTCTATTATATCACACACACACTCACTCATTGGGGTGCATGAGTGAGAGAAGTAGCTCTCTCAAGTGAGAGAGAGAGAGAACAAGCTGTTGGAAATCATCTTTATATTTTCGAGTTTTACTGCTGCCATTGGTGCTCATTCTACCTCTGAGGAAGTTGCGGAGTTTTCTCCTTTATGGCTTCCCCAAGGAAAATTATTTGTCTCTCTTGTCTCTTGTGTTTATTGTTGTGCATGTTATTCTCTCAAATAAGATCCTAAGATAATGCTAGCTTGAATGATAAAAATCTATCGTCGTATCAGAGCTAACGTGAGAAGAAGACATTATGCAATTGTAGAAGCTAGTGCTTCTTACTTTTTGGGTCTCTCTCCACAATCCATCAACAAAAGTATGCTAGGATGACTCTCAAATGAAGGGCGCATCTTTCTGTCGAAGCAGAATTTGATTCCAGGCATTTTCAATTTTTGGTGCAAGAAATTAGGACTTTTTATAGAAAAGGAATTTTTGAGTGAGCCCAGCATAGGATTTCTCTCCTCATTAAAATCAAATTTTAGAGACCTGGGTCGAGATTTTTGGTTGGGTTAAACTCCAGGAAAGTCAAACCCTAGTTTGACCCCGAGCTGGAAAAACCCTAAATACTAAAACTGATAAGTTTTGCTACATTCTCTATATCTAGATATTGTAGAAGTCTTAGAGGCCAAAACATTCACAGGTCAAAGCTAAAATTCTGATGTACGCTATTTCCAAGTTTCAGCCTCATATTCGCTATATTCTAGGAGATATGATTCCTCCAAGTTAGGGTTCCATCCTCTTCCGGGATTCATCCCTAAACAGGACACCTAGGGAGAATTGCTATATCTTAGGCTACCAAGGTCCAATTGAAATTTCTCAATATATTCCAGAAAGGGGATGGATTCTCATTTATGTGGTAGATGTTTCAAACCCCGAAGATGAAATAGTGACATGTGGTAGTCCGTACAACCTCACTATGTTGAACAATCCTGAAATAGTTCACCTTGTTAAAATGCTTATAAGTCCCAATTTATGAAACCAATTCTGATGAAACCTATGGTGTTGGAACAAGGAAAAACGTGGCTACCACAATACAAAATTTCAGACACAAAGGAGCAATACTTTTGGAGATACTATAGAAACAGTATCAGGCATTTCTACAGAAGAAATTGGTAAACTAGGGCTTCCTGTTCCGGGAGCTTCCCTCCACTCTTTTCAGAAAATGAGTACATTGGATAGCTCACCTTTAAGAGGTGTATATTTCTATCCAATGATATATAAAAAATTCTAAGTTTTGAAAATTAGGGTTTCTCTAACAAACCCTATATCAGCCAGCTTCGAAACCAGGACGAACACCTCAAATCGGTAAAATCTAATCTTTTGCTATTTTCATTTGAGGTTCTCATTTCAAAGTGATCTATCACATCAGCTTGATGATAAGCTTGGTGAAGTTCAAAACTTCTAAGCATGGAAGTATATGATCCCTCTGAAGAAAATGAATTGAACACCTACATAAGTAGAGAGGTTCCAGTTCCAGAGGGAGATGAGGCTAAAATCCTTACACATAAAGAACTTGGTCAAGAAGATCATTGCTTATTCAATTACGGATCGCCTTATACCACAAGTGTCTTCCATAAAGACACTGAAAGAGATGTTTTACTCCTTGACCAAGTTATTTGAAGGGAAGAACATAAATCGAAAGATGACTTTGAGAAAACAATTGAAGAATGTGAAGATCCAGAATGCAGAGAGCATGCAGTCATACTTTACGAGGGTCTCTCAAATCAAAGAACAACTTGTAGCAGTAGAATAAGAAGTGGAGAATGAAGAAGTGGTGATAGCCACCTTGAATGGCCTCCCAGGATCATGGGATTCATTCATACGAGGAATGTGTTCTAGAAGGAAGTGATTACTTTCAGCAGACTCTGGGAAGAAAAAGAAGCTCGACTCATAATAAGAGAAGAGAAGATGGGAGCAATTGGAGATCAAGTTCTCACCATCCAAAGAAGATCCCTTAAGCGATGAGGAATACAAAGGACTCGACTCTTGAAGAAACTCTTATCCATCTTAGCATTTGGATAAGAAATGATGAATGAAGAAGATGATGAAGCTGAAGGCTCAAGAAGGAGTCTACCCACGAAACAAATAGAGATAAGTATTCAATTCTAATTTCATGATATTGTTTTGTTATGCATTTGTTTATATTTAGTTGATGTATTATGCATGATAGAATGTTTGCATTAATGAGATTATATTACTAATATGCATGTGATGGGTAAGTAGCTCATGGTGCTATACAACTCTCCATTGCTACTTATCTAGAATGAAACCTCTTTGCTGATATATTGGATTAGTGCACAATCTCAATGTTGTCCTGGTAGAGATGGAAGGCATCTAGAAAAGTTTTCGTGAGATATGGATGAATGTTGTATTGGCTTAAATAGTTGCATGATCATGTATTTATGCATAAGAATTTGTCATTATGAATATTCCTTATGAAATTTTTATAACCATACAAATGCATTTGACTTGTAGGAAAGATCGCGTACAATCACCTACAAGCAAAGAAGGATGAGACTTGTTCCGAAGAACAAGTGATGATAGTTCAGGAAAGAATCCAAGATGAAGAATAATATGAAAATACATTCAAAGAAGAGATCTCAGATACAGTGCAGTTATGTGACACAAATGAGCGACATCATTGATGTAGAGCCTTCTAGTTATGAAGAAGTAGCCAAGAAGAAAGGGAAGGAGAGTACTGGATCATGAAGAATGATGTGTGACGATGCAATGTCCACCTAAAGAGAATTCTGTGGGATACAAGGCAAGATTCATAGCACAAGGATTCTCATGGAAAGAAGGCATAGACTACGAAGAGACATTTACAACCATTAGAAGTTAAGACATATGACAGGCAGAATCATGTGTGCAAATGAAAGAAGGCCCTGTACAAGCTCAGAAGACACCCATGGGATAACACATACATGAGGAGGTTGAAGATCACCTAGAGTGATGAAGATATTAACCTTTGCTACAAGGTTGAAGATGAAATTCTATAGAGGAGTACAAGCTCACAGATGGGTGCGAGAAGAAATTTTGAAAAGGCTCAAGATAGAGGATCTTGGTATCCAGTGACCTCAGATGGATACATAGAATAATAGTAGCAGATGAAGCTACTTGTCACTCTAGTACAGAATGTTTCAGTGCATAGAGTACGAAAGATAGAGGGAGTATGATTCTCCACTTCAGAGGGAGTGACTACAGAAGATCCTGAGGTTCAACACGGTATGACAGGATGGACAGATTACTGACGAATCTAGGATTTACTGAGAGTAAAGCAGATTCAAACCTTTTCTTCAAGGTTGAAGGAAGAAGACCAGTGATGCTCATGTTATATGTCAATGACTTGTTGTTGACAGAAAAGAGGAACTCTTTAAAGTTGCAAGAAGGAGACTTGCTACCAAGTTTGAGATGAAGGACTTGGGGATGATGCAATACTTTCTAGGCATGGAGGTGTGGAATAATATCCCTAGGACAAGGGAAGTATGTAGTAGATATCCTAAATAGGTTCAATATGATGGACTACATGACCACACCTATGGCATCGAACCTGAATCTATTGAGTGTTGCTTCATCAGAGTCAGTTGATGCCACGGTGTATCTTCATATGGTCTATTCCTTGATGTACCTGACAAATACGAGACCAGATATTTTCTTTGTTGTGAACACATTGAGACATGTTCACCTGATGGTTGCAAAGCATGCAATCAGGGTACAGTTGAGTATGGGCTCAAGTATGAGGTGAATCAGAATATTAACCTAGAGGGTTATGTGGATTCAAATTGGGCAGTGCCATCAATAGGAAGAGCACTTCAGGATGCTACTTCAGTATGTGATCCATATCGAGATCGCTCGAAAGAGGGAGTTCTAGCATAGTCGGTGAGAGAGGTTGTTTGAGCATAAAATCCTGGTTAAGCTTATAGGTGGCTCAGACATAAACGGACCTATAGGTTTTCCTCGAATGTAATTGATCCTAGAAAAGCTTGCAGGTTATCCTTGGACATAATTAGCCCTAATATGATTCTATGCTAGAAATTTCCAGAGTGAAGTTTGAGTACTTCAGGGAGAAGCTAATTAGTGTTCTCCAGATTGAGGTTCCTTCCAAGGGAAATGATGAGTCTATAATCCATTCTGACATGGTAAGAGGATTGGTTCCTTCCATGGTTAGATGTAAGGGCTGAGCCATTCTGTCATGATGGGAGGATTGGTTCCTTCCATGGAAAATGTGAGTGTTGAGCCATTCTAAGGTGATTGTGGGATGTGTTCCCACATGATCAGATATAAGCGTTGAATGTCATTCTCTAGGAGAATGGAGGTACCTGGTCAGTTACCAGGAATACTCAGTCTGGGACTGAGAGCCATTTCGATGCAATGTGTTCTCACATGGTAGGATGTAAGTGCAGAGCCATTCTAGCGTGATGTGTTTACACATGGTTAAATGTAAGTGCAAAGCAATTCTGGCGCGATGTGTTTACACATGGTCAGATGTAAGTGCAGATCCATTCTGGTGCGATGTGTTTACACATAGTCAAATGTAAGTGCAGATCCTTTCTGACAAGATGAGGTCGGATGTGAGTGCTGGGAATTTCTGACATGGATTTTGTATGTGTTCCTTCCATGGTCAGATATGAGTGTTGGGCGTGCCTTTCAGACATCGTTCTTGGATGTGTTCCTCCCATGGTCAGATGTAAGTGCTGGGTGGGCATTTTTTACATGGTTTATTCCATGTTCAGATATAAGTGTTGAAGATGATAAAGACCTACATGAAGGCTAGGCATACAACCAGCATGAAAAGGGTTGGCTCTGTAGAACTTCCTGTGATGAGAAGAATCAAGAGATAGCACCAGTGATGATGACCCAGAGATGATCTAGATCGAGTGATGATTCAGATCCAGTGATGATCCAGCAATGATGATCCATATCAAGTGATGATCTAGATCCAGATGAATATGACTTGAATATGAATATGATGAGAACTCGATGATGATCCAGATGATACAAAGAAGAAGACTTTTCCTAATAAATTGTGCCAAGAGAATACCTTCCCTGGTTAAGAGGGAGTGTTTATGTATTTGTAACTTCAGAATGTATTCACTTTTATATCTTATGTATTGTACCCCAAATTTTATTCCAAGAAGTGTTTGTAATGTACTTGAGTCATGTCATTCCCCGATGTTCCTATTGGGATATTCAATAATGTAAACAAGTCATGTAAAGTCATTGTGGGTAACCCTCCTATAGATCAAGGGTTAAAGTCCCCGCAATTGTGGGGACCTAGGGTTATTAGACTATCCTAGAGAAGTCAACCCTAGGTGAGTTATTGTAAGTCAAGGAAATAGTCCCCACCATTGTGTTAAGGTTAACCCTCCTTGTTGATCGGAGGGGCAAAGTCCCCACAGTTGAGGGGCACTAGGGTTATTAGACTTTCCTAGAGATGTCGGACCTGGTAAGTAATTGTTAAGTGAGGCCAACATGTTGGAGTGGACATTAAGTGAACGAAAGAATATAAATAGAGAGTGAGCCTCTCTATTTATCACACACACACTCACTCATTGGGGTGCATGAGTGAGAGAAGTATCTCTCTCAAGTGAGAGAGAGAGAGAACAAGCTATTGGAGATCATCTTTATGTTTTTTGGGTTTTACTGCTGCCATTGGTGCTCATTCTATCTCTAAGGAAGTTGTGGGGTTTTCTGCTTTATGGTTTCCCCAAGGAAAATTCTTTATGTCTCTTGTCTCTTGTGTTTATTTCTGTGCATGTTATTCTCTAAGATAAGATCCTAAGATAATGCTAGCTTGAATCATAAATATCTATCAAGAAATTCCAGATAGTGGTGAAACTTCTAATAATCCAGGTAAAACTCCCATCCCTATAGTTCCACATTTCGACTCGGTTTCTCATCCTCCCATACCTGTTTTAGTCAGGGGGGAATCCACAAATCAAGTGGTGTCAGGACATTGTAACATCAGGGGGAAACCTCTAGTGCGCGTTACTTCACATGTGGGTAGGGTTGTTACTAATTCTAGACAAGTCTTAGTTATAGAACAACCTGCAGTAGTTTTTCCTCCTACTAATACCAACATGGTAAATCCCCCATATAATACAAGCCAACCCTTAGGAATACAACCTTTTATCAATCCAAATTCTTGGGTATATACCTATCCCAGGAATCAACCACCCCCAACTCAACTAGCTTATCAACCAACACCATCAGGGGTTGTTTATCCCGGAATACCTTACCCTGGGAATGCTTTTGTGCCATGGGGGAAAAAAAATTGGTCTAATGTCCCATCCTATGGAGGAGCTTATGTCCCTATTTCTAGTGGATATGGACCTCCCACTAGAGGCCTTCCACCCAGAGGACCTCCTAGAGGACCTGGAGGACCTGGAAGCCTTGGTGGACCTTTTGGAGGACCTCCTCCTAGAGGACCTGGGGGACTTGGAGGATCTAGAGGACCTAGAGGGTTTGGAGGACCTACACCTAGAGGATTTGGAGAAATTGGAGGACCTGGAAGACTTGGAGGATCTGGAGGACCACCCCCTAGAGGTCCACCTCCCTCGAGCAACACTTCATCCTAAGGACCTTCAAATAATAAACAAAATAATCAACAAGCCTTGGGGGAATCATCTATACCTTTTTATCAATATTCTTACGGTCCTAATGGTCAACAAATTCCATATCATTGCTACCAGTACCCACATCCCAACCAACAATTACCGTTTTTGGCAACATTGGACTTACCATATTTTTCTAGATTGATAAATGATCCAATTTATCATGACTCTTCTTGGCCAGCCATTCCAATCAAGTTACCTTTTGATATACCCAAGTTTAATGGTAAACCTGGTGAGGACCCAAAAAACCATGTGATGAGCTTTCATCTTTGGTCATCATTGAATTCATTAATGGATGGCTCGATCTGTCTACGACTTTTTCAATGAACACTCATAGGAATTGCCGCTAAGTGGTACATCAAGTTACCACAACACTCTTTTTGGGACTTCAATGCTTTAGCTATGGATTTTTTAACTCACTTTTAGTTTCCCATCCAATACGAAATAGGTACAGACTTGTTGACCTCGCTTCGACAAACAACATTAACCCGTATCTCCAATCATTATCATGAATGGATAAGAAGATGTAGATTAATCAAGGCTCCCATTCCTGATCAGTTACTGGTTGATTGGTTTACATAGTCCATACTTCCACCCATTTCTAAAGGTGTCGCCATGGGAGGCATTGTTAGTGAAGAGAAAGATATTAGCCGCACTCAGTACCTAGACTTGGTTTATTCCCAGTCGGGTACTTTGTATGATATGATTCCCCATGCTCCTTGGCCCACCATAGATCCATCAAGACCTGCAACTGAACCACCTGCTGATAGCATACTTGGTTCAGTTCAAACACAACCAGTGGCAAAATATTCTAAAAAACAAAATCAAACAACCTCATTAACAAACCCACCTACCAAAACTGCACCCTCTCATGTTTCTTCCACCGACGTAAATGCAATCCAATCTAATACTGAATCTTTGAGTGGAAAGAAATAAGAAAAAAATAAATATAAAAAACCTGATAATCAACAGGAAGGAAATAAACTACATAACCCAAATGCTGATTCAAAGGGCAAGAGAAGAGTAAAATATCCTTGTTTAATCTACGGAGGTGACCATTTCACTAAAGAGTGTCCTCGTCCTGAGGAAGTCAGTAAGTTTTTGAAAACTTCAACAACCCAAGCAGTTCTTAAATATCATTTCCCTTCCCAACAACAGTCAACTGATCATAAATCCTTGAATGAAACCTCTTCATCCACTGACGAAGTTCGAATGATGTCTAGTGAATCAGTTAACTTGAACACAAGATCACAAAGTTATGACCCACTTCTAGAAAATAAACATGATGATGTTTCACCTGAAAAACCCTCAGCTTCCACACCTCCTCATAATAATGGTCTTCACATTGAAAAACCTATTCCAGAAGAAATTTTCCGCCCACCAAAGGGTACTCTATGTAAGTCCATTATCAATCCTAACGCTCATGCTACCCAATATTACAACATAGTAGAATATTTGGCTCAAGCACCCTGTACTATGTCAGCTTTAGAAGTACTTCAAACCTGCCCAATCCAACAAAAAAACTTGCTTACTGCTCTTAGAGCTATGGACCCTGAGAACAGTGATACCATCACTTTCAAACTGGATGATTTCAAGACAAGGCTCTCACATCAAATAGATTTCCAGATAGCTACCAAAATTTTTGGAAAGACTATCTATCGTACCATTTTGGACAAGGGTGCCTCTACATTAGTCATGTCTTTATCTTGTTGGAGAGCCATTGGTTCTCTGGAAATCAACTGTTGGAGCAGGACCCCGCAGCTACAGAAGAAGCTGCTAATTTTGGCGGAAAGAGAGAAGTTTAGCGGAAAAAGGACAGGGCAGAGCTACGACGGTGTAGCACGTTTCCAGCTGGAGAGCAGAGCCGGAAACCATGACTTTTGGGATAGAAAAGTCAAGAAGGCAACGGTACCAGAGCGGCCGAGAGAAGAAAGCTCAACCACTGCATTGAAGGCAGCGGCGGAAGACAGGAGGGCTCAGCGACCCTCATAAAGAAGAAGGAGCAACGAGGCTCAAGCATTGAAGGCGAAGGACAGAAAGAGAAGCGGTGCATAGTACCCATGGTCAGTACCGGGAAGCATGGAAGACTGCAGAGAGCTGCGGTGTGACGGGAAGCGGCTACCTCAAGGACAGAGAGGACCGACTGTCACTGTTTAGGGTATGGGTTTACTGTTGGGACAGGCCCACAATGTTGTAATGGCACGACCTTCGGGCTTCCTATAAAAGCTTGCATTTTTGTATTGTAAAGGAATGGTTGGGTAGCTAATCAATCAGTAGATAGTCAATCAGTTGATAGTCTTGTAGATTCAGAAATCAGTCAGACAGACTGCGTTGTAACGATCCAGACACATAGTCGTCTGTGAGTCATTTGAGTCTGTATGTAATCATTTGCAGAGATAACAGAGAGGGAAGGGATATAGAGAGAAGATCAGAGATCTAGGAGAAACTTTGCGCTGCAAGGGTAGTGCAACAAACTGTGCTAACTTCCCTCAAGATATATAATAGAAGCACAATTTGGTGGACGTAGCTCCCAGCCCGGGGGTGAACCACGTTAAATCTGCGTGTTATGTGTTGAATGGATGTGATTGTATTTGCTTATTGTTACTAGTTATTATGCATGTAATGATAGTGGCAGTAGACGAATGTATGTATTGTTTCGTTCATAATATTGCAATAAGCTAAGGATAAGTCGAAGTATTGCAGTAGGTTGTTTAAAGGACTATTTCACGTCTGTCACTAATTACCAGTTACTCATAATAGACTTCTGAGAAGTAGTGTCACACATCGGCGCAACCAACGTTAAGAGCATAAAGTCACAGTGGTAAGGTATCGCAGAGAAGCGATATCGCATCGGCAGAGGAGCTGCGATGCGAGATACTGCGAGCTGAGGGCTCAGTGTTGAGGAGAGGATGGGTGTTCCGCGGTGCGCAGAGATGTAGTAAGGATTGGAAAGCTGCGAGTAAGTGGAAGTTGTGCGATGTGAGAGGAATCCGAGCAACTGGTGCGGGGTTGAGCATCGCTTGGGAGAAAGTGCTGCGAGTAGAAGGGGACGTGCGATGCGCAGAGCTAGTTGACCTAGTGGCGCATAGGAGAAAGGGGAAAGAAGTAGGATGTCCAGAACCTGGTCCAAGACACTTGAGTCTTGGCCAACCCATTAGATTCACTTCAGGTGAGACTTCATATCGCTTTGCGATCTGTTGCCGAAAGGGCCAGTGAGTTTGGGGTGTTGCTGATTAATTATAGTAAACCCGGGTCTGCCCATGCAATCAACAAATGGTTCCGTTGCCGGTTTAAACGACTGGGAGTCCATGTTCTGTTGGCATCCTACACGAGAAGAATTTCACCAGTGGCTGGATTCAGACTTAACGGAGTTCGCCAAGAAAGAGAACAGAAGTCCGAAACTAAGCACAGAGGCCTGGCTAGAGAAGCACATCGCTTCAGACATACACGCTATATTTTTTGTCACCTACGGAAACGAGCTTTTCGATTGGTTATCCAAGTTGACAGATAGCAACACCTTCAAAAAAAAGATAAACATCATCTGGACACCCGAGTTGATTCAGACCGTACAGAACCTTGACAACCCGATTACGAGAGCAGTGGACTTCTGGCTCACCAGTGTGCTAGAAGGCTACGTTACAGAGTTTGCAG